>JANAVB010006599.1:39110616-39393327 GCA_029216955.1 Iris pallida
GTTACGCACTTGTTTCCCTACCTAGGGTGCGGGTCGTGACACATTTTTAGTGGTGGTCCATGCAGGTCGAAAGTCGCAATTAGTACGATGTCGTAGTGGCGCTCGACTTAGAGTGCTGTTACGAGCCTGTGGTACGTATCTAGGATAGGCTATAGACTAAGTTACTCAATCACAAAATAGGAAAAACTTCCACTTGCTGATCTTTTAACTGTCCTTTTGATATTGATTCTTGTATTCTAACTGTCCTCCTTTATATAATATTTCATGTGCCATATTGATTTCCTTTTTTTAAGTTTATTTTCAGGATGGTGCAGACCAGATCCCTATATGAATTAATTAACAATTATACCCCCATATGGTAAATAAGGCTGTGTTTGGTAGGAAGGATGAAAAAGTGGAAGGAAGAAAAAAGATAATGATACATTTTCCTTCCATATGGAAAGGAAAGATATTTCCTTCCTTTGTGTTTGGTAGCAAGGATGGAAAATATAAGAGATGCATTTTTTTGTTTGGTTTGAAAGAAAAAGTAGAAGAAAAAAAATATAGGATTTACCAATTCTATCCTCAACTAAAAACACTTATTTACCATTTTACTTCATAAATAATTTTTAAATAATACATTCATATGGGGGTGTAATTGTTAATTAATACAAGCCTGCACTTTTTCTTCCACTTTTTCTTCCACTTTTTGGGGGATTGAATTTCTTAGGTTATGAGGGAAAAGTAATCCCTCCACTTTTTCTTCCTTCTATTTTTCTTTCATACCAAACAAGAGAAAATGAATCTTTTCCGTCACTTTTTCCTCTATTTTCCTTCCTCCTACCTTTTCCTCCTACCAAACACACCCTAAGTGTTTTAGTTGAGGATAGAATTGGTAAATCCTGTATTTTTTTACTTTCTTTCCTTCTACTTTTTCTTTCAAAACAAACAAAGAAAATGCATCTCTTATCTTTTCCATCCTTGCTACCAAACACAAAGGAAGGAAAAGATCTTTCCTTTCCATATGGAAGGAAAATGTATCATTATCTTTTTTCTTCCTTCCACTTTTCCATCCTTCCTACAAAACACAGCCTTAGGTTAATTGTAATCATAATTGAATAAATTTTGTAGCATAATAGAGTTATGATTGCGTTAACATGTTTGATAAGAACATATAATTAGGGTCGTAAAACTATTTAAACCGTTCGTATTTGGCTCGTGTTCGGCTCGGTCCAAACTCGATTTAAGCTCGTTCGTGAACTAATCGATACCGAGTTCGACCATAGGTTGTTCGACTCGATCTTGTTCGCAAACAGGCTCGAGCTCGGCTCGGTTTCTCATATTAGGACTTTTTCTATATGTTATGCATTTTTTAATAGATAGAAATATAATTTGTCTTAGAAATTTTACTCATTTTTTATTCTTTATATGATGGTAAATTTATGATGTAAAGAGCATAAGTAATTCAATAAAAATTCTTTAAAATTTGAGAGAAACAGTGTGATAGTCTATACAACATGTCCTATAAATACTGACTACTAGGGCTGTAAAACTATTCAAACCGTTCGCTTTCGGGTCATGTTCGGTTCGGTCCAAGCTCAGCTCGAATCAAACTCGTTCGATAGTTAAGTCAAACCAAGCTTTAACACTCTTTGTTCGAACTCGTTCGTTCAATTTTCAGCCCTACATATAATCAAATAATATAAATTGTATTCAAATATTTGGCTTTTTTTAATTAAGGTTTGGAATTGTAATTATGCTCATTCTTACCATTTTGACAAAATATTTTTTGATATTTATATTTTATGTTTTGGCTAGCATTCCCATTTAAAAGGAAATAATTTTATTTTAAAAATAATAAATACAATATCAATACACTTTTTTAATAAAATTATAATAGAAAATTTAAAAATAATAATGTACAATTTGAATAAAGAAAAAGTAGATAATAATATTATCACAAATAAATAAAAAAAGAAGTAATTTTGTAAGTATTAAGTTTTAGTATAATTGTGATTGAATTAGTTTCATGATGTAGTTTGTTTCAAAAGAAATTAGTCTTATGTAACGAAATTTGTAAGGGTCATTACATTTCATTATAAAAAATGGTTCAACCAAATATTCAGATTAGATTTACAATATAGTGTCACTTACATTATATTGATTATAGTCGCTGTTACGAAATAGTCTCATAGTCGTTGTAATGAAATAGAAAAATTAACACATCATATTCTGGATTTAGTATCTACTATTTGTTGGCCCCATCACCTAAAGACAGGTATTATATCGATACAGTGTCAGTTAGTGTCTAGATATTTCTCGACACATTGTCCTCTTTGTTTGTTTATTTATTTCATAATTCGACTACGTAGATGGACAACAACTACAAAGTACAAACTAGGGACAAATTTTAGTAAGATTTCTTGATGTTAATGTGATCGGTCGTTTAGCTACGTGATCGTTCATGTCCGTGCACGCTCGAAACACCATCGGACGCCGTCAACTATGGCGATCTCCAGCAACAACAAGCAACAAAACTAGTCACGAAAATAATATTTTCTTTTTTGTTTGGAGGGTAAAGGATGGTCAATTTAGGTTTACAATTTCGGCCCATGTTTGCACACTTGTAATCACAACTTAAAAGATGCTTCAAAAATCTTATTTCACTATTTCACTTCATTTTATTTTATTTATTTATCGCGATGTCCAATATAAACTACACCAAATTGCCTAATTACTAATGGTCCTTTTTAGTTTCTAACGGGTATAACATGTTACAAACTACTAACACTATAGAACTGTTAGTATTTACTCTAGTCTATTACAAATACACTTTTTTTCTAGCTCTAACAATTTATTATTATTTAATAAAAATAAGCTATCTGTTACCTATAAATTCCCTTCAATTCACCCTAAAATTTTCACCTGTGAAAATTCTTGGCGCAAAGCCAAAACTCGGCGGCAAATATGCCTCTAATTTCATAATATATCCCCCAAACAATTTTCTCTCTCTCACAAATTCCCTCAGCCATCCTTTCTCTCTCCCTCAAATTTCATAAAACCCTAACCTACTGCGGTCGTCGTACACCTGCGGTTGTCATCCAGGTGCGGCAGCCATCCACCTACACCCGTCCACCTACGGCGGTCGTCCACTTGCGGCGGCCGTCCACCTGTACCGACATATAGGCGACGCCGTCCATTCCGGCACGACACTGTCCGATTCTCTTGTGGTGACTTCTCCTTTTTTTCTTTTTTAAATTTTCCAATGGTTAATAGGGTTCACATTTTTTGGAAATATTAGTATATATGGTTTGTCAATTCTATCAATTTTTTTGATATGTGATGTTGAGTAAGAAACCCTACATTTTTTTATTATTTTTTCTGATCACTATTGAAGAAAGTTAGTTTTTTTAGCATATTGTCTCAAAATTCATTTTTTAATTTATCAAAATTGCATTACCCCATGTTGATTACATGTTAATCTTATTTGTAGGTGTCACGACCCGCACCCACTTTTCGGATACGAGACATGTCCAAGCCAGCCTACGCCGCAGAGTCGGCGGTAGAACGCTGTCAAGCCCGCAAGAAATAAATGCTCAAAATAAATATTATTGCCCTTTCATATTTCTAGATTTATTACAACATTTACAATTAAAGAAAATACAAGATTTTATAATTAATGAAATTGATACAATTATTTTTTATTTCTAGGTTGACCTCAGCATACCCAAGTCTTCCCAGTGCTAAGAGTGATCGCGACTAAACCTGAAAAATGTTGGTTTCCAGTCAGGAATGGAACAAGTACACAAAACGACGGTAATGCAAAACACAATAGAATTAACAAGACATGAAAATAACATATGAGATATAAAAACTGGAAAGAAAACTGATGACATGGCACGGTGGAGATAAAAGGAAAAAAAACTAATAAAAGACATCTATCTAGGTGATGTGAAATATCTATTTCGACATGTGAACGGCTATGGGGTAAATCAGGCTCACTGCACGTGTCGTGTGCAGCGGCTAGCATTCACGAAAGACACGGGAGATAGTTCTGGGTAGTCCATATGTCTACTAAGATATTTCTCCTCCCGACTACTCCGTGTGACGAGCGTGTCAACAAGCAGCAAGATAGATGCATAGACATGAATTGAAAAGACTACTATGAATCGGAAAGCAATCAGAAAGTGCACTTGCCTGAGGTCCTTAGCTGGAGAAACCAATAATAATATACCACTCAATGAGCCACAATCAGTCAACACATGTAGAAGTCTCCAGATGCTGAAATAAACAGTACCAACATTCTCAGAATAGTCAAATTAGCTAGGATTGCCTGTCCTTAAGTCCAATTCTGGACACAGGGGCAAAACGATAATTTCGGACAAAAATGATGTCCGCCGTTGGACCCGCTTTACACCGAAAAATGTGCCAGAGTCAACGGTCTCTAAAGTCGTCAAACTACATGTCTACGGATCAGGTTTTCTGATACGAACCCAACCGTATGTCCAAAGTTGGATTCTGGCGGGCCGTACACAAAATCGCCCGTTGAGTGGGACCATGGGGCCCGCAAAACGGTGATTTTATCAACGGTCTCAGAATCGGACCAAACTTGGTATACAGGACCAGAAAAACGATACGGTCCTATTGGCGTAAGTTTCATCTCGATCTGACGAGCGTACACAAAATAATTGGAAAATTTACACAGAGGCCGATACGGAGATTTTTGACGGATACGCATCAAATTCGTCGCGCACACGCGACCAATTTGAATTCCGCCAAAGCCCACACGACCAAGAAGCCGTTACGCATCTTTCGATACCTTTGGTTTGTGACCACATCACCCGGAATGGCGGGACGGACGTGGTGTGGAACAATTTTCAAGTTTTCAAAACAGTTTTTCGGTAAACTTTACAATCCAATTACTCATTAAATTGTGAACGAAAAATTAATCTATCTGAAGGGTCTTGTTGTCCTACATGCTGTCTAAATAATTGTTCAATTAAAATTTCTAAAACGACACTAGATCGATTGTAATCGATCTTCAAATATGGGCAGTTGGACTGTAATCGTCCTGTTTCTGGACAAGTTTTTTCCATCGACTTTGTGTCATTTTTTCGGGTAATCTAGCATGTAACATTTAAAAGCGATTGAAGGGATCTAAAGGGGGTAGGATTGTGTTCGAACCTGTATAAGTGGATCGAAAATTCGTCCAACGATGAGGGAGAACGATCATGGCGAAACCGGTCCGAAACTGCTGCTGCTATCGCGCCCTTCCCTGTTCCAGTCCGCGCGCTTGGCCGGCGGTCGGCCACCACGGTGGCGCGCCGGTCAGGGTGTCACGCCCTAGTTCTGGAATACGGGGACGTACACGGCCAGCTACACCGTATAAGGTACGAATACGCTATACGGTGATGACGGCTGTCCAGTCTGGTTGGGTATCCTAACATACAATCAATCTATGGCCTAAATCCGATCTCATATCCACAGGTAAATCACAATGAAACAATATCAAGAGAGATAATCATATGAAAAACAGGAAATACTCATATGAAAATCTGGAATCTACAGTACAGAATAATAATGTAGACAAGTATACCTTCCCACAGTTTCTAGCATGGTCTGGAACTGAAGCACACCCTCCAAGTCAAGTCTGGAAGATCCACCGGGTCGGTCTCAGACAATCTGGAAACAATCCAGGGTTGGTCAGGCCAACCACAGCAAGTACCAGAAATGAAGGCTCAAGGACGGGCGAAGAAAACCAGCAGGATAAAATAAGACCAGAATAACATTTAAAAACAGTAAATAAAGGTAAGGAATCGTGCGGTACCAACGCACGATAACAATCCACAAGTATAGTGAAGCTAACATAATCACAATCTCCCTAGCATCCACTAACACCTGTACTGCCAGCTGGAAATCAAAATCAGCTGGCTAGCAGGCACAAGCTAATCAACACAGAAGGACAAGCGGCCACACAATGTCTACGGCTTGCTATTATTAGCTAACTAGGGTTATCACATGCCTAATTACTAACAAGATTCAATGAGACTTCAAAGTCCAGCTCTTGCTTGCTACTACCCGAATGGCCCCAACAAAAGAAAAAGATAGATATAGCAGGCACACTGCAGTAAGATACATGTGCCCTAAAGAAGTGCCACACTCGACGGAGGGCTGGGAATGCGCTCATCTCGACGGATAGCAACAAATCCCTAGTATATATATATAGATACATAGGGCCGGGGTCAGACAAGCAACAGGTCACTGGGAAGTCCCCATGAACTACATGATTAATCTAGTTATTAGCCTAGTCAGTTTCATTAAGGATCCCTGACCGTGGTACTCAGGGATCCATGTCCTAGACATGATGCAAGACAAGACTGGACTGGTGGCATATACAAGCACAATCAAAAGAAATCAACCACGGTGTTAAGACGGGGTCATGCTGAGCAAGTCAGGACTAGCTATCGCAACAACAATTAAGAGTAAACATGTCATGTCGAGAGTACTAGTCAGGAGTGCGCCACCACGGGCCACTATCAAGAATCAAGAGTATACATGCCAGGTTTACTGTCAAGTCCAGAGTGCTAGTCGGGAGTGCACCTCTACGGGCCACTAATCAAGAATCAAGACAGGTCCAGGTCATCGTGTAATACCAGGAACAAGGTCAAACCTATCAGTCACAAGAAGTCATATGCCCAAATCGTGACATGGATATCAAATCGGATACAAGATCAGAATCTCTACTATAATAGTCTCTCAAGTACACATGGGAACCTACAACTCAAATCATCAAGTCGGTCCATCCACCAGATCAATCTAGCAAGGGTCTCCCATCCATGATGGAGTGAATATCACCTCAATAAAGACAATCACCAAATACCAAGCTCATTCCCCTAACAATGCTAGGCCCTCTGACTCACAAGAATCCTCCAAGTCAATGATCACAAGCCACTAGAAACAAGACCCTCAACTACCAAGACACAGCAATCAAACCAGGTTCCCCAACTACCGGAATACACAAAGGTACCAGGTTTTGGGCGTTTGGGAAGTCGAGTAAAATCATATAATAATACCCTCGATATTCTCCTCGTTCCACGAAATATTTGAAATCACCAAAATCTAAGAATCCACATAGATCCACCAAGTCAATATCCCAAGACTGTACTCTCCATAATACTCAATCCTCAGTCATATCCACAAGTCACAACTCCCAATACATAGGACAACTGCCAGCTCTATCTGACTAGACTAGGACACCCCCTAGGATGAAGGGTCAAGGGACAAGAGTCTGGTAATAAATATCGCCGGAAGTGGCAAGGATTACACGGACCGCTCTGGAGCAAATCTATAACCCTTAAACCAAACAAGGACCAGGGTTGCAGACCGTCTCCCGAGTGGAACCGCTCTCCTTATGCTATCCGACGGACAAGACAGATCAGGAGCTAGGCGACTGATCTAGTCTGGAGTCTACGTAGCAAGCAATGGGATCAGGTATACCATACCAAGGTGAACATGCATGAATCCAGTCCAGCAAACCAAAGGAATGGTTCTGCCTAATCCTTCGAACCAAATTCCCAACTAGGAATTCTGGAAAAATCCGGCAGAGTCTCCTTTGTAATCTGGATGGGAGCACCCTACGAATAGGGGCTAAAACCACTCGGCGCAACCCGCCGCAGAATCCCAAAATCGCAGGCTGAGAACACTAAGTCTCAGCTACCAGCAGCACTACGATGCGTACTGGGAACAAATCGATAGCCGAGAACACTAAGTCCCGGCCTCCAGTAGCACTACGATGCGTACTGGAAACCACTCGAACCCGAGACCACTAAGTCCCGGCCTCCAGCAGCACTACAATGCATACTGGGTGCCAAGCCAACAAGCATAATAATAAAATAACCGCCTCGCAGGATGCACCACAACACATGCCCATAAATCCCTAACCCAAGCACAATCACCGCCACAAGTAAAGTTAACCAGAGCCGTTACCCCGACCGTGAGTCGGACACGGGGCATACAGGGACAATCCATACATGTGAGTCGTGCTCGTGTCCTCGGAGGTGTGGATGACCCATCCGAGTTGTCCGATACGGTCTGTCCCGGTATCGGACCAAGCTATCCTAAGTTATCATCATGGCAGTTCTACTACTAGGCTACACTAATCATGGTTATAAAATTTACAAGTACAAATTAATTAAATGAAATAAAATCCAGGAAAGAGGGCAAGAGCCGTCGATGAGCAAGGGATACTTGCCTAGAGGGCTCGGCTAGGTAAGCAAGTCTTCGGCAGTCGCGATCCAAGCTAGCACGCCAATCGAGATCCTCAGAACACACAATAAACAATCATTAGAATTAAATAATAAAGTAATGACAAAATCACGAAGAATGGTACGAGGCTATACCGTACGGGTCCCGCAAGCAGCGCAGGGATCTGGTACGGAAACCGAGGCACGCAGACCGATACGGGCACGCAAATCGAGAGGCATACGTATATCGAGATGCGTACGAGAATCGAGATGACTCGAATATCGAGACGAACAGGAGACCACGTGCACGTAAATCGAGACATACACGTAGGCCGAGGGATCGCAAATATTAAAATGGTGCACGAATCACACAACACGCAAATCGAAACATGCATGCGAATCGAGATGGCACAAAGACCAATACGGCACGCAAATCGGAGCGAGCACGCAAACCGAGATGGGCACAAAGGTCGGGGCACAAAAACCGAGACGACGCTCAAATCAAAATGGCACGGTGCCCGAGGCAGCGTGGGGCTCGAGGCGTCCTGCTGCCCAAGGCAACACGTAGACCAAGGTACACGCAAAACGAGGCGACACGTACACCGAGGTGCACACGACCCGAAAACACGAGGAACGAGGAAGCGCACCAACCGAGGGTGCGCTGCCCGAGGTGACACACTGCACAAGGCAGCACACTGCTCGAGGTAGCACGCTGCCCGAGGCACGCCGATCGAGGGGCTCACTCCCCGAGGAGCTCACAGCCCAAGGATGGGGGAGAGAGGGTGCGGAGGAGCTCGGCCATGGTCGGGTCAGACCACCGGCGGAGGGGAACGGAGGGATAGAGAGAAGGAGCTCACCAAGGGGTGCTCGGCCAGGTCGGGTCGGCCCCGAGGTGGTGAAAGGACGACGGCGGCAGCAGCTGCGCCAAGGGGCGGGGGAGATGGTGGCGCTGGCGTCGACGGAGGTGGTGGCGGAGGTGATTACGACGATAATGGTGGTGGCGCTAAAGATGGCGATGATGGTGGCAGCGGTGGTCGTGGCGGCCGGCGGAGGAGAACGGAAGAGGGAGAAAGTGGTGGCGGTGAGGGCTGGAGATGGTGGCGATCGCGGCTCCGGGAGAGGGGCGGAGGCGATGGAAGTGGCAGGGGTCGGGGTGGAGGAGCTTCAGCTAGGTGGTGGTGGCAGGCGGTGCAGGTGGTGGTGCCGGCTAAGGGGACGGCGGTGGCGCCGGATGGAGGAGGCCTGGAAAAGAAGAGAGGGTGGAGATTGAGGATGGGAGGGGAGTGCTCCAAGGAGAGAGAGGAAGAAATCGAGAGTGAAGGGAAGGGGGGGTGAGAGAAATGAGAGTGAGAGCATGGGTTGGGGTTAGGGTTAGGTAAAAGGGAGGGTAGGTAGGATAATAATAACAATAATAATAATAATAATAAAAGAATAATAATGAGGATAAACTCACATTCCAAGTAAACAATAATAAAATTTTAAGAATACCTAAATTAAAATCCTCAAAATACACCAATACAGTCATATACCTATTTCCAAAATAGGGATCTGTCACAGGGTGGCCGCCCAGTGGTTGGGGTGGCGGCACGAAGGTTTAGGCTAGGGTTTCGTGTGATCTATTCTCGAATATATGGGTGTCGAATAAACGAGCGGGGGTGGGGTAAGTCTCGGCTCGGTTTCGCGTACGTAAGGTTCGGTTGGGGCTTTTGTAGTCTCTGTTGTTGTTGGGGATTAAAAGGGGGGTCGGGCTAGTAGCCTGGAGTATGATGGCTCGGCTGGGTTCTTGCATGGGCCGCTGGCCTAGCGCGGCCCATGGGCTGCTACTGCTTCCGTTTTCTTTTTCTTATTTTTTTACAATAACTAGTGTATATATTATTATATATACAAATATACGTATACCTATATATATTTATATACAAATATACGTATACATATAAATATATATATTTATATATTACCTACGCATATATATTTTATACACATACTCGTATACACACACACAAGTACATATATATCTTATACAAAATACATATTCATCTATATATTTATATATATACCATGCACACATATACCTATATAATTTTATATATCATATACACATAAATACATATGCACATATATATATATATATATATATATATATATATATATATATATATATATATATATATATATATATATATATATATATTATATACCTATCTATATATATATTTTATATATATACACATACATAAACATATATATATTATTCCATGAATAGAATTTAAGTATATATATACATAGGTATTATATGTATGTATATATATCTATATATTTTTTTTTATATATATCGTTATATATGTATGTATACATTATAACAATATAATATATATATATATATATAATATATATATATATATTATATATATATATATATATATATATATTATTTAAAATATAATATATATTATATATATATATATATATATATATATATATATATATTATATATATATATATATATATATAACGATATATACCATATCCATAGATACCACAAATCAAATACGAGAGATAAATATTAAATAATTGATATTTGAAATCCGATAATTTTTTATACCAAAAATTTACAAATAATACATGATTTTATATAAATAAAGCCTAATTTTCCATATTCCTATATACACTTCTATATATATATACCTATTTTTCATAAAATTCCACATATTTTTAAGGAGAAATATTTTACTATATTATTAAATAAAATATTATTTCTAATAACAAGCACATATAATATATTATATATATATAGCAATTGTTCCTAGAATTATCTCCAAAATTACCAAGGTAAAATACCAATACAATATGCGTCTACACTGACGTCTTTGGTCACACTGCAACACCTCATGGGCTTGAATTCGGTTCGGAACAGTTCGGGCTAAGTTGGTTCAACCGGGTTCCTGCAAAGTCAATAAATCTAATAATAATTAATAAAACTTATTTATAATGGTCACGCTATAACTTGGCCTGGTTTTCCTAGTTAGGACACTCCTATGGCTCGGCATTCCCCTACCATGGCTAATTACTAGTCAAAGCACGCCACTGCACTATCCGTGCCATGATTCCTATTCACCTTGTACTCCAAATCTCAACCATGACTAAAATCATCTACCGTAATAATTAATCAAATAATTATTTATAAAATCATAATTTAAAATCACCATTTAAATCAAATAAATAAAATAATAAAAAATATTTTCAAAATTTTTTGGAAGGGGAGCTACAAATCTATCCACCTTAAAAATAATTTCGTCCTCGAAATTCTAACTCGTAACTATTCCTCAAAAATCAAAGTCTACTATTACCTTAATCTCCTCAAATTTAATTTCTCAAAATATTTTATATCCTCCTCCTGATCATTTTGTAACTACGAAACCCTGAGAACTTATACCCACCTTTGGTCACACTACTCCTCAAAACATGGTCACTAAAATATTATAACCTTCTAACTAGTGGCTAATAATTCTACCAGGGATATCTAGGACATATGGTATCTATAATCCTCTCGTATCTATCAAGCATCCCGAACTTAGCACTCAGTAATTTACACAAGTAGCTAAGAAATATTGGTAAATTCTAATAAGTATGACCTTCGTCTATCTGCAATAGAGGGGACAAGAAGATAAGGAAGAACAATCAAGAGCAATCATGAAATTTAAAGAGCGGTAGAGAATATACAATAATACAGGTAGAAAGAGTATTTATGAACCCATAGCCTTATTCGCTAGATTGTGCTACTCTAGTCCAGTCACTTGCTACATCGAAGGACCCTTCGCTCTTAGAGGGCTTGCAATCCATGCAATACAGAAATTTTGTTCTCGAAATTCTAATTCCAGCAAAATTCCATAACGGAACGGAATTTGAGAAATCAAAATTGTGGTCTTAATGGGTTCTCTATTTGGGCATCAGTCGTTGGTTGGATGATCATTGGGTTTCAATCTATATGGACTAGACAAGATTTCAATGATAAAACTCTTTCTACTAGATTAGGGTAACCTAGAATAGGGTTCCTTTGAAGTGGTTGAGCTAGTTGCCAGTCGGGTTAGCTAGGTCCCTAAAGCTCAAAATGTGCCTTCAGTGACTTTTGTGTTTAAGTAGCACAAGCGCCCTCTATCAAGTGGCACACTAGTGGCGTATGCATAGTGTACTTCGAGTAGATCACCACCACATATTGGGTCAAAGGAATTGAGTCAAGGTTCAGGCTTTAGAGGAAGTCAGAAAGTATACCGGTGTTGTGGTAAGGGTTATAGCTAGTCCTTTTGACCTAAAAGTCGTACCATAAAAATAGAGTACAAGGGGACGCGTTTGAGTGAGACATGTTATACCTAGATGAAGGTGGACTCGTCTAGATCTTGCATATAAAATTTGTTGGAAGATAACAGTTGGTTTCGTGCTCCGAATATTAATGGCACGGACGGGGACACGAAATGATCTAAAGGGAAAGTGGGAGTCCACGGGGCACCAACTATCATCCTAGTGGAAATTATCCTAATCAATCGGTAATCCTAGTATATCCTAAAATTTTAGAAGGCTTACTGTCTACCCACCTTAGAAACTAAGACATGGTTCTAGGAGTAATAGGTTAGAAGAATTCCAAAGTCCGGATATTATACCTCGACTCCTGTTAATAAAGAGTAAGGTAAGGCGTAACGGGGTACGGTAGGTATAAGTCAAGTCAAGGATCGTTCATCAATAAATAGAAAACGAGTGTGTACAATGGCACACGGTCGATAAGATAGAACGATCTACACATCTGGTATACAAGAGTTATCGACAAGGTAACCAACTCTAAGGCACATCATATGAAAATATTTCTAATGACTGGGTCGTGAATTTCTATTTGTGTCAAGCCTGCCAGTCTATTGTCACAAGGGTTCTAGTCAATCCAAGCTTCAAACAAATGGTTTAGAAGCTCACAACATTTGGTTTCTTAAGGATAGACAGTCTCCTAGGTTGGCACTTGATCAAGGAAAGGACCCTAATCATTCTCGGACTCTAATGACTAGAAGATCATGATAGTAGATTTAGTGTTGAAGAGAGGACGAGTAACTCAAGGCAAGGTTCCAGTCACTAGCTGGACGATGGTAGCTACACTTGCGCATACCACTATCGTAGCCATGGGAAATACTCGGTATCTATCTATCAATTATGAGCTTTCATCTTTCCAATCAGTGAAAGACAAAAACAATAAAGAGTTCAAGGGAGGTGTCACTGAATACAATTACATGATTCAAAGGCGAATGTATAATTCAAAAGGAATGGTCAAAGCAGTCGCGGATGAGATCCTAGAGACATTTACATCTCAATCCACGTAAGAAAATTAGATGAAGAGCGAACCAATTGCATCATGGTTGATCAGACCGTAATACAATGATTCTGATTAGACAATATATTAGCGGGCGCCCCCAATAAACTTATGTCTCGAATCAAGCTCGATAAAAGAGTAAGCTTGCAAAAACTAGGCTGTAATAGCAGCGTTGGTCAAGATAGTCAAAATATAAATAGGCGAGATTTTTGGAATGAGGCACAATGGGTTCAGATTTTGAGAGAATCAAAGCCTTACTTGGTGTTCTTGCTTATACAGTCATCCTACTACCATCTATCCATAAGGCCTTGGTCGATTTAGGGTTTATGGAACTCTAAATTCGATATTCTAGGTAAATCTATTAAGGTCAGTCAATTACCTTGTTAATAGATCACAAGGATCACGGGTTGCTAGGATGGGAGACATGCTACTCAACTTATAGAACTTACCTTAGTATTCATTTTGGATCTTAGGGTCACACCGGGCATCTTTCTATTCTCTATAGTATCCTAAACCTGTAATCACGTCTGAAGTCATTTCACCGGGAATTATGCCTCGTCTGTAAACTCGGACTGTGGTAAACCCTTGGTTCCGTGATTCAGATGTGATATGCCATCAGATACTCCACCTTATTTTGACACGAAGGTATCTAAGATCTAAGAGGTCAACTACAACATAGTTTTAGCAATGTTCTATAACCTATGATCCTCAAAATGATTTTTATTTCTATGGGTTGTGCCTCGCCAGTGCGCTGCTGGCTGCAGTGAACCCACATCTCCACTCTCAGCTAATTGATGATAGTGCGCTGCTGTCTAACTATTATTAGTTAACTAATACTCCTTTAACTATATCCATAAAAATTCATGAGCTTCTAGAGATCCAAACAAGTTGACTAAGAATAAAACGTAGGTATTTGTCCTATCAGTCACAACACTTAAATTAAAAGATTTAACATGGAGGAAATAACTAAATACGAAAGAATACAAACATTCTAGTATCTATTTCATATGCATTTCAAATTGTTGAGGAAAAACTTTAAACCAATCCTACATCGAGATTTGTATATGAAAAGCAGAATCAGAAATTATAAACCAGTTACTTACAGCAAAATAGAATTTAAAACAGGCAATTCTAACTGATGATAAAAAATTATATCTAGAAAGAGCAAAAGAAAACTGAACAGGTTATCAAGATTATAGCCTTAATTCTAGGAAAAGCCTAACTAGCCAAGTGAGTAGTATACCCACGTTGGATTATGTCATCATATCAAGGGTAATAGTGTTTCTATAGAGGTTTGGCAAGTCATCTGAATTCAATAATTCTATAATTGCATGGCCTATCTAACAACCTTAACTACCCAATCGGTCAATTTGAGCAAGGGACTCCTAGTCCTAGTCATTATCTTAAATTATTTTAATCCTAATTGTGAATGAGCATTTCCTGGGCGCAGGCTCGCAATAGTACGACTAACGTACCATCACGAGTTCGCAAAATTTTGCGAAAACTGACCTGCATGGGCCACCACAAAAATATGTCACGACCCACACCCGCTTTTCGGATACAAGACATGTCCAAGCCAGCCTACGCCGCAGAGTCGGCGGTAGAACGCTGTCTAGCCCACAAGAAATAAATGCTCAAAATAAATATTATTGTACATTCACATTTCTAGATTTATTACAACATTTATAATTAAAGAAAATACAAGATTTTACAATTAATGAAATTGATACAATTGTTTTTTATTTCTAGGTTGACCTCAGACCCAAGTCTTCCCAGTTCTAAGAGTGATCGTGGCTAAACCTGAAAAATGTTGGTTTCTAGTCAGGAATGGAACAAGTACACAAACCGACGGCAATGCAAAACACAATAGAATTAACAAGACATGAAAATAACATATGAGATATAAAAACTGGAAAGAAAACTGATGACATGGTACGGTGGAGATAAAAGGAAAAAACTAATAAAAGACATCTATCTAGGTGATGTGAAATATCTGTTTTGACTTGTGAACGGCTATGGGGTAAATCAGGCTCACTGCACGTGTCGTGTGCAGCGGCTAGCATTCACGAAAGACACGGGGGATAGTTCTGGATAGTCCACATGTCTACTAAGATATTTTCCCTCCCGACTACTCTGTGTGACGAGCATGTCAAGAAGCAGTAAGATATATGCATAGACATGAATTGAAAAGACTACTATGAATCGGAAAGCAATCAGAAAGTGCACTTGCCTGAGGTCCTTAGCTGGAGAAACCAATAATAATATACCACTCAATGAGCCACAATCAATCAACACATGTAGAAGTCTTCAGATGCTAAAATAAATAGTACCAATGTTCTCAGAATAGTCAAATTAGCTAGGATTGCCTGTCCTTAAGTCCAATTCTGGATACAGGGGCAAAACGGTAATTTCGGATAAAAAAGATGTCCGCCGTTGGACTCGCTTTGCACCGAAAAATGTGCCAGAGTTCACGGTCTCTAAAGTCGTCAAACTACATGTCTACGGATCCGGTTTTCCGATACGAACCCAACCGTATGTCCAAAGTCGGATTCCGGTGGGCCGTGCACAAAATTGCCCGTTGAGTGGGACCATGGGCCCGCAAAACGGTGATTTTATCAACGGTCTCAGAATCGGACCAAAGTTGGTATACAGGACTAGAAAAATGATACGGTCCTGTTGGCGCAAGTTTCGTCTCGATCTGACGAGCGTACACAAAGTAATTGGGAAATTTGCAAAGAGGCCGATACGGAGATTTTTGACGGATACGCATCAAATTCGTCACGCACACGCGACCAATTTGAATTCCGCCAAAGCCCACACGACCATGAAGCCGTTACGCACCTTTCGATGCCTTCGGTTCGTGACCACGTCACCCGAAATGGTGGGACGGACGTGGTGTGTAACAATTTTCAAGTTTTCAAAACAGTTTTTCGGTGAACTTTACAATCCAATTACTCATTAAATTATGAACGAAAAATTAATATATCTGAAGGGTCTTGTTATTCTACATGCTGTCTAAATAATTGTTTAATTATAATTTCTAAAATGACAGTAGGTCGATCGTAATCGATCTTCAAATATGGGCAGTTGGACTGTAAACGTCCTATTTCTGGACAAGTTTTTTCCATCGACTTTGCGTCGTTTTTTTGGTAATCTAGCATGTAACATTTAAAAGCGATTGAAGGGATCTAAAGGGGGTAGGATTATGTTCGAACCTGTATAAGTGGATCGGAAATTCGTCCAACGATGAAGGAGAACGATCGTGGCGAAACCGGTCCGAAACTGCTGCTGCTGTCGCGCCCTTCCTGTTCCAGTCCGCGCGCATGGCCGGCGGTCAGCCACCACGGCGGCGCGCCGATCAGGGTCGCCGCCCAGTGGATGGGGTGGCGGCACGAAGGTTTAGGCTAGGGTTTCGTGTGATCTATTCTCGAATATATGGGTGTCTAATAAACGAGGGGCGGAAGTCTCTGCTCGGTTTCGTGTACGTAAGGTTCGGTTGGGGCTTTTGTAGTCTCTGCTGTTGTTGGGGATTAAAAGGGGGTCGGGCCAGTGGCCTGGAGTATGATGGCTCGGCTGGGTTCTTGCATGGGCCGCTGGCCTAGCTCGGCCCATGGGCTGCTACTCCTTCCGTTTTCTTTTTCTTATTCTATTTGCAATAACTCGTGTATATATATAAATATATATATTTATATATACAAATATACGTATACCTATATATATTTATATATACAAATATACGTATACATATATATATATATTTATATATATATACCTACGCATGTATATTTATATACACATACTCGTATACACACACACAAAAGTACATATATATATATATATATATATATATATATATATATCTTATACAAAAATACATATTCATCTATATATTTATATATATACACATGCACACATATACCTATATATATTTTATATATCTATACACACATAAATACATATATTTTATATATACATATATATATATATATATATATATATATATATATATATATATATATATATATATATATATATATATATATAAATAAATATATATATGGGAGCGGATCGGGAGCCCCGCCGAAGCCCCGCCCCCCCTTAGCCGTTGGATCGCGCGGGCGGGCGCGGGCCCCACGCGGGCCCCACGCGATCCGACGGTGCAGGGGGGGCGGGGCTTCGGCGGGGCTCCGCGGGCGGGGCCTTTGATCCGCTTCCTATATATATATATATATATATATATATATATATATATATATATATATATATATATATATATATATATATATATATATATATATATATATTTTATATCTATATACACATACATAAACATATATATATATTATTCCATGAATGCAATTTAAGTATATATATACATAGGTATATATATGAAAAAAAAAAATATATATATGTGTGTGTATATATATATATATATATATATATATATATATATATATATATATATATATATATATATATATATATATATATATATATATATATATATATACATATACATATATAACGATATATATATATATATATATATATATATATATATATATATATATATATATATATATATACATATACATATATAACGATATATATATATATATATATATATATATATATATATATATATATATATATATATATATATATATATATATATATATATATATATATATATATATAACGATATTTACACATATACCATAGATACCATAAATACAAATATGAGAGATAAATATTAAATATAATTGATATTTGAAATCCAAAAATTAATTTTATATACCAAAAATTTACAAATAAATACAATGATATTTTATATATAAATAAAAGCCTAATTTTCCATATTCCGTATATACACTTCTATATTTATATATAAGTTAGATAATTTCCATAAAATTCCACATATTTGTTAAGGAGAAATATTTACTATATTATTAAATAAAATATTATTTCTAATAACAAGCACATATAATATATTATATATATAGCAATTGTTCCTAGAATTGTCTCCAAAATTACCAAGGTAAAATACCAATATAATATGCGTCTACACTGACGTCTTTGGTCACACTGCAACACCTCATGGGCTTGTATTCGGTTTGGAACAGTTCGGGCTAAGTTGGTTCAACCGGGTTCCTGCAACGTCAATAAATCTAATAATAATTAATAAAACTTATTTATAATGGTCACGCTATAACTTGGCCTAGTTTTTCTAGTTAGGACACTCCTATGGCTCGGCATTCCCCTACCATGGCTAATCACTAGTCAAAGCACGCCACTGCACTATCCGTGCCATGATTCCTATTCACCTTGTACTCCAAATCTCAACCATGGCTAAAATCATCTACTGTAATAATTAATCAAATAATTATTTATAAAATCATAATTTAAAATTACCATTTAAATCAAATAAATAAAATAATAAAAAATATTTTCAAAATTTTCGGGAAGGGAGCAACAGTAGGTAACTGATTTTTTCTGTTATTGCTCACAGAGGAGGTATGGGATTAGTCCATAGTGATCGTTGGTCCTTATTTTTATGTTATTGCGAAACGTAGGTACTCAAGAAAATGAGTACTCAAGAAAGTGAGTAATAATAATGATGATGATATAAGATTCCCCCTAAAAATTTAAGCTGGAGGAGGGGGTAGAGTTGATAATTCAAGTCCAGGGTTTATATTGCTCTTGCAATCTCACGTGGGTTTAAGTTGATAATTTTTCAGTCTCACCCTCGATCAGGTGGTTCTAGGAATACAGAGCACCGTAATCTTGTTGATTATAATGGAAGGATTGGTCGAGAACCCTTATCATAGTTGTCTTTCTTGACATTGAGAAGGTTTTCCATTTACATCTGTATGTGCCGTAACTTTGCGTACTTGGCCATTTGTATTGCGTAGTAACCAGTACCCCCTGCAAACCCAGATTATATCCACTCATTGTCCGTCATAATCAGTTCCCGCATACATTTTCTAGCTTGTGTATGAGTAGTCCTCTTCAAATCCTAGTATAATGACATAACAATTTTTGTCTTGAATAGATATTTGACTTTGGTGATGGAATTTAGAACAATATTCAGTATTTTCTTTTTAACCTTATCAATCATAAGTCTCATATTAGAACACAAGGTTATACCACCTAGATTGTGCCTCAATAATTCCTTGTACTAACGCTTGCTTATTTCTGTCATTATTAGGTAGGATGAAAAGGTGGGGATTCAAAGGAATGCTTGCATCACATGGTGCATCGCTGTCACATAGAAGTATTGGTTCTACTGGGCAAAGAGATGCTCCTGGAAAGGTATAACCTACATAGATATGAAATTGTGTATGTACTACAAACTACATAGCCATACATGTTTTATGATAAATAACATGTCAATTGATTTTTAATCATCATATCAGTATATATACGGTGACTTCCGTATTTAATCTCTTATGACATTGTAGTGATTTTTAATCATCATATCAGTATAGCTATAGTGACTTCTGTATTTAATCTCTTATGACATTGTTGTTGGAGTGGGTGGGTTTTCCAACCTATGTGAAGAATATTTCGGAGAGCGACGAGCGCCATCCGTGTGTCGGAGAAGCTCAGGGAGTGCATGGATCCTATTTTGGAACATATATGGTAAGAAAATATATGATTGGATTTCCATATTTACTTTGATCATATATTCATGATTGGATCCTTCATATAGTAGCTTCCCATATAATTGGGCTTCCAATTATGGCAAGCCAATTATGATTGGATTTCTATTAAATATATGATTGATGCATATTGGAAGTTTCCATATATATTGGCCTTCTATGTATAGATTACCAAGGGCTTATAAAAGGGTGATGCATGCTAGTTGTAAACTCATCTCAAAACAAGAGTGCTTACAATCTTTGAGAAAGAGAGAAAGGATTAAGGACTATTGTGAAGGAGAGATTGCTTCGAATAATTTTTTGGCATCACTTGTTCTTCGGAGTCCGCAATCAAAATTTTTCTTCTTTCAAGTGAGTTGTGGGGATCCGTGTTGGATCGGGAGGAGCTTGTAGAAGGTGTATTCTCTTTATTCCATTAGTAGAGGTTCTTTAGGGTTGGACTCCGATCGTCCCATGGTTTTTCCTGTAAGGGTTTTCTACGTCAAAAATCTTTGTGTCTGCGATTGTGTTTGGCATTTTTGGTTTGTGTGCTTTTGCTCGGTTCTCTCGAAGGACTTTCTGGTTTGGGGGGACGGTTTCTGTGCTTCGTTCCCAACAGAGTGGTATCAAAGCTTTGGGTTCAAAGAAGTGTCAGGAGTTGATAGTCAAACCAGGAAGCAGAGATGGACGCGAAGCCGGTGCGCATGGCGAACCTGAACGGTACCAACTACCATTATTGGCGGAGCAAGATGAATGATTTGCTATTCGTCAAGAAGCTACATCTTCCAGTATTTGCATCCGAGAAGTCCAGTGACAAATCCGATGAGGACTGGAACTTCGAGCATATACAGGTGTGTGGGTACATGCGGCAGTTCGTTGACGAGAACGTGTACAACCACGTTTGCAATATTGAGCATGCAAAGATGTTGTGGGAGAAGCTGAAATCTTTGTACGCGAAGAAGACCGGGGTAAACAAGCTGTTCTTGATTCGGACGATGATGGGTCTGCGATACAAAGATGGGACATCTATTACGGATCACTTGAGTGATTTTCAGTCACTACTAAAATATAAGGTTTTAGCGACGGCCCTATCTGTCAAAAAATCGTCGGTAATTCCCATTACCGACGGATTTCCGACGGATACGGGCTAAAAAAATTTGTCGGGAATAACCTCGTCGCTAAAACTAGCTCGTCGCTAGTCCGCCGCTCTGCGACTAATTAGCGACGGATTTCTGTTGGCAAAATAAAAACTTTTAGCGACGGCTAACCGACAGCTTTCCGTCAACTACGACAGTTTAAATTTTTAATTGTAGAAGCATGGAATTTCACAACCAGAAAGCCCATGCGCCGGATACTACATACGCCAGAGCTTGGATAAAATACTTCAAAAGCAACAAATATAGACATGGAAAGAGAACTTCTTATTTCACAGATAAAAGTCTATTACATGTCTAGAGAAGGCTGTACAAAGGAAAACTTCTACAAAGGAAAGATCCTAAGTCTACGGCCAGCAGTCGCCATGCGCCTCCAGGCAGGCGCAGCACCACCATGCGCCTTCAGCAAGGCGCATCCCGCAGCAGCCGCCATGCGCCTCCAGGCAGGCGCAGCACCACCATGCGCCTTCAGCAAGGCGCATCCTTCAGCAGCTCAGTTTTGTAAATACCCAGTTATGTGCATCCCTTCAGCAGCCCAGTTATGTGCTGCTCTTCCAGCCAGGCTCACCTGATAAGTGCCTCGACTAATGAAGCATTTAACCCTCTGGCTGGAACCAAGGAAGTGAAGAGCACCGCAAATCTGTGGCCAGGAGAGGCTTCGAAAGAGCCTCCAAAGACCAAGGAAGACCGTAATCGAAATACGGCTAAAGGAGCAGCTTTCAACACAACCAGAGTGGGCGACACCCACTTTGAAAGAAGAAAGAGCCTAGCACCGCCATTTCGATCTACGGCCCTTCCAGAACAACGGAGACGAGGCCCGAACATCCCTATCTTTGGATGCAACAGGCACCTTCCACCTGCCTCGGAAGCCCTCGACTTCGTCTTTTGGATGTAACAGTCACCTTCAAGTGCAGCAACGACGACATGGCGTCTCATCTTCACCTTCGGGAGCACTTCGTCAACAGAGTGCACTCGAATACCCAAGTTCATGTTGGAAGTACGTGAGAGAACGAGGAGCAAAACTTCTCTCCATACCACTATTTATAGGCCGGGCAGATCAAACCCACGCGCCAAGTGGATGGCTCTCCGAATTATGAGCAATGAACTTACATTTAATGGATGAACCGGACGCCTCGAATTCAGCCAAACGGCTATTTAAGGCACTCGAGGAACGAAACAGCCGCACGCGCCCTTCAACTTCAGGCGCATCATACAGATGCGCCCTGTAGAGCCAAGCGCATCACAGAGAATGCGCCCCCATACCCAGTGGAACGTCAATCGACGCGACCCTCAGCTGTCCATCGAATGTCACAAACATTAAATGCTGAACTGACAGAGTTGGCAGCACATCTCCCAAAGTCTGAACAGTCGGCAGCTTTTTCAGAAGACGAAGCGTCGGCGACGTCAGCATCATAATGACTTTACTTCGACTGCTACTGCCACGTGGCCACTCGACCACCCGCATGCGCCTCCGCGGCCATGCGCCCAAACCGGCATGCGCCTCAAAAGCCATGCGCCCCAGACTGCTCTATGATCCCAAAAGACAGAAGAAAAGTCTCCATCTGAAGCTCTGCATGCGTCTCAAAAGCCATGCGCCCTAGACTGCTCTCTGATCCCAAAAGACAGAAGGAAAGTCGCCTGCATGCGCCTCAAAAGCTATGCGCCCAGAATGGTTCGTGACTCCTAAAAGTTACGAGCCAAAGTCTCCTCATGCGCCCAATCCTAGGCGCATCCTACCAGATCATTCTCGCCATCAAATCCGAGATCTTCGAGCCATGGGTCGATGACACGTGTCCTTTGACTCGACTCATCCAAGATCTCAGCAACAGAAAGATCTTCTTCTCCGCTACGTGCCGGTTCACAGCAGCAACATGAAGAAGTCAACCCCCTCGATCAGGGCTCATCACCCATACGCCTCCATCAGCAATCAACACGTGGCATCCCCACACACTTATGCGCGCATGAGCAGCCAACCTGCCCAGCTATAAACAGAGGAATCATTTCCTTCTTTCACACACAGACAGATACGAACAAATACGCCACCAGAGAGGCAGATACAGACATTCAATGTCTTCCTTCTCTCAGCAAGCTCCAGCACCCAGAGCCATCCAAGCCTTCAGAGAACCGATAACCGTCGTCAGCTCATCAACGGAGTCAATGCATTACCACTCGCTCCATCGGTACTGGGAATCCAGATTATACAAAAATGTACTCCTAGGACTACATCTAAGTCCTATATTGTAACACTGTTCTGTTTGTATTGAAATTTACATCAAAGAATTTTAATGGCAAATATTAATATATTCATAAAATTAGTGACGGATAATTTGTCGCTAAATTGTCGCTAACCGTGTATTCGAGAGTTTCTGATACGCAATATTCGTCGGTCAAAGCGTCGCTAACCTCTACGGATTAGCGGCGGAAGAGCGACGGATAATACGTTGCCACCCTTCTGGAAATCTTCATATTTCCAGAATATGAGCGACGGAACGTCCGTCGCCATTCCGTCGCAAAATTTTTCCAAAAACAGGCCGACGGACCATCCGTCAGAAAATCGTCGCTACCTGCAAAAGTCAGTCGGTAACCCGTCGGTAATCCGTCGATACCTGCAACAGTCCGTCGACAACCCGTCGGTAATCCGTCGCTAACTGAAATATTTTTGAAAACATATTTACAGGAAATACACTATTCCCTGTAATATAACATATTCAGCATCTACCATAGACAAATATAACATATCCGACATCCAATATATCCAACAAATATCCATATTGCCAACACAATATCTCCAAACATACAATATATCACAACATACACAAAAAATATCCAACACAATGACCAACAAAATATCCAACATAATATCCAACACACTATCCCAACATACATAGCAAAATATCCAAACATAAACAACCCAATACAAATACGAAGGCTCAATCTGGTTGCGTTGAGGTATGTACCATTCTATCAGCCACTTTGTAACAGATCCAAACATGAACAATCCAACACAAAGCCTCAAAAAAAACCGCAAGTCAGACGATGAATCCTCACAGCCAGAGATCATAGTTGCGTTGAGGTATGTACCATTCTATCAGCCACTTTGCTTACGAAGGCTCAATCTGGTTGAGGTCTTCTGAAGGGACAGGAGGGTCGGTCCTGATGCTACTACTCTCTGACGGTGGCTCCTCCTTAACTTCAACCTTGGGAGCAATCTCTTCCCTGATGGTCATCGGTTCTTCCTTGACCTCGACCTTTGGTAACACCTCCTCCTTAACAGTCACCGGCTCTTGTTTGACGACGGAGACTTCCTCCGTGTCGACCTCCAAGGGTTCCTTGCCTCGGCCCCTTCCTCGGATAGCAGCACCACCTCGGGAAGTCTTGGGGGCCATCTCTCTGACAATAGAAATTTTCATATAGGGTAAAATGTTTTACTCAAATTATAAAAAAAATAAGAAGTTTATCAAAATTTTCAGCCACATATGATATCCACCTCGGGGAGTCTTGGGAGCCTTCTCCTCTCCTCCACCATGGCTCTGGACCCATCTGCTCCTCCCTACTTCCCTTCTTTTTATTTGACTCTCTCAGCCACATATGATATCCAGCTCAAGTGTAAAGTCAAGGGAGAAGAAGTGGACAGGAAAAGGAGGGAGAACCAGCACAGCCGGTGGCATAACCTGAAGGAAGTAGAGAGGTTTTGCTGGAGGTGATGGCAATTTTCCCAGGATGGTGTTGAGGAGCAAGTGTAGAGTCGGTCGAAGGATGCTATGGCTCCTTCGGCCGACTCTACACTTGCTCCTCAACACCATCCTGAAAAAATCGCCAATACCTCTAGCAAAACCTATATACTTCCTCCAGGTCATGCCGCCGGTTGTGCTTGTTCTCCCTCCTCTTTCTGCCTACTTCTTCTTCTCCGACTCTATACTTGAGCTGGATATCATATGTGGATGAGAGAGTCAAATAAGAAGAAAGAAAGTAGGGAGGAGAAGATGGGTCCAGAGCATGGATGGAAGAGAACTAGAAAGCACTGAACCTTCCTGTTGTGGAAACTGTGAAGAGTGGGAAAGGAGAGAGGGGTCTTTGATTTTTGTGTTTATCATCATTAGAGGGAGCAGCACTAGAAAAGTTATGACGTTGGTAGCATGAGAGAGTAAAAATCTGTATCACAAGACTAACAGAATTACTATGTAATCATATACTCACCAATAACCGGATGTAACTAGAAATCTTTCATGATTCATTCTAGCATACATTAGTGTGAATCATCTATGTTATGTATAAATGGTGTAGTATATATTTTTATCGAATCTAGTATCAGAAGGATACAACAGAATCAAGATGAACTTACATAATGTAATACTAAAACATCATCTACTTCTATATAAGATATTGTGGTAGGTTGTCGTATCATCATTGCCGAGGGATGAGGGTCGAAGGACAGTCAACTTTATCTACGGCTACATAGTTTTTGCCTCGCTAGTCGAATGGCTGGAGGGACTATGTCCTGATCACCATGTCGTACCGTAGATTAATACAAATGGAGCTGGAGCTGGAGCCAAAATACAGAATCCAAAATACAAAATACAGAATCCAATCCCTGGGTTCATCGAAAATACAAAAACAAGATTGACACAGTTCTAATTCATATGTGTTTTAAGGGTGAGAACGGATGGCTCAGAACACAACCCAACCAGAGAGAATACTCTGAGAGATCCATCTGAGTAGGACGTATACTCTGAGAGATCACATTTACAAGAATGATATCAGTAGTGGGATTGAGTGTTGGAGGAGACCCAGCCCGACCCAGTGAGACCCCGCCCACAGCAGCTAATCCCCTAAACCCGAGCTCCCCAACTTCTCAAACTCGACAGGCAGCCCACCCCGATCTAAATCCCACAACAGCAGTGCCAACCCGAGTCTTTCCGATCCCTCATATATATATATACATACAAAACTCAAACCCTAGAAAACCTCTACCGACCCCCAGCCTGGCGACCCTACCCTGTGATGACCATAGTTCGGATTACGTATTTTGGGATACATGTACGTATCTGACTCGTATTGCATGTCTCCTAGCTTAGTTTGGCTTGTTTGGGTTGGCTTGGTTCGGCTTGGGTTGCTTATTGCTTCATCATGAACCAAGGGGAGAACCCTTACCTACCACCACCATCCCCATTTATTAACCCAACACTCTTTTCCCTCCTCATTCACTCTTCTTCTTCCTCACCATTACTCTCCACGGTCAGGGATACCTACAGTAATTGACTAAGGCTAATAAACTAGAATAATTCAGTAGACATAAAGAGATTCCCAGCTACAGGCAATCCTATTATCTGGACGCATTAAGTGGACTTGTAGCCTACCGACGAGTAGGGCACATTTCCAGCACACAGTCACGTGTTGCATTCTTCATAAACGGACATTCGACCTGGATAACCGGATGGTCTGCAGGGCTTGTGGCTGTTGGGATAATCTCATTACATCTTGCTAATAACTAGGCCTGTGATAACCCTAGTTAGTTAAAACTATCAAGCTGTACTCTTGATTGGCCGTGATTGATTGGATGGAGTTTATTCCAGCTTAGTCTTATCCTGATCCTGTGCAAGATTGTGACATGACATGCTTATTGATGATTGCCGTAACAATAACGATCGGGAGTCCAGTTCTATTCAGGCGAAGGGTTACAACCCCGGTCCTTGTTTGGTTTAAGGATTGTAACCTGGCTTCCGGAGCAGTTCTGTGTCCTCTTTTTGTTTATTGTCTTTTTGCAATCCCATGCCATGTTCGTCATGTTTTACCTTACCTTAATACCATGATTATTTATACTGGCCTTAGCGATAAAGATCGGGGGTCCAGTTCTGTTCAGGCGAAGGATTACAACCCCGGTCCTTATTTGGTTTAACGGTTGTAACCTGGCTCCCGGAGCAGTTCTGTGTTCCCTCTTCGTTTATTGTCTTCACTGTAACAATAGTATTTGAGACGGGTTTCTATTCAGGTGAAGGGCTGCAACCCCGGTCCTTTTTTGGTTTAAGGGTTGTGACCTGGCTACTTGAATGGTTTTCTCGTACTCAGTTTACTGTTGTTATCTCTATTATTATCAGTTCTTTATTTATTACCTTTAATATTCTATTGTGATATGCTGGTTTTAGTTCCTAAGCGAAGCCTTCTTTGTGGCACCTGCTCCTTCTGGGGTCTGACCCAGCTGGTTTTATATGGCCAGATATCGGAGCAGCACCAGAAGATCCACCTGTCTTCCAGCCAGATGGTGACCACCAGGCGTAACCCTGGCAACGAGTGGGTTTCTTTTTGTCCTCCCACTTTATTATAAAAATTATTCTTTAGAGGCGTTTAGCCGGCGAGCACGTGTTAGCCTGTATTGCACCTTTATTTACTGTCGGCCTACGGGTTGTATCATGATTGACAGATCCTAGGGTTGATCATGTATGAATGAACTCTTGCTAGTCTTGACATTTGTACGACTAGCTTCATGATCATCCAATATGTAATGTATGGGACGCCTTGCTATTATTTATTTGGTGCTCTGACATCTTGTAACTATTATTGATTTCTTGAGATTAAGACAATAGGCTGGTTCATGACCATAGGAGACTGTTGGCTTGTAGTTAAACCCTCATGTATCTAGACAGCCGTGACCGTATAGCAAGGTGGGTTGTACTTCAATATGCGTAGCTGGCTATGTACGCCCCCGCTCTCCAGTATTCTGGATCTGGGGCATTACATACCCCGACCTCCGTGCGCCGTCGTGAGCAGTCGTGGCCGACCGGACAGGCGCGGGAACCAGTCACACGCGCACGCGTGTAACAGAGCGACAGCAGCTGGGTGCTGCGGGAAGCCAACTTCGTGATCGAAGTCTACCCTAGTTGTAGTGGCAAGAAGAATTTGGATTCTGAGTACTACGCCCCCCAGCGGTCTGGTACGAAGAAGTCCAAGGCAACACGGGCCATGCGTCCCAAACGTGCTATGCCAGCAACAAGCCAGAAGCCTGCGCTCACAATCATGCGCGCTGCTGATGGTAAGTTGTACAAGGTCGGCTCGAGTGCTGCGGCGCCGAGAACGAGCCGACCTTCAAAACCTTTGTCTCACTTGGGCGCATCCGTTACGTGCATAACCAAGTCGAACAAGACAAACAAATGTTGTGGTTCCTCTACTACTGATCGAGATGCCTGTTTGGTATCAGATCTGGGGGCGCAGCACTCACTTGACCACCCCAACGCTTGGCCTTGCCATGCGCTTGAAGGGGGTACGAAAGTAGCACTCTCCTCCAATGACCTGCGTGACATGATCACTCACAAACGCCAGTCAGGAGAGTCGACCAACAAGCAAGATACGCCTCTCACGGGGCATACTTGTACGGTGGTCACCATCAACTGTTGTTGCAAGGCGGCAGTACCACCAAGGCAGTCAGTCTTCCAGAGGCTGCAATCATCGACACCCCTCCGACATCGCCTTGGAAGGAAGGTGTCAACAGAAGAGGAGCCAAGAGTTGCTTCATGCAACGTGATCTCCAACTCCTCGTCAGTCCGAAAAACGACCGGCAATTCCTCGACCTCATCCAAAAGCCAGCCGAGGAAAACCAAGGCGGTGGTCCCGTCCTCCGGAGTGTTCGAAAGCACTCGGTCGAGGAAAAAGTTCCTGGAGGAGGCTGGAGGTAGTCAGACCCTTGTTGAGCCTCCTTCCAAAGACGAGTGTGTCCAAAGCACACTTGGGGCAGATCCTCGAGGCGAAGCCAGCCTCCCAGAAGCCTCTGAAGACAAGGACATCTCCCAGAACATAGCTGGGGGTAGCCTAGCATCTGCGGACCCGAGTTCTGGAGACGAAGAGGCCCTTCAAGACGGAGCTCAGGGTGATCAGACCCTTGCAGATGCGCCCGTCGAGAATAACCTCCAGAACGTGGCTGGGGGTAGCCAAGATGAAGCTCCAGTGGAGGCGACTCCCCTACATGAGAGTGAAGCCGAGAGTGAGGCCTCAACTCATCCCTCCACTCCCGGTCGCGTCGTGACAGTGAATGTGACTGAGGTTGATGTCGAGTCTGATGCGCCGCCGCAGGACATCGTCCAGCGCATAGACACATTAGAGGGTGGGCTCAAAACCCTCTCTGCTTCCATGCAAACACTGACTCAGGCGGTGTTTGAAATACGGTCGGCCTTGAGCCAAACGCCTTCGACCGGTCCCGACCCAGGGGCCAATGGGGAATCGAGTGTACCCCTTCAACGGGTACCCTCAGGCACAGACCGCCGAAAAGTACCCCGGACGTCTGAGCCCTCAAACGCTCAACTCCAGGTGGTACCACCTTCTCCAATACCCAGCTCCACGGAGGATATGGTTGAAATGATCAAAGATTTACGGGAGCACTTCGAGTCCAAGAACAGGCAAGAGGAGCGCCAGAAGATGGGCATCCCCCAACCCTATCCCCTCGAGTGGAACAAGGTGGTTTATCCTCCAAAGTATAAACCATAAACTTTGACGCCATATGACGGTAAGGACTCTCCGCGTCGCTACCTGACATACTTCCAGTCCCAAACGGGGCATCTCCCGAAGGAGGACGCGCTCCTTACTAGCATATTTGTCGGAGCATTGAAGGGAGTGGCGTATGACTGGTACTGCAGCCTCCCCGACATTTCTATATCATCCTTCGATGATTTGACGTGCCTCTTCCTCGACCGCTTCTACGACGGCGGGAAGGATATGACGATGGCATCCCTCATAGAGATACGCCAGAAGGAAAAGGAAACGGCTCGGGTATTCATCGAACGCTTCCGACAGGCCTGCTTCAGATTACCTCCAGGCATGCCGGAACATGCGCTCCTCTCCTCTTGCAGCATGAACATGCTGCCTGCAGTCAAACTCTGGCTCAACTCTACTCCTCCCCCCGACTGGAGTTCCTTGATTATCGAAGCAGAAGCCGCAGAAAAGAAGGCGGCCAATGCACGTCTCCTGGAGGTCAGCTTCCCTGCCTTTGATGACATGGGGAAAAAGTCTGTGGCCAACAACCCCGGACGTGAGACAAAGGAGAAGCAGGCATTGACTGTCAATGCCTCAAAAGGCGCATCTGCGCCTACTCAGAAGCCTCCACTTGCACCAAGGCCCAAGGAGGTTTATTCGTTCAACGACGAAGACACCCTACAACTTTTTGAAATACTGAAGCAGGGTGACAAGATCAAGCTACCGGACCAAAGCGGCCCGATGAAGTTGGGAAAGTGGACAACCCGAGGTATTGTCACTACCATCGGTTTGTCGGACACCCGACCAAAGACTGCTATGTCCTCAAAAATTACATCCAGCGCATGATCAATGCGGATGTAATCTCCGTCGACTACGAAGAGAAGACGGTGTCAGCCAATGTGGTGTTACTCCAGTTCGGCACCTTGCCGCCAACTACCACACAAGATGGCGTCGTCCCCGTCCCTAAGGCGACAATGGAGGTGGTTAAGTTACCACCTACCCGTGACAATGTGAGTGGACTCATCCCACTCACCATATCTCGAGGAGAGGTCCTATGGGTCCACCCCGACCTCGTCTTCGAAGTGACTCAACCAGAGGTACGTCCTACCTCCAAATCCAAAGGCAGGAAGATCAAGTCTTGCCGCATGGTCTCTTCTCCAACAGAAGAGGCGCTTCCTGTGCAGACGCGTTCACAACAGAACGTCCAACCCGGCGAAGCTGCCGCCGAAGGGGTACCTCCTTGCACCGTCCCTGCTGTCCAGGAAGAGGGCCCGCCTAAGCCCTCAGCAGCCAATAAGCAGAAGCAGGTGGAGGTTCGTTTCGACAGGCCTCTACGAAGGGAGAATGCTCCGGGGCTAGCCAAGCCCCACAACTTCGACATATTGGCACAACTGGCCAGTACTCCTGCCCGCCTATCTTTGTTCGAGCTCCTGCGTCTTTCCGAAGACTCCCGAGAAGCTCTCTGTGAAGCTCTGAAGGATGCCGAATCCTTCCTCAGTCAGGTCAAGCAGCCTGAAGACCTTCCAACTACTTGCGCGCACTGTCATTGTGCGGATGAAGTTATCCCAAACATAACTTTCACCCAACAAGACATGCTGTTCAAGCACCACCGACATAACCGGCCACTGTATTACACGGGGTATGTCGGTTCAGTTAAGGTGAACCGAATTCAGATCGATCCGGGGTCTTCTCTCAGCATCATTCCGAAGGCGCTATTGTCAATACTGGGGATCCCAATGTACCGGCTGGCGCCCTCCAACACAACCATCAGTCGCTTCAACGCTAGCAAAAGCGAGCCACTGGGCAAAATTCGACTGAAGTGTCACATCAGTAACCTCAAAACTGAGGTGACCTGCTATGTGGTGGATGCCGTGGTCAACTACAACATCCTGCTCGGTCGACCATGGCTACATGAGTACATGGTGGTGCCATCCACGCTCCACCAATGCATGATATATGTATCCACCAACGGCGTTATCAGGACGGAGTTCGCAGACATCGATCCTTTCAAAGGGATTGAAGCCTACTTCATCGATTCTGACTTGTACAAATCACTTGACGAGGAGGAAGCCAATGATGCTGATGACGAGGCAGAGACAGCAGCCGAGCTGGACATAGAGCCTGAGACGACTCCCGATGCTCCCCTGAAGATCCGACTCAAGGGCAAACCACCCCAGAAGGTGCCTCCAGTGAGCATTAAGCTAGCAGGAAAAGCACCAACTCCTGAGGCTCCCCTGAGGATACGCTTCAAAGGGAAGCCGCCTCAAACATTGGCTCCCCTGGTGGTAAAATTACAGGGGAAGGCACCAATCACTGGAGGCGCAGCTGAGGCACCACTGAAGGTGCATCTCAAGGGCAAGCCCCCGCGGTCATCCAAGACGCCAGAGAGGGCTCACATAACCCTCTCAGACCCCAAAATCAAAGCTGTGGTGGACTCTCCTGATCCAGCCCCAGTGCTTACAGATGAGGAGCTTAGCGAATATATCTCTGCTGATGTAGATGCACCCTCCTTAGACAATATAATCCCACGGGATAAAATCTCGTACTTCATCAATAATAGAGTGTCTTTTAATTATTCTTGTCTTCCACATTGGAATGCCATGTATACATTAGATAACGCTCTACGGTCGTTGCAAATACAAATAACGACCGTCCATAATGTAAATCGAGTAGTCCCGTCTCAAAGAGTCTGCTACATAGTCCCTCCACGAAGTCGAGACGATGCATCCATCATCCTTGGTGAAGGCAAGCGTCATCAAGACCTCCCGTCGCTCGAGCCAGAACCAGATGCCGGCAGAATGCAACTCTATCGGTACACGGATAAGGCAAAGTACCTCATCCAAAAGATGGGCTACGACCTAAAAAGTGACAAAGGCCTGAACTACGGCAAAGGTCGACGTCTCCCTCTCCGGCTTCCAACACCCAAAGGAAAGCCGCAGGACTACTACAACAAAACTCGACGGGGGGTAGGCTATGTCACGCCGCCATCAACTCCGGAGAGTTCAGACGCAGAAGACGTAGAACATTCCCACTCGTCCGAAACATCGACTTGGGATTCCGATACTAGTATCGGATCAGTCTTCAGGAAAGTGCTGTCAGCTAACATGACATCAGCACAACCTCAAAAAGGTGAAGACGAAGACCAAGTGCCGGAACCCTTCGAAGAAGAACCCTGGGCTCAACGCCTGGGACAACAATGGGAATCTCGTTTCGAATTACGTGAACCTTCCACCGAGGATGAAGTCGAGCAGATCGACCTTGGAGACGAGTCTTCTTCCAAACCCATCTTCATCAGCAAAAGCCTAGAAGGAGAAGACCGAGAGTCTCTAATCCAACTGGCTAAGGAGTATATCGACGTCTTCGCTTGGAGCTACGAAGATATGCCGGGACTTGATCCCAAAAAATTGCGATGCATAGGTTGAATATTGCCTGATGCCAAGCCTATCAAGCAACAACATCGGCGCTTCCGTCCGGACATCATGAATGCCATCGATCATGAGGTAGATAAACTCCTGACTAGCGGCTTCATCCGTGAAGAGCAACACCCAGATTGGGTAGCCAACGTCGTACATGTTACCAAAAAGAATGGGAAGATACAAGTCTGTATCGACTTCAGAGACCTCAACTCTGCTTGCCCGAAGGATGAATTCCCACTTCCAATCACTGATGTGATGATCGACAACACGTATGGCTTCGAACGCATGTCTTTTATGGACGGGTATTCAGGCTACAATCAAATCAAGATGTTCTCCGATGACGCAAAACATACGTCATTCAGGACTCCAAAGGGCATTTTCTGCTACACAGTAATGCCCTTCGGCTTGAAGAACGCCGGTGCGACATACCAACGAGCAATGAGCACCATCTTCCATCAACATCTTCGCAAGACAGTCGAATATTATTTTGACGACATCGCAGTCAAGTGCCGTCTTAAAAGAGATCACCTACAAGACCTGAAGACAGTCTTTGATCTCATGCGAGCACATCAACTCAAGATAAACCCCGCTAAATCCTTCCTAGGGGTTTCTAGCGGAAAATTCTTGGGTTTTGTCATCACGACAAAAGGCATTCATGTCGATCCCGAGAAAACCAAAGCTATCCTCAATATGGACCCTCCGAAGAATCTTCGAGAACTTCGAGGCTTACAGGGACGTCTGGCGTACATCCGGAGGTTCATAGCAAACCTTTCCGGCAAATGTCAACCCTTCATCCAGCTCATGAAGAAGGGAGTCTCTTACGTCTGGACAGAGGAATGTCAAAAGGCTTTCGACGACATCAAAGCCTACCTGACAAGCCCTCCAGTTCTGGTGGCACCCGTCGCTGGCAAACCATTCCTGCTCTACGTCCGTGCCATGGATCATTCCCTCGGCGCCCTGCTAGCTCAGAACAGCGACACAGGCTATGAGCAAGCGATCTACTACCTCAGTCGAACCCTGATCGGGGCTGAACACCGGTACAACCCCGTTGAAAAGGAGTGCTTGGCTCTGGTATTTGCCATCCAGAAGACTCGCCACTATGTCTCGGGCCAGACAATTTATGTCATCTTCCGAGTCAATCCACTCAGAGTCCTCATGACGAAGCCAGGATCACTGAACTCCCGGCTAGCCACATGGGCGATCTTGCTAACGCCATACAACATGGTGTTCGTTCCACAGAAAGCTGTTAAGGGTCAAGCTCTGGCCGACTTCTTAGCTGCACACCCCATTCCGGAGTCCTCAAGACTCTACGAAGACATCCCGGATGAGGTCCAAGAATCAAACGTCACCGAAGAAGCCTCCATTTGGCGGATGTTTTTCGATGGCTCTTCAAGAACAGGCCCCAAAGGCCATATTATCGCAGGAGTGGGGGTAGTCTTAGTCTCCCCCGATCAGCTAGTCATCCAGCGTGCTTACTCTCTTTCGAAGCCGTGCTCCAACAATGTTGCCAAGTACAACGCACTCATTACGGGACTCCAGCTGGCACAACAGCTGGGGGTGGATCATCTGGAAGCCTACAGTGATTCGAAACTCGTCGTAAACCAAATCCGAGGGCAATATAAAGTTCGCCATGAAGATCTGATCCCTTACCATGAAGTTGTATTGAACATCATTTCAACCTTCACCGGGTTCTTCATCGAACACGTACCTCATCTACAAAACCTAGAGGCTGATGCTCTGGCTGGCCTCGCAGCCTCATTAGCAGCACCCCTTGGGACTCAACACTACGTCACGGTGGTTGGCCGAGACTTGGTTTGTCCTAAAAACAACTTATGCGTACGAGTGGACCACGCCATGCCGACAGGTACTGGTGTTAATGTCTGAGACTGGAGGTTCCCGTTCATCGACTACGCCGTCTACGAAATTCTTCCAGAGGACCCGAAGGAAGCCGTCTCAGTCAGGAGACGTTCTCTTCGATTCTACTATGATACAGCCACTAAAATGCTGTACCGACGCTCCTATGATGGGCTCCTCCTTCGATGCCTGTCCAACGAAGAGGCGACCGAAGCTCTTCGAGAAGCTCATGACGGAACTTGCGGAGCTCATCAACCCGGTCCTAAGTTGCAGGATCGACTGCGACGTATGGGCTACTATTGGCCAACCATGGCGGCTGATGCTGTCGACTATGCTAAGATGTGCCACGTGTGCCAACTTCACGTAGACTTCATTCATACGCCGTCAGAACCACTGCATCCTACAGTCGCATCCTGGCCCTTCGAAGCCTGGGGCATGGACATCGTAGGACCGATCACCCCTCCTTCATCAAGGGGGCACCGCTTCATCCTGGCCAGTACCGACTACTTCTCCAAGTGGGCAGAGGCAGTCCCATTGGCGGAAGTAAAGAGCTCCAGGGTGGTCAGCTTCATCAAACACCATGTCATCTACCGCTTCGGAGTACCCCTGAGGATCATCCACGATAATGGTCCTCAGTTCATCAGCCATGTTTTCAGTAGATTCTGTGACAAGAATCGCATTCAAAACGTGGCATCAACCGCCTACAATCCGGCAGCAAACGGATTGGCCGAGGCGTTCAACAAGACTATCGTTAGGCTGCTCAAAAAGGTCATGTCATCCAACAAATGCGACTGGGACGAAAAGCTGGGCGAATGTCTTTGGGCCTACCGCACAACGGTACGAACTCCAACAGGCAACACACCATTCTCCCTGGTCTACGGGAGTGAAGCGGTACTGCCTCTCGAGATCCAGATACCCTCACTCCGCGTAGCAATCACAAACAAACTCACAGAAGAGGACAATCAACGTCGTCGTCTGCGGGAGCTGGAGGCACTTGATGAAAAGCATCTCCTAGCTCAACAACGTATCGAACTCTACCAAGCCCGTATATCACAGGCTTTCAACAAGAAGGTCAAACAGAGAACTTTTCAAGTTGGCGTCCTGGTTCTGGCAGTCAGGAGGCCGATGGTGTTAACTCACAAGACACCAGGAAAGTTTGAGCCCAAGTGGGAAGGATCTTTCATTATTGAGACGGTATACTCAAACGGTGCTTACCGCCTCGCCAAACCCAATGGGGACTTGTTCATGATGCCCATCAACGGCAAGTTCCTGAAGAAGTACTACTCTTGACATCTTTCAGATATGTGCTTCCACAAGGGATCTATGGACCCAATCATCAGGATTCACAGACAATTCCCTTCCATACGCTTCCGGAACCCAGCTGTTCCGTAGCACCCTCCAGTAGAAAGACAACCACGTCCACATCACCTCTGAGTTATCCCTCTACATCCTACAAAGCAGAATCTTACACTTCGTAAGCCTACGCTATCCTTCATGTTTACCACGTCCACATTACCTCTGAGTAAACACCTCGTACAAACAACCCTTGCGTTGTCGTACATTGATCGCAGAACTTCCACGTCCACATCACCTTTGAGTTGTTCAGCATATTCCCCTGGATCATTCCTACCACGTCCATAATACCTCTGAGTAGAAAGATTCTATCATTTGAACCTCAATGATTGCCACGTCTACATTACCTCTGAGCAAACATGATTGGTTCCTTCAAACTTATTATCTATACCTAAAAACCAAGGTGCACAAAAGATAATAGGTCCACACAAATCATCAAGTTCATGATAACAAAAATGAACACATCACAAAAAAAAAGGTTGCGCACTTTTTTATTTTCTAAAAGAGAGAGTACAAAACTACACTATCCTCCAGCAAAAGTTGCAAAAACATAAAAAGGAGACGCTACAGTCCCTAAGCATCTCCAGGGTTGGTCGAGAGCTCTCTGACTCGACGTCTCAAGTCGGCTGCATGAGTCTCCACAGTCCCCAGGACTCGACGCTCAGCTTCCTGACGCATCAATTCAACGGCCTCAACAGAAGTATCATTCTCATGCTTCTCATCAAGCTGTTGTCGCTGCCGAGCCAGGACAAGAGCCCGGTGAGTGAAGGTTGCTTCCTCCTTCTTGAAAGCTACGTGTTCAGCCTGGACACGTTCGACATCTAACTGGAGCCGGGCCCGTTGGTCCTCAAGACGGCGCATCTGGGCGTTGATCTCCGCGATACTAGCGTCCAACGCAGCTCGCGTTTCCATTGTCTCCTTCATGGACTGAGATAACTGCCCCACCGCAGCCTCAATCTCAGCCACCTCGTGCTTCCAGATGCTCACAGGGGCCTAGTAGGAAGACTCAATCTCAGCGATCAACTTCTCCTTCTCCGTATCTATCAAGACGGAAAGGTCGTTTCGCTAGATGCGCTGAAGTTCCGTGAGCCGCTGGTCCAGCTCAATCACCGAAGCCTCCAAGATCTCGGCCATATGGTCGTGGCCTTGGTGAACGCGGATCAGCTCAATATAAGGCATTACCAGAGTTCTTGCCATCGCAAAACTCCCGTCGGCATCCATCACAGCAGATACACCCTTCTGTAGCATTTTATACACCCCCTCAACGATGAATTTCACATATTCATCTGCGTCCGCCAGCACCTGCGGCGTCATAGTAGGAGTTGGAGGGGCTGCTGTAGTTAGCGGGCCGGAAGAAGATTCGCCAACCGCAATCTGCGAGACTGGAATCTTGGCATCAATAGGCTCTTCATCAACACGGGACGGACTGCTAGCCCGAGGAGCCGAAGGAACAGAGGAAATCCGCACAGGCGTCGAGATAGTACCCCAAGTAGGAGGGACAACAGAGGGTTCCACACCCTTACCCTTCTCAAGTTTGGAGGAACCACCGACGTCTATGGTCACCTCTTCCGCCCCCAACGTCCTATCAGCGGTCAATACCTTCCCTGGTAGAACGGGGAGATCAACACTCATCTCCTGGCCCGCTCTGGGAGACAGGACTGGCAGATGAGTCTCATCCTTCTCAAGTCCCTCTACAGGGACAGGATCTGTCGCTACCACCTGATCGGTAGCCATCTCAACTTCCACAGGTGAGGCCGGGGTAGGACTTGGCAATGATACAGCCGACCTCCCCTCATCATGACAAGGAGGGGAATCAACCCTCTCCTCCGTTCCAACCATATCTGTTGCCCCCGCAACATACTCTTGCAACTCTGGAGCAGTGTCATCCGAAGACGACGAACTCCACCCCACATCATCACCAGGGAGCCTCGTGTCTGCTAGACCCTCGGCATCCATTGCCCCAGCCGCGGCCTTTATCATCTGGGAGGCTGCTGCATCCTCAGCTTCCCTCCTGACATAATCCAGAGACGTTGGAATCTCCACGACAACAGCGTCCTTTGGATTCTCCTCCATAGGAGACATCATAGTCGGCGGGATGCGCACTTCAGACGAACCCGCCATCTCCTTTGATCTACTCCCACCGGATTTTGGAGTACGAGGCTTCCTTTTTAGCGGCTCCTGTACAAAAGGGAAAGCATTGATTACATAAAATGTCGAGCCCAAAACCAGACCATGCGGGGGATCCTTACCTCTGCGGATGCTGAATCGGCTGACACTGTCGGTGACGATGCCTTCTTTAGCTTCTTTGCCACAGGTGATCCAGCCCCTGCATCCGTACGTCGTCGCGGTTGATCAACCGAGGCTGCAGCCTGACCCACCCCCGGTGGACGGTGTGGTCGAGCCTTAGCCGATACATGCCCAATCACCGCTAACGGTGTGCCTGCAACAAGACTCGTCTCTCTATCATATTCGGAAGGCACGGCAGCCATAACACAGTAAAACTTGGCGGCTGAGTAAAGGATAGGCGACCGCGGATCCTGGGCAGGCAACGTAAAGCGAGCTCTGGTATATCCGGTATTATAGTAATGCCAAGCTCGTGCGCCATCCATCAAACTTCCAGCATACCCCAGGGTGATACTGGGATTGTCCAATATCAGCTGTGCATAACCAAATTGACGTGCAAAGCGACTCGGCAAATACGGCTCCAGGAAGCACTGATTCCTGTTCCGGTACACCAGGTGGGATGGCCGAATACTTTACAACCAGCAGAATCCCCATGAAGGCAGGGCGGTGGCGTCTTCACCTGAATCCCTCAAATCTTTATTGGCCTCAAAACCCGAGAAGATCGGACCAACTTTGGTGATCTCCCATCCCTGAAGATAGGATAAAACCCTTCTGCAAACAGGGACGCCAGTGTGCGACCAACTCCTTTGGTGGAAACGGCGAAGGAATGCATCTCCGGCCCGATAGTCTTCTTCTGAACCCGGACTCATTACGTTGGGATGGTGTAAAATTAACCACCCCATCAAATAGTAAAACAGCAGTTCGGTACGCGAGAAGTTATCTTTTCGACCCCGGTCATGAATTACATTTCCCGCGAACTCGCGTAAGCCTTGCAGTAAATTACATACCATTGCGGGGAGCAGAGCCAGACGCCGGCCAAAGACCAACTTCACAGCTGGTAGGATCAAGTGCCGGGTCACTCTCTCTACAGAGCCGGATCCGCCCGGGAAGACATAATCCCGAAGCCAAACCATAAGATAGGCGACCAATACTGCTTTTGGTGACATTCGATGAGCTAGATGCCAAAAATAGCTGTAGGAGCGTTCATCAGACTGCTGGTCCTCGTTTTTCTGAGGATTTTTTTCACCTAACCTGCTCATCTCAGAGAGCACTTCACTACGAGAGAGCGCTGGCGGAGTAGAGAACTGGGAGGGATCCCCCTTGTCTTGCCGAAAGACGTAATCTCTCCAAACAGTTACATGAGGCTACAACCCGCCCTTGTCCCTCTTCTGCATATAGTAATGGTGACTAGCCACCTCCTTAAAAATGGCCGTCATCTCTTTGGCCTTGTCCCCCAGGACTTGAAATTCTTCGTTGGTCGGATAATACTCTTCATAGGGTTTCGATCCCCAAGGGAGCTTTGATACCTCATACATCTCATGAAGTGCGAGCCCTAACTCCCCCACCGGAGTAAAAAAGGTCCCGGTATGGACATCAAACATTTCCAGGAGGGCGAGGAACATATGCCTGTTAACATCAACACCTGCTTGAGTGGCAGGAATCGTGGCAGTTAGCCCGATTTCTCGGAGCTCAGTCTGGAACCGCGACAAAACCCAGAGTATCAGTTTATCCCATTTGGAAACGTAATGACACCAACCCTCTACCCGAAATTCCCCTTTCGGGTATGAGCGTTCCATCAACAGCATGCGATGTGCAAAAGTCAAGGCACTATAAGCAAATGTATCAAGGGGAACATCACTGTAAATGCTCCCAGGATGTAGCGTCCGCCAGGTGAAAGAAGACCCAGACCGCACCGCGGTCAAAGTATCTCTCTGATCGGAGGCAGAATCAACTTTGATGATGCCAGTCACCGCTCCCCCCTGAGAGGGGGTAAGATCCCAAGACATCATCCTCTTCGAAGCGAGACGACAGAAGGCCATCAAAGGCCATTGGCGTTCAAGCTGCTTAACGGTCATATGCACTCCTTTTGCTGTGAAAAACCAGTCTTCCTTGACCTTTAACATTGTTGCTTCAGTAGAAGTGAGGCGGTCTCCGAATAGGAACTCAGGCTTCAAGAAGGTCACTTTATCAGATGTGGCAGATTTCAAAACTCCACGCTCCATCATCCGTTTGAGGAACCCATACTGTTGGTCCCAGATTTGAGTCATTCTCTCGGGATGCTGATCCAGCATAAGAGCATCTTGAGCAGGGTTTATCACTTCCTCGTCATATTCTACCCCCGCCTGACCGAGGGCAGCCTCCAAAAGCACTTCATTCAAGGACGGGATAGTCATTGACACTAGCAAAGACTCAAAAGTGTTAGAAATAACAAAAGAGTCTAAGACCCATCAGAAGTACAGTTTGAAAAAAAAAGTGCTTCGGCGCATCATCAGGGTCTAAAACCATGCGCGTCAGCGGCAGTGCTTCGACGCATCATCAAAGGTTTAAACCCATGCGCGTCAGCGGGCGAAAAACTGCAGCACATCATCAAAGACTCAAGGTCTATGTGCGTTGGTGTACGAGACTCACCAACCACCTCCGGCCGAACTTCGACAGGCCGACGGGGACGTCAGTCGCCACAACTGTCACAGGCTCCTTTCCTTTCTCCTTTCCTTTGTCGGCACCGCCGCGAGGTGTCTTGGGAGCCATTCTCTCAAGAAGAAATTAGGGTTTCTGAAGAAGAACTCTAAAGAAAGCAAGAAGCAAGAAGAAGAAGAACTCTCTCTCTCCATCTCTTGCCTATTTATAGGGCTCGGTCGCACGCGTAACCCGATGATGTGTGATCTCAGCCGTCGCCTCGGGTTCTGTGAAGAGATAACAGCAAATAAAACCAAAAGATCATCATTAATCTCTTTGGTTACCGAGGCATCATCATCATTAACTAAGAGGAGCAGGCGCCCGAACAGGCATGCGCCCCAAACAGTCATGTGCCCTGACCTCCATGCTTCTTATTCAAAGTATTCCAAAACTTATCCAAAAGTTTTGAAAACTTTGAAGGGGGTCTTGTAGAAGCATGGAATTTCACAACCAGAAAGCCCATGTGCCGGACACTACATACGCCAGAGCTTGGACAAAATACTTCAAAAGCAACAAATATAGACATGAAAAGAGAACTTCTTATTTCACAGATAAAAGTCTATTACATGTCTAGAGAAGGCTGTACAAAGGAAAACTTCTACAAAGAAAAGATCCTAAGTCTACGGCCAGCAGTCGCCATGCGCCTCTAGGCAGGCGCAGCACCACCATGCACCTTCAGCAAGGTGCATCCTTCAGCAGCTCAGTTATGTGCATACCCAGTTATGTGCATCCCTTCAGCAGCCCAGTTATGTGCTGCTCTTCCAACCAGGCTCACCTGATAAGTGCCTCGACTAATAAAGCATTTAACCCTCTGGCTGGAACCGAGGAAGTGAAGAGCACCGTAAATCTGTGGCCATGGGAGGCTTCGAAAGAGCCTCCAAAGACCAAGGAAGACCGTAATAGAAATACGGCTAAAGGAGCAGCTTTCAACACAACCAGAGTGGGCGACACCCACTTTGAAGGAAGAAAGAGCCTAGCACCGCCATTCCGATCTACGGCCTTTCCAGAACAACGGAGACGAGGCCCAAACATCCCTATCTTTGGATGCAACAGGCACCTTCCGCCTGCCTCGGAAGCCCTCGACTCCGTCTTTTGGATGTAACAGTCACCTTCAAGTGCAGCAACGACGACATGGCGTCTCATCTTCACCCTCGGGAGCACTTCGTCAACAGAGTGCACCCGAATACATGTTGGAAGTACGTGAGAGAACGAGGAGCAAAACTTCTCTCCATGCCACTATTTATAGGCCGGGCAGATCAAACCCACGTGCCAAGTGGATGGCTCTCCGAATTTTGAGCAATGAACTTGCATTTAATGGATGAACCAGACGCCTCGAATTCAGCCAAACGGCTATTTAAAGCACTCGAGGAACGAAACAGCCACACACGTACTTCGACTTCAGGCGCATCACACAGATGCGCCCTGTAGAGCCAAGCGTATCACAGAGAATGTGCCCCCATACCCAGTGGAACGTCAATCGATGCGCCCCCTCAGCTGTCCATCGAATGTCACAAACATTAAATGCTGAACTGACAGAGTTGGCAGCACATCTCCTAAAGTCTGAATAGTCGGCAACTTTTTCAGAAGACGAAGCGTCGGCGACGTCAGCATCATCATGACTTTACTTCGACGGCTACTGCCACGTGGCCACTCGACCACCCGCATGCGCCTTCGCGGCCATGCGCCCAAACCGGCATGTGCCTCAAAAGCCATGCGCCCCAGACTGCTCTCTGATCCCAAAAGACAGAAGAAAAGTCTTCATCTGAAGCTGTGCATGTGCCTTAAAAGCCATGCGCCCTAGACTGCTCTCTGATCCCAAAAGACAGAAGAAAAGTCGCCTGTATGCGCCTCAAAAGCCATGCGCCCAGAATGGTTCGTGACTCCTAAAAGTTACGAGCCAAAGTCTCCTCATGCGCCCAATCCTAGGCGCATCCTACCAGATCATTCCCTCCATCAAATCCAAGATCTTCGAGCCATGGGCCGATGATACGTGTCCTTTGACTCGACTCATCCAAGATCTCAGCAACAGAAAGATCTTCTCCGCTACGTGCCGGTTCACAGCAGCAACATGAAGAAGTCAACCCCCTCGATCAGGGCTCATCACCCATATGCCTCCATCAGTAATCAACACGTGGCGTCCCCACACACCGGCACATCCTAAATATGCGCACATGAGCAGCCAACCTGCCCAGCTATAAAGAGAGAAATCTTTTCCTTCTTCCACACACAGACAGATACGAACAAACACGCCACCAGAGAGACAGATACAGACATTCAACGTCTTCCTCCTCTCAGCAAGCTCCAGCACCCAGAGCAATCCAAGCCTTCAGAGAACCGATAACCGTCGTCAGCTCATCAACGGAGTCAATGTATTACCACTCGCTCCATCGGCACTAGAAACCCAGATTAAACAAAAGTGTACTCCTAGGACTACATCTAAGTCCTATATTGTAACACTGTTCTGTTTGTATTGAAATTTACATCAAAGAATTTTAATGGCAAACATTAATATATTCATAAAATTAGTGACGGGCAATTTGTCGCTAAATCATCGCTAACCGTATATTCGAGAGTTTCTGATACGCAATATTCATCACTCAAAGCGTCGCTAACCTCTACGGATTAGCGGTAGAAGAGCGACGGATATTACGTTGCCATCCTTCTGGAAATCTTCCATATTTCCAGAATATGAGCGACGGAACGTCCGTCGCCATTCCGTCGCAAAATTTATCCAGAAACAGGCCGACGAACTATCCGTCAGAAAATCGACGCTACCTGCAAAAGTCAGTCGGTAACCCGTCGGTAATCCGTCGATACCTGCAACAGTCCGTCGACAACCCGTCGATAATCCGTCGCTAATTGAAATATTTTTGAAAACATATTTACAGGAAAGACACTATTCCCTGTAATATAACATATTCAGCATCTACCAAACACAAATATAACATATCCGACATCCAATATATCCAACAAATATCCATATTACCAACACAATATCTCCAAACATCCAATATATCACAACATACACAAAAAATATCCAACACAATGACCAATAAAATATCCAACACAATATCCAACACACTATTCCAACATACATAGCAAAATATCCAAACATAAACAACCCAATACAAATACGAAGGCTCAATCTGGTTGCGTTGAGGTATGTACCATTCTATCAGCCACTTTGTAAAAGATCCAAACATAAACAATCCAACACAATGCCTCAGAAAAGACCGCAAGTCAGACGATGAATCCTCACAGCCAGAGATCATAGTTGCGTTGAGGTATGTACCATTCTATCAACCACTTTGCTTATGAAGGCTCATTCTGGTTGAGGTCTTCTGAAGGGACAGGAGGGTCAGTCCTGATGCTACTACTCTCTGACGGTGGCTCCTCCTTAACTTCAACCTTGGGAGCAATCTCTTCCCTGATGGTCATCGGTTCTTCCTTGACCTCGACCTTTGGTAACACCTTCTCCTTAACAGTCACCGGCTCTTGTTTGACGACGGGGACTTCCTCCGTGTCGACCTCCAAGGGTTCCTTGCCTCGGCCCCTTCCTCGGCTAGCAGCACCACCTCGGGAAGTCTTGGGGGCCATCTCTCTGACAATAGAAATTTTTATATAGGGTAAAATGTTTTACTCAAATTACAAAAAAAATAAGAAGTTTATCGAAATTTTCAGCCACATATGATATCCACCTCGGGGAGTCTTGGGAGCCTTCTCCTCTCCTCCACCATGGCTTTGGACCCATCTGTTCCTCCCTACTTCCCTTCTTTTTATTTGACTCTTTCAGCCACATATGATATCCAGCTCAAGTGTAAAGTCGGGGGAGAAGAAGTGGACAGGAAGAGGAGGGAGAACCAGCACAGCCGGTGGCATGACCTAAAGGAAGTAGAGAGATTTTGCTGGAGGTGATGGCGATTTTCCCAGGATGGTGTTGAGGAGCAAGTGTAGAGTCGGCCGAAGGATGCTATGGCTCCTTCGGTCGACTCTACACTTGCTCCTCAATACCATCCTGAAAAAATCGCCAACACCTCTAGCAAAACCTATATACTTCCTCCAGGTCATGCTGCCGGCTGTGCTGGTTCCCCCTCCTCTTTCTGCCTACTTCTTCTTCTCCGACTCTATACTTGAGCTGGATATTATATGTGGATGAGAGAGTCAAATAAGAAGAAAGAAAGTAGGGAGGAGCAGATGGGTCCAGAGCATGGATGGAAGAGAACTAGAAAGCACTGAACCTTCATGTTGTGAGAACTGTGAAGAGTGGAAAAGGAGAGGGGGTCTTTGATTTTTGTGTTTATCATCATTAGAGGGAGCAGCACTGGAAAAGTTATGACGTTGGTAGCATGAGAGAGTAAACATCTGTATCACAAGACTAACAGAATTACTATGTAATCATATACATACCAATAATAGGATGTAACTGGAAATCTTTCATGATTCATTCTAGCATACATTAGTGTGAATCATCTATGTTCTGTACATATGGTGTAGTATATGTTTTTATCGAATCTAGTATCAGAAGGATATAACAGAATCAAGATGAACTTACATAATGTAATACTAAAACATCATCTACTTCTATATAAGATATTGTGATAGGTTGTCGTATCATCATTGCCGAGGGATGAGGGTCGAAGGACAGTCAACTTTATCTACGGCTACATAGTTTTTGCCTCGCTAGTCGAATGGCTGCAGGGACTATGTCCTGATCACCATGTCGTACCGTAGATTAATACAAATGGAGCTGGAGCTGGAGCCAAAATACAGAATCCAAAATAAAAAATACAGAATCCAATCCCTGGGTTCATCGAAAATACAAAAACAAAGATTGACACAGTTCTAATTCATATGTGTTTTAAGTGTGAGAACGGATGGCTCAGAACACAACCCAACCAGAGAGAATACTCTGAGAGATCCATCTGAGTAGGACGTATACTCTGAGAGATCACCTTTACAAGAATAATATCAGTAGTGGAATTGAGTGTTGGAGGAGACCCAGCCCGACCCAGTGAGACCCCGCCCACAGCAGCTAATCCCCTAAACCCGAGCTCCCGAACTTCTCAAACTCGACAGACAGCCCACCCCGATCTAAATCCCACAACAGCAGTGCCAACCCGAGTCTTCCTGATCCCTCATTTATATATACATACAAAACTCAAACCCTAGAAAACTTCTACCGACCCCCAGCCTGGCGACCCTACCCTGTGATGACCATAGTTCGTATTACGTATTTTGGGATACGTGTACGTATCTGACTCGTATTGCATGTCTCCTAGCTTAGTTTGGCTTGTTTGGGTTGGCTTAGTTCGGCTTGGATTGCTTATTGCTTCATCATGAACCAAGGGGAGAACCCTTACCTACCACCACCATCCCTATTTATTAACCCAACACTCTTTTCCCTCCTCATTCACTCTTCTTCTTCCTCACCATTACTCTCCACGGTCAGGGATACCTACAGTAATTGACTAAGGCTAATAAACTAGAATAATTCAGTAGACATGAAGAGATTCCCAGCTACAGAAAATCCCATTATCTGGACGCATTAAGTGGACTTGTAGTCTACCGACGAGTAGGGCACATTTCCAGCACACAGTCACGTGTTGCATTCTTCATAAACGGACATTCGACCTGGATAACCGGATGGTCTGCAGGACTTGTGGCTGTTGGGATAATCTTATTGTATCTTGCTAATAACTAGGCCTGTGATAACCATAGTTAGTTAAAAGTATCAAGCCATACTCTTGATTGGCCGTGATTCATTGGATGGAGTTTATTCCAGCTTAGTCTTATCCTGATCCTGTACAAGATTGTGACATGACATGCTTATTGATAATTGCCTTAACAATAACGATCGGGAGTCCAGTTCTGTTCAGGCAAAGGGTTACAACCCCGGTCCTTGTTTGGTTTAAGGGTTATAACCTGGCTTCCGGAGCATTTCTGTGTCCTCTTTTTGTTTATTGTCTTATTGCAACCCCATGCCATGTTCGTCATGTTTTACCTTACCTTAATACCATAATTATTTATACTGGCCTTAGCGATAAAGATCGGGGGTCCAGTTCTGTTCAAGCGAAGGGTTACAACCCCGGTCCTTGTTTGGTTTAAGGGTTGTAACCTGGCTCTCGGAGCAGTTCTGTGTCCCCTCTTCGTTTATTGTCTTCACTGTAACAATAGTATTTGAGACGGGTTTCTATTCAGGTGAAGGGCTGCAACCCCGGTCCTTTTTTAGTTTAAGGGTTGTGACCTGGCTACTTGAATGGTTTTCTCGTACTCAGTTTACTGTTGTTATCTCTATTATTATCAGTTTTTTATTTATTACCTTTAATATTCTATTGTGATATGCTGGTTTTAGTTCCTAAGCGAAGCCTTCTTTGTGGCACTTGCTCCTTCTGGGGTCTGACCCAGCTGGTTTTATGTGGCCAGATATCGGAGCAGCACCAGAAGATCTACCTGTCTTCCAGCCAGATGGTGACCACCAGGCGTAACCCTGGCAACGAGTGGGTTTCTTTTTGTCCTTCCACTTTATTATAAAAATTATTCTTTAGAGGCGTTTAGCCGGCGAGCACGTGTTAGCCTGTATTACACCTTTATTTACTGTCGGCCTACGGGTTGTATCATGATTGACAGATCCTAGGGTTGATCATGTATGAATGAACTCTTGCTAGTCTTGACATTTGTACGACTAGCTTCATGATCATCCAATATGTAATGTATGGGACGCCTTGCTATTATATATTTGGTGCTCTGACATCTTGTAACTATTATTGATTTCTTGAGATTGAGACAATAGGCTGGTTCATGACCATAGGAGACTGTTGGCTTGTAGTTAAACCCTCATGTATCTAGACAGCCGTGACCGTATAGCGAGGTGGGTTGTACTTCAATATGCGTAGCTGGCTATGTACGCCCCCGCTCTCCAGTATTCTGGATCTGGGGCGTTACATACCCCGACCTTCGTGCGCCGTCGCGAGCAGTCGTGGCCGACCGGACAGGCGCGGGAACCAGTCACACGTGCACGCGTGTAACAGAGCGACAGCAGCTGGGTGCTGCGGGAAGCCAACTTCGTGATCGAAGTCCACCCTAGTTGCTCAGTCGTTTTCTGAGACAATTCTTCAGGTATGATCCTAATATAATCACCTTCGACTCCCATTGATTACTTCTAATTTAGATACGCTAAATCGATAGGAAATCCCTGGTAAAAATCGTGAAAAACTACGATTTACGTTGACAGTTTTAAGGTCCAGGGACCTAGTTTGGAAGTCGATTTGCTGCTACACCACAATGGGTCTTCAAAATCCATTTGAAGGCAAGTATTGACAACATATAGGGCTAGAGAACCGTTCTTACATAAATCAATTTTGATAACTGTGCACCGAGAAATAGATTTTCCAATATTGAGAAACATCTGTTTAAAAACAATAAAAAACCTTCAATACGACGTGTGTTCTGCCAATCCAGGCGACGTGGTCGCAAACCGAAAGCATCGAAAGGTGCGTATCGAGTTTGTGGACGTGTGGGCTTTGACGGAATTTAAATTGGTCGCATGTGCGCACCGAATTTGATGCGTATCCGTCAAAATTTACCGTATCGGCCTCTGTGCAAATTTCCTAATTAATTTGTGTACGTTCGTCAGATCGAGACAAGACTTGCGCCAGCATGACCGTATCATTTTTCTGGTCATGTATGTCAAGTTTGGTCCGATTCTGAGACAGTTGATTGGATCACCGTTTTGCGGGCCCTATGGTCCGACTCAACGGGTGATTTTGTGCACTGTCCGCCGGAATCAAACTTTGGACATACGGTTGGGTTCGTATCAGAAAACTGGACCTGTTGACATATAGTTTGACGACTTTAGAGACCATTGACTCTGGCACATTTTTCGGTGTAAAGCGAGTCCAACGGCGGACACCGTTTAAGTCCGAAATTATCGTTTTGCCCCTGTGTCCAGAATTGGACTTAAGGACAGGCAATCCTAGCTAATTTGACTATTCTGAGAATGTTGGCAATATCTGTTTCAGCTTTCGGAGACAGTTGTGATGACTTGGACTTCATGGCTTGGCAGTTGACTATATTTTGTTGGAACTACGTGCAACCTCCAGGCAAGATACCTTGCCTCCCTCTACAGTTTATTTACATGCATATTTCTATTTATATAGTTTTACTTGTTGGTTATTGACATGTGATTTGTACATCGTGCATGCTAGTATATACATATAGTCCTTGTTTATAGTTAGCTTTGTAGTTCATATTGGATATACATATATAGTTCTTGTTCATAGTAAATTTTGTAGTTCATATTGGATTCGTTCTCTCGTATATCTTGATTGGGTCGTGTCGTGTCATCACTTTACTTGGACTGATTCGTAACATGTCATAGGATGACTAAGTCATAACGGAACTGTTGTACCTTGAATTCTTGAAGCTAACCTGCGAGTCCATACCAGGGGTGAAGGTTAGTAGTTATTTGTACCTTGATTTCGTGAAGCTAACCTACGAGTCCACACTAGGGGCGAGGGTTAGTAGTTATCTGTTCCGCACCTACGAGTCCACACTAAGGGCGAGGGTGATTCTTGATGCTAGCCTGCGAGTCCACACTATGGGCGAGGATTAGTAGTTATCTGTTTCGCACCTGCGAGTCCACACTAGGGAGAAGGTGATTTCTTGAAGCTAACCTGCGAGCCCGCACTAGGGACGAAAGTTAGTAGTCATTTGTTCGCACCTGCGAGTCCATATTAGGGGAGAGGGTAATTTCTTGAAGCTAACCTGCGAGTCCATACTAGGGGCGAGGGTTAGTAGTTGTTCAAACCTGCGAGTCCACAATAGGGGCGAGGGTTTGAGTATTCGATTGGTTATCCGTTGACATCGTGACATCATGTTCTCTTGTTCTTCTCCAGCAGTTCGGCTATGCGTAGTGGTTCTTCCAGTCGTGTATAGTCGTATTTTCGTGTTGATTGGACTTTTTTCGTTTATTTCCTATATTTTCTTTATTGCATGATAAACTGCTAGATAGGCATTTTTATGTATCTTGCTATGTCCTCTGAGGACCTGATGATCTCTTTAGGTTTAGCGATTGTTTGGAGTTAGTTAGCAGAGCAGGATGGTAGAGGATTGCGATGCAAGATACAGGTATTTGCTTGTGATATTTCTTTATTATCCTCTCGTGCTTTATATTTCGTACCATGATATATTCTGCTTATTTTATAGACTCATATCATTCTTGGAGTCTAATCGGACAATATGAGAATGGGCTGCAGACCACGACCTATATTTGTTCATTCATGTTCGTACACTTATTGTGGATTGAGATATAGATTGTATTGCCATGATTTGGCAGTATACCATAGCCTTGACAACGTTTATGTATTCGAGAAGGGCTGGAGTCCGATCGATATGTAGCAGGCTTGCTCATGCTCTCGCGTCTCGAAAAGCGGGTGCGGGTCGTGACAGACTTTCATATTGCCAAAAGAGTGGAAGATATTAGGTTTTATGCAGGTTTTGTAGGTAAGTCTCTGGCATAATGTTCTTGCAATTAGTTAACAGTTCACACTCATATTTGTTGGTCACTGACATTCACTTTTCCTGCACCAAAGGAGCTTCATATATGATTGGGAGAGCTTTGACTTCTGTATTTTGGGGAATAATGGCTGATCGATATAAGAGAAAACCTGTAATTGTGTTGGCATCATCTCAGTGTAATATAATTTTTTTGAACTTGCAAATATAGTCATTTTTTGGCCATTTTTGATTATTTTTTATTGCTTTATACTATACGTGATGTTGCTGAATTTATACTTTCGAGCATCTACCAGTGAGTTCGGAAATGACAGTCGAAAGCTTGACCTAGTATCGTTATCGAAATCGAACCCTTCCACTTTCGAGCATCTACCGGTGAGTTTGTCTCTTTATTAGCTCTGATACATTGTTAAAAACATTGATGTTCTATGAAGATGGTGTAAAAGTAAGACTGTTGTTGGTTATTAGAATAACCATTTCTTTCTTTGTAGCAGCTGATTGTAACGCCCAAAATGTTGCACCCCGTCCGAGGCCCAATTGCATAACCTTTTCACGGACCAAGGTTATGCGGGAAGCTTCCAGAACATTTTAGAAGATGGCAGAAGGCTCCAGAAGATAGTAGATCTCTCCGGAAGGCCCAAGATCATTCTAGGAGGCCCAAGAAGCTTCTGGATGGTCCGAGAAGTTTCATTTTATGTTGCTAGGGAATAAACCTGGAATATGCCGTTCCAGTTATGGTAGAAAAGAATAATCCTTGGAATATTCCTTCCAGGACTTTCCATGTAAGGCTCTCTGAGCACTTATAAAAGGGGAAGGCTTTTACTTGTTCCTCACCACCTAAACTTGTAAGTATTTTCCATTCAATAAAGAAAACTTATGAGTCTCCTCTTTGCTCCACTATTCTAATTTAACGATCTAGCTAATTCGGGTTGGGAAGGCTTGCACGGGTCTTTGAGGAAAAAGACAGTGCGCCGTACGGGACGAAGTGCTAGCAAAAATACTAAGTCCGTGAGAAGTGGTATCAGAGCAAAGGTTCGATCGCCTTCATGTCTTCGATCGAAGCAATCAACAACGAGAAACCCGTATCGCCTAAGGAGAAGGCGAAGGCCTCGAGGAAGGGCAAGATCAAGGAACCGTCGATGGAACGGGCTCTTGGCGAGTTGGTTGAACGGATTGAGATGCTGGAGAAAGGCGTGACGTGCGTCGAATTTCAAGTGGAGCAAAACCAATCGACTCACGAGGAATTCGCCCAAGGTTTGGAGGCAGATGTCGCCACGGCTATGTCGGAGTTCCGAAAGCATCTCCGCGAGATGCAGGCCGAGTTCGAGGAGGAACGAAAGGCCACTAAGGCAGAGATTGCCGAACTACGCAAAGAGCTACAAACCAAGGCGGAGGTCCTCGAGAGGGCCATTGCTGGTGGTCCGACTTCGATGAGGGAGTCGACTCAGAGGGTGAAGTATCCAGAACCCAAAACCTTCACTGGCGTACGGGGCACGAAGGAGGTGGATAACTTCATCTAGAATGTCGAACGCAACCTAAAGGCGGTCCGCATCGAGGATGAGACCGACATGGTAAATACAGCATCCATGTATTTTTCTGATGATGCTATGCTGTGGTGGTGACGCAGGTGCATCGACATAAAAAAGGAGCTCTGTTCGATCGAGACTTGGGAGGATCTCAAGAAGGAGATCAAGTCTCAATTCTATCCAAAAAATGTGGAGTATGTCACGAGACGGAGTTTGTGACAACTCAAATACACCGGGTCCGTCATAGAGTATGTGGCGGAGTTCACCCACCTGATGCTTTCCATTTCTACTATGGACGAAGAGGATCGCCTGTTCCACTTCCTAGAGGGTCTACAACCATAGACGGCACAAGAATTGCAGAGGCAAGATGTGTTGGATGTGAAATCGGCTGTTGCGGCAGCCGAGAAGCTGATGGAGTATCGACGGAATGATGTCCCAAAGTCCAAGGAAAAGACCACCACCAAGTTCAATAGTGGGGGAGCGAAGAAGAACAATGGAAAGGGAGGCCCGCCGAAGGACAAGCAGCACGCAAAGACTTCTACGGAGCAAAAGATTGAATGATTCATGTGCGGAGGAAATCACTTCTCACGAGACTGCCCAAATAAAGGCAAGAGGGTGAACGCGGTCCAAGGCGAGGAGGCCGAGGATGAGGAGCCTAAGAAGGGGCTCACATGGGTGCCCTGCGCCTATTGAATGCTTTGAAGAGCATGGCGGTAGTGTCCAAAATCCCGAATCGAGAGCTGATGTACGTGGACGCGAAGATCAACAGCCACAACACCAGAGCGATGGTCGACACAGGGGCAACCCATAACTTTATCTCGGACGCGGAGGTACGACGCTTGCATCTAGTGCTAGAAAAAGACTGAAGCACGATAAAGGCAGTCAACTCTAAGGCGCGCCCCGTGCAGGGGGTGGCCAAAGAAGTGAAGATCCAAGTGGGAGACTGGACGGATGTCACCAGTCTCACGACAACACCACTGGATGACTTCAACATGATCCTCGGGATGGACTTCCTTACTTCGGCAAAGGCAGTCCCAATACCGCATCTCGGAGTCGTCGGGATCATGGAGAAGAGCTCTCCGTGCATGGTGACAACTGCACAAGGCGAGCATGTGAAGGGGAAGGCTCTCTCCATATTACAACTCAAGAAGGGGATGCGACACTGAGAGATGACCTACCTTGCGGTGCTCAAGACGGAGGAGGCGCCCGTGCAGGGGGATCTTCCGCCTGATATCGATGACGTCCTTGTGGAGTTCAAGGACGTCATGCCAAAGGAATTGCCAAAGAGGCTAACTCCACGGAGGGAGATAGACCACGCCATCGAGTTGGAGCTAGGCACGAAGTCGCCCGCTATGGCTATATATCGTATGGCCCTGCCCGAGCTAGACGAGTTGAAGAAGCAACTCAAGGAGCTGCTAGACGCGGGATTCACCAGACCGTCGAAGTCTCCGTATGGTGCACCGGTGCTCTTCCAGAAGAAGAAGGACGAAATTCTTCATTTGTACATCGACTATTGTGCACTAAACAAGGTAACCTTCAAGAAAAAATATCCCATCCCGTTGGTGGCGGACTTGTTCGACCAATTGGAAGGTGCAAGATACTTCTCCAAACTTGATCTGCGCTCGGGGTATTACCAAGTACGGATTATCGAGGGCGACGAGGCTAAGACGGCATGTGTCATGAGGTATGGCGCATATGAGTTTTTAGTTATACCTTTTGGTCTAATAAATGCTCATGCGACTTTTTATACTTTGATGAACAAGCTTTTCCACCCCTACCTGGATCGGTTCATCGTGGTCTACCTCGACAACATCGTCGTGTACTCAAACACGATGGAGGAGCGCATCGAGCATTTGAAGACCGTCTTCCAGGTGTTGAGGAAGAATGAACTCTTCGTCAAATGGAAGAAGTACTCATTCGCACAAGAAGAGGTATCATTCTTGGGGCACTGGATCGGGCATGGCAAGATATGGATAGACGGCGCAAAGGTCCAGTCATACGGGAGTGGGAGGCTCCCACCAGGCCGACGGAGCTGCGATCATTCCTTGGCCTGGCAAACTACTACCGACGGTTCATCCGAGGATATTTCGCCATCGCAGCGTCTCTGACCGATCTGCTGCAGAAGGATCGGGCGTGGAGATGGACGCCCCGATGGGAGGAGGCATTCGAGGTACTGAAGCTGGCTGTGACGGAGGAGCCGATCTTATCTCTACCTGTCACGACCCGTTACCAAATTATTGGGCCGGGCTGAGCCATGTCCAGCCTATGCTTGGTTAAAGCATAGTAAGCTGTTCTAAGAATAGACAATAAAGGATCTAAGCTGTTAACAGTTCTAAAATCATATTTAAAGTTTATCACAATACAACATCTATAAGCGAAGGTAAATAAGCACAGACTTAATAATATGCTTTATAAGTATCTAACTAGAGACAAAGTCCAGTATCCAAATACAAGTACAGACCAAAATCTAAGTCTCAAAACACAAGAAAGATAACTAAGCAAGGATTCTCGTTGGGGCCTCTTTTGGAGCTAAGGCCAGGTCCTCAAAATCAGTGTCATAATATGTATCACATAGCATTTCCTCCTCAGAAAGTATACCGACAACGTTATCCTGTCAGGACGGAAGCAAGTACAACCTCTACAACTAAAGTACTGAATATATAATAAAAGAGATGTACAACAAGAAACATGGTGTGATAAGTCTATAAAACAGGAAATACTGAAAACATGGCCTCATGGTACAACTGGGATCACAGTATCATAGTAACATAGGGAACATGGCATATCTGGAATCATGGTATGACTGGAATCACGGTAAAATACATTTGTCAAGATGACACATGTATATCTAATGTTTAAAACTGGAACAGGTACATGATCGGTCAATAGATGTATAATGTGCTGGGGGCACATAATGAAATGTACTTACGTACAACTGTAAAGGCGATAGATATACATACGTACAAATACAGCTTTGAGAGTTACCTACGAACGCAGAAATCATATAAAATAAAACTTTGCTCGGTAAATACATACGGAGAAGGGGGTCGTGATCATGTACTCAACTGTCAGTTTTCCCATAATCCATATTCTAACATGTGAGAGATACGAGAACAGTAAAAACATGTGGGAGATACTGGGAGTAGTATAAGCATGGTGGGTACTGGGATCATTATAAAACATGTGAATACTCAGAACAGTATAAAATATAGTGAAACATGTACTGAGAACCAGTATGAAGCATCTGAAGATATAGGAACTGTCCTAAGCATGTAAGGTACTGTAAGTAATACAACAAGTGAAGATATAGCTTGCTACCTCAAGGATCAGTATTTTAACAAGGTTAATACATGTTCTAGCATTAAAAGACAGTAAATGAGTTTGTAGATGTACTTGCCTCGAGCAAAGCAATAATACTAGTATGAAAATATAGATGCCTGGTGTCCTGTCAATAATGATATACAAACTCAGTTCTATGCTATGCTCTATATTATACTAGTGACGCGATACGACTCCTAACTGGATACTAGCCAAGTGGGGACCTAGCATAAAAGTCTAATGTGGAGAGCCACTATATCCAAACTAACTTCCTAGGGTCTTTACACTAGAGTAGGGTGAGGTCCAATATGTCTATACTCAAAACAACATAAAACTTGTAAGTCGTAATTATTCAATAATTAAATCAAACTGTACCCTATGTTCCAATAATTTTTGTGATAGTCAAAAAGCTCAATTTTACATAAAATAAAGTACTAAATCGATCATTGTTAATTATAGAAATTTATACTAATTTTTTTGGGATTTATAAACCTTCATAAATAATTATTAAAAATCAGCAAACACATATATCCTAAAAATGAGTTCTATTTTCACATTTTTGTAAAATACCAAAATTACTTACTAAATACCAAAAAAATTATACTAAATTAGCTAAATTAACATAGTATTTAAATATAATTTTTCCCAGATTTTTACAGAAATTAAAATATATATAAAAATTCAAAAACAGAAAGTAACAATTTCTGGAAAAATAATTAATTACAAATTAAGTATAATTCATAAGCAAAATCTACAGATATTGTCGGATGATAAAATAAATATCACCAACGTGTCCAGAATGGTCAAATTAGCTAGGATAGCCTACCTATAAGTCCAATTTAGACAGGGGCAAAACGGTAATTTTGGGTCAAAATGATGTCCGCCGTTGGACACACTTTGTACCGAAAAACATGTCAGAATAGAAGTCTACAAAACCTAGCAAATTATATGACCATAAATCCAGAATGAAAATACGAACCCAACGGTATATCCGAAATAGGATTCTGATGTGCCGATCTCAAAATGACACGTTGACACGGACACTTGAAATCCAGTTTGCACCGAAATACGTGCCGGAGCAAATGTCTTCAAAACTCAGCAAATTATATGTTAACGAGTCCAGAATGATGATACGAACTCAATGGTATATCCGAAATTGGATTCCGATGAGCCAATCTCAAAGTGACACGTTGACACGAAAAGTGGGACCCGCTTTGCACCGAAATATGTGCCAGGGCCCACGTTCTCCAAATCAAGCAAACTTTATATGAAAACATGCTAGAACGACGCCACAAGTCTACTGGTGGTGTCAGAAATTGAATCCGGAGTCCCGGGTTCAAAAATAGAATTTAACAAGTGCAAATTAAAGAATTCGGACGGCCAACTTTGGCGTCGAATTCGACCAACCAAACGTACTTATAATGAAACGAAACTTGAAGGAGGCAGGAAGAGGGTTATACCAACTGCGCACAGGAACTGTTAGTTCGCCAACCGGAGCTGAGATGGCGGAGTTACGAGCTGACGAAGTCGCCTCCACAAAATTGTCCAAAAATAGTTTAATTTAAAATGTCAACTTGGTGGCCAGTTTTGAGGTATCAAACGACGAAATTAATGGGCAAAAATTGAGGAAATTGAAGTGCTATATACCGAGATTGTGACGGAGTAAAGAGTTTACCGATCCAACGGTCGGATTGACCAAAAAATTCGTACGAAGTCGCTGCGACGGAACGCCATTTCCGAGTTCAAAACTCGCGCGCGCCGACGGAATTCCGTTCAAAATGCACGAATAGCCTACTCGGCACGCCGGGGAAGATGGTGGTGGACTTGGGGTGGTCGTCGGAGGCTCGTGTGCCGGTGGGGGTTCGGCCACGGTGGCGGCAGCGCCGTGCGACGAAGGCGCGGCGGCGATGGCGGCGGTCAGGCGCGGTGGCGTGTGGGGGTGGAGGGGATGGTGAAGGTGGTGGTGCATGGTGGTTGAGTCAAAACAAGGAAAAGGAGCTTAGATCGGAAGTCAAAATGAGATTCTCAAGGGTCATCCCAGGAATCTCTCAAGGAATCCTAACAGTGATTGAGTATCCTCTCATCCTAACATCTTAATTTATATATCCCATAGCAGGCTCGTAGTAGTACAACTAAGTCATTGCGCTACTACGAAATCGCACTAATGCGCATCTCGACCTGCATGGGCCACCACTAAAAATGTGTCACGAACCGCAACCTAGAGTTAGGGCACAAGAACGTAACAACGCCCAGCCTACGCCGCAGTGTCGGCGGTAGAACGATGTCCTAGGTCTCAATGCATCTAACAGTATAAGACTAAACAGTTTATACTCCCCGAATGGGGGTGACATAGCAGAATGTAAACTCAATCACATCTAAGGTAGAGCATAAAGGAAGATAGATAAAACAAGAAATCGAAAAGAGGTACAACAGATAGAAGTCTAAGTGTCTAAGATACAAACTCAGAATACATCTCAAAACTCAAATATAGTAATCCATAAATACAACTCAAGATGACTGAAAAAAATTATAAGTAAAAACCCTAGCTATCTATGCAACCTCTACTGTGTCTCCTCTAGGCTAGCAGGCAATCTCCAAGCCATCTGTAAAATTTATCAACGGGTCCAGTCAGGACAGGAGCGAGTACAGTACATCTCAACAATATCATAACAGGTTAGGAAATATAAACATGTTAAAGAGTAAGATACAGGATCTGAAGAAATAACATGATAAAAAAAAGAGAGACTGTAAGTAAATAGCTACAATATATAGAGAACTATCAGTGACTAGTGATTCAAAGCACAAGATGGTTATATAAACGGCACGATGTTGTACACGAGTAATCTACAGAGGTTGTACACGAGTAATCTACTGGATTGATTACATAACCACTTCTACTCCCCCGTCCCAATCAATACACAAGGATCTAGATATGATATGTTATTGCACACGAAGTATAGTCGCACACGAGATCATGTGAATATATGGATATACACGATTTCACACGATTTGTACACGAATGTCACGAATACAAGGAGTACACGATGCTCGATAAAGTACACGAACACGAATACCCGATGTATCCGCTAAGGGGATAATATCGCACAACAAGATCCATTTAGTACTAATCCGTGTTTCTAACGTGTCAGCATCATGTAAAGTAATCTAAAGCAGGAAATATAATCCTAAACAAGATATGAAATGATCAGAGAATGTACTCGCCTGGTGTCTGAATGTCCAAAGTAAATATACTGTCAGAGGAGAGGTGTCTGGCTCCTAATCAGAACAGCACAAGTCACAACATGTCCAGAAGGGTAATATAAAGCACTACAATGCATTCTACATGAATCTAGGTCAAACTAGGCCAAAGTCAATCCTTGGTCAACTCTGGTCAACTGCACTAGTCAAACTAGGTCAAACTAGGTCATGTCCTAACCCAGCAAGTCTTACTAGGCCTAACCAAGACTATCCTAGCAAGCACACATCAATACAAGACTATACAAGCCAACATACACCCAACTCTATATAGCATGCAATTATTCAATACTCATATAGGCAAGAATTCACATTAGATATACACTAGGTAATCTATTACTTTAAGCTATATATGTCTACACATATATACACATGCATATATTGGTATTCACCATTAGGTCTATAATCATGGCATTTCAAATGGCTGTATAAACTTATATATTACAATACAATATGCTAACATATATATAATATACATACATAGCTAAGTTAACTATATTCATAAATACTTATTTAAGAGGCTATGTGTGTGTATGTGAACATGGCAAAGGGGCAAGTGAGGGTTAAATGGGCATACATAGTGTATACATATCAAAGAGTGTCAAAGTGTAAGTGAACAAAGTGTCAAGTGTGATAGTGTCAACATAGTGTAAAGGGTACATAAGGTAATATAGGATTTGTGTTAACATAGAACATTACATCTCATTAACTTGTATATTGTATACATTACATCTATTATTACATTACATTCATGCTTGCATTCATTCATCATTCATTTATTCTCTTGCACTACTATATGCACCATACATTACATACTATGGAACCTACATATTCATTACAAGCCATACTTATACATGCTTACATTAGATAGGATACTTACACCTTATACATCATTTATTTAACCATTTACTCATACTTGCATTCTCTATTTAGTTACATAATGTATATACATTAACATGGGTTAAAATCAAATAGAACATTATATTACACACAAGGGTGCATAAAATGCATATGCCGAATAGTAACTCCTATTAATAATCAATACTGTACCAACTCAGCATGAATTAAATTCTAGGATTAAAGTATGTTATATATCTATGTGTTAGCTTTCCGAAACTTCAAACGGATCGCATTTTCGTTTCCGGAAACTCCCGGAATCGCGAAAACACCGAGAACGCGTTTGTCTTTCGTACAGCTGACACTCAAATAATTTTCCAGAAAGTTACAGAATGAATTAGGCCTATTAATACATGTTTTTGGAAAGCTAATTTCAGTACGCTTCTTTTAAAAAAACGGGAGATTAAACCGAGCTTTGAGCTAGAAGTTATGACATTTCAATGTTAGGACTGAAATTAAAAACGTAGATAAAAATTATGACGGATTTTGGTAGTTTGAGACAAAAGAACACAAGTATATAACATAATATATCAAGAACTCACTCTCTACACTAATATATATATATGAGACACTATAGAACACATCTCCAATACAAAAATATGAGATTAAACATGTAATAATTCATTCATACATAACAACAACACATAGTGTGTCCAAATTTGGGATTTTCCCACATGGACACAACCACAACACAAAGGACACTCCTATGACCTCCAAATGGACACGAAATGGACACAAATGGAGATACAACCATGGGGGTCATTCCTATGGGTTCAAAATAGACCTATATGCATGAGAAAATGAAAAGGAGAAGGGATTTATACCTCCCGGTAGATCGAATCGAAGAAAAGCCTTCCCGGAGCGACACCGACACGTAGAGATTCCAAAAGGACACGAACGAGCTCCGAATCCTCCCAAACTTGGGTAGCTTCCTCCTTGGCTAGAATGGAGAAGGAAAGAAGAAGATTTGGCGGCGAAATGGAAGGATTTGGTGGAGAAATTGCTAGGGATTGCTCTCTAGGAATTTGGGGAAGAACAAGAGAGAGAGTGTGGATAAGAATAATGAAATAAACTTGAGCCTATCCTCTTCCAAAGTGGCTGGCCATATGGGGCTATTTGTCCTACTATGGTAAGGTCCAAAATGCCCCCACTAACCTATTCTATGAGTATTAGGAAAGGGCTAATTGGTTGGGGCTAAATTAGTCATTCTAAAGTCTCTAATCACACTAACCTTATCCATAATAATTAGTCTAATCTCTAACTAAAATATTTCTATCATGTGGACTAAATTTAATATCTTGTGGGCCATGCCTAACTAGTGTGTGGGTCCCACTAGAGTTAAACTACCCCGGGTCCCCGTTTCAAGTCGGATTGAGTTAAAATTCTAACCCGACTCAAATAACCCCAAAACAATACCACAAATAATAAAATAATATCAAAATAATTCAAAGAGGTCAAATGCAAAAATATTCTTAGACCAAAAATGACATTAAAATATCATAATCACATGGTTAGGCTCTAGGTCAAACAGTCTCTAGGGTTTCACTAGCAAAACGTCAAAACCACAAGTCATTGATTTAAATAATTTTAAAATGATTTAAAATCACCAAAAATTATATCATGAATTAAATATCATTATTAAAATAATTATAAACACGAAATTTCAAAATTATCCTCATTTGGGAAACTGGGTGCTACAACTCTACCCACCTTAGAAAAATTTTGTCCTCGAAATTTAAGATCGATAGTACTCCTTCTAGAGCCTCTAACCTACCCAATATCTAAGGTAACACTTCCTAACACTGGAATAATAAATGGACATCTAGATAGTGTCAATCTAGAAATACCTCCAACACCGCTCTGCTGTACGGCAGTAATGGAACTTCAATAAAATATGGACTGGAACCTATATCCAAGGGACTGGACCTATTTTAAAGTGGTCTTAACTAAGGATGGAAAGGAACTGATCATAGGCTATAGGTATGCTCAAACTATTATCTTCCTATTAACCATTTATTAATACATTCTATTACCATAGGACGATGCATTACTAAGACATATAGGCCCCTATCTCTCATAACACATTTATACTCACCAAAAGACTAGTACATCCTATCAAGGCTGATACTATAATATCTCATAAATCTCATAAGCTACATGTTTATAGATACACATCCCCACATCAAGGACTAACCTATATATATCTACAACAGATACTAATGGGGTGACATCCCTATTTCCCAACAATCAAGGTCTTAAGAAAATTTATCTAAATCATGCAATTTGAAGGAATAGTATACAAGGTCAGGGCATACCATAGCAGTTGGAAGTCTCACCTAGGTACACTAATCATTCTAGGTCAAAACAGTACTACGGTATCAACACACAAACAATCTAGGGTGTCCTAATTGGAAAGGTAAGGGAACAACAATCATCAAGGTTGTAGGGCTGTCTACCATCCTATATAAAAATTGGTCATTAACAAGCAACTAAGAAATTATTAAAACGTTACTATTCCATAAAATGGCAAAAATTGAAAATTTAGGCACAACAAATCACAAATAGATTTTTGTCTTAACACGATCTAAGTTGATCAATTTCGGGATAAAACGAGATTTGGACAAGAAGGGAAATCAATGAAATCAAAGTATGAGCACGAGCATCCAATGATGGAGATTTATGTCATGATTAAATTTAATTCGATTGAGTACGAATACGAGGTTCATAGGCGATGAAAAGATTTCAAGGAGAATTGTCAAGGCTGTAGCGAATGAGACTCTAGGGTCAAGTTTAACTATGTCTTCATTCTCGTAGATTGATACATGAAAAAGCGAACCAATGTGCAATAGGTTGATCAGACCATCATGTACCGGTTCTGATTAGACAATATGTTAGTGGGTGGCCACCCAATAAAATATGTCTTGACCAACCTCGAAAATAGATAAGCTTGCAAAACTAAGGCTAATTTAGCAGCACAAGATATAAGGGTGGTAATGATGAAAGGAATTACATAGTCCAAGGTTCTTAACCAAACGGGTCAAGTAATCAGATAAGGTACAATGTTAAGCATCTAAGGAAACAAGCAGAACACCATCACATGTCGGGTCGAAAGAATTAAGTCAAGACTAGATTTCTAATTAAAATAAGAAGAAATTTAGTATAATGGTAGAGGTTATAGTTTAGCCAGTTGACCAGAAAATCATATCAAGAAAATAGAGTACAAGAAGACGGATTTTAGTGGGACATGATATACCTACACGAAGGTGAGCTCGTCTAGGTCTTGCATATAAGATTTGTTGGAGGGTAACAGCTAGTATTATATTCCGAATATCAAAGTCACGATAAGGAACGTCAAAGGATCTCAATTAGAAAGTGGGAGTTCAAGAGGTGGTAATTAATGCACAAAAATAATGAAGATCGAGTTAGTCATCTGCTTCTGATACTCTTAAGTTCATCTGGTCATAACTTGCCAGTCCTATCTTTACCTCACCAGTCTCCACATAAAAATTTAACCTTTACTTAAACCCTTACCATGACTACCATAGGTAATTCCCAATTTCCAAACACCACTCGTGAAGCACAGCCCTCACATTTAGGAATCAACATTGACCATTTATTTAAATTTCTAAGTTCTTTCACCTTGTCTTAAATTTGACCCAAAACCTCTAAATCTCGTTTACGAATTCCTTGAACTTGTTCAAATTTTTCTCCTCGTATTATTTAATTTAAATCTCTAGGCCTTACAAAACTTATCTTCCATCATAAAATCAACTTTCGTATTTTCTTCGACATACACCCTTGAATATTATTCTCCTAAAAATATTTCACAACAATCTCTAAACTTCCATAACTTTGTGTTCTCTCTATCCCTAGTCATTTCCTCGCAACATCTTGTTTAATATCCTTATTAAACACAATTAACTTTTCTTTTCCATTACTAACCTTCTACATAGCCTTAGGGTAAAACCTCCCAAGAATCAATAACCAGAATTTCGTGGTTCTCCAATCTAGGTTGACCTTGAATATCCTTATCAGTTTTGAATACACCTATAAACTATCTCATAACCCCAAAATTTCTCTAAATGTAATTGTTTCCAGATTGGCAGTATACATCTCTTTATTCTATTCAACACCTTTACAACATTTCTATCTCAAGTTTCCATATGGAACACTCCACATTTGATTTCCTTTAGATCATCATATAATAACCAGTTACGTCTTCTCTGAGCTACATGATTTACGTCACTTCCTTAGCCTTTCCCTTGCAAAAGATACGAAGATTCAAGGGTTTCGAAGTACATCTGGTAGGGATGACAAGATATGGATAATTAATGTAATGAGACATAGTTTAAGATAAGAGGTAAATAAGAACGCAAGATAATAATGGCGAGAAAGAATAATGAAGATATGTTCCATCTCATCGGTTCAAACGAGAGGAACCCATCAAGCTTAAATTCAATAGCAAGGAAATAGGGTGAATCCAAACAAGAGGAAAAAGAATTCTAATTGAAGTTCAAAATGAGTTTCTCAAGGGTCGTCCCAGAAATCTCTCAAAGAATCCTAAGTGTGATTGAGTACCTTGGATTTGAAAATATTAATCTAAATACAAAATTAAATCAACAACTACAAAATTTTATCATAATTATCAACTAATACCAGGATTCAAAGTTCTACAATGATCCACAAAATCAAATTCAAATCAAGGAAAAAGGTGAATCAAAACAAGGAAAAGGAGTTTAAATCGAAATTCAAAATAAGATTCTCAAGGGTCATCCCAGGAATCTCTCAAGGAATCCTAACAGTGATTGAGTATCCTCTCATCCTAACATCTTAATTTATATATCCCAAAGCAGGCTCGTAGTAGTACAACTAAGTCGTTGCGCTACTACGAAATTACACTAATGCGCATCTCGACCTGCATGGGCCACCACTAAAAACGTGTCACGACCCGCAACCTAGAGTTAGGGCACGAGAACGGAACAACGCCCAGCCTACGCCGCAGTGTCGGCGGTAGAACGATGTCCTAGGTCTCAATGCATCTAACAGTATAAGACTAAACAGTTTATACTCCCCGAATGGGGGTGACATAGCAGAATGTAAACTCAATCACATCTAAGGTAGAGCATAAAGAAAGATAGATAAAACATGAAATTGAAAAGAGGTACAACAGATAGAAGTCTAAGTGTCTAAGATACAAACTCAGAATACATCTCAAAACTCAAATACAGTAATCCATAAATACAACTCAAGATGGCTGAAAATAAATTATAAGTAAAAACCCTAGCTATCTATGCAACCTCTACTGTGTCTCCTCTAGACTAGCAGGCAATCTCCAAGCCATCTGTAAAATTTATCAACGGGTCCAGTCAGGACAGGAACGAGTACAGTACATCTCAATAATATCATAACAGGTTAGGAAATATAAACATGCTAAAGAGTAAGATACAGGATCTGAAGAAATAACATGATAAAAAAAGAGAGACTGTAAGCAAATAGCTACAATATATAGAGAACTATCAGTGACTAGTGATTCAGAGCACAAGATGGTTATATAAACGGCACGATGTTGTACACGAGTAATCTACAGAGGTTGTACACGAGTAATCTACTGGATTGATTACATAACCACTTCTACTCCCCCGCCCCAATCAATACACAAGGATCTAGATATGATATGTTATTGCACACGAAGTATAGTCGCACACGAGATCATGTGAATACATAAATATACACGATTTCACACGATTTGTGCACGAATGTCACGAATACAAGGAGTACACGATGCTCACGATAAAGTACACGAACACGAATACCCGATGTATCCGCTAAGGGGATAACATCGCACAATAAGATCCATATAGTACTAATCCATGTTTCTAACGTGTCAGCATCATGTAAAGTAGTCTAAAGCAGGAAATATAATCCTAAACAAGATATGAAATGATCAGAGAATGTACTCGCCTGGTGTCTGAATGTCCAAAGTAAATATACTTTCCGAGGAGAGGTGTCTGGCTCCTAATCAGAACAGCACAAGTCACAACATGTCCAGAAGGGAAATATAAAGCACTACAATGCATTCTACATGAATCTAGGTCAAACTAGACTAAGTCAACCCTTGGTCAACTCTGGTCAACTGCACTAGTCAAACTAGGTCAAACTAGGTCATGTACTAACCCAGCAAGTCTTACTAGGCCTAACCAAGACTATCCTAGCAAGCACACATCAATACAAGGCTATACAAGCCAACATACACCCAACTCTATATAGCATACAATTATTCAATACTCAAATAGGCAAGAATTTACATTAGATATACACTAGGTAATCTATTACTTTAAGCTATACATGTCTACACATATATACACATGCATATATTGGTATTCACCATTACGTCTATAATCATGGCATTTCAAATGGCTGTATAAACTTATATATTACAATATAATATGCTAACATATATATAATATACATACATAGCTAAGTTAACTATATTCATAAATACTTATTTAAGAGGCTATGTGTGTGTATGTGAACATGGCAAAGGGGCAAGTGAGGGTTAAATGGGCATACATAGTGTATACATATCAAAGAGTGTCAAAGTGTAAGTGAACAAAGTGTCAAGTGTGATAGTGTCAACATAGTGTAAGGGGTACATAAGGTAATATAGGATTTGTGTTAACATAGAACATTACATCTCATTAACTTGTATATTGTATACATTACATCTATTATTACATTACATTTATGCTTGCATTCATTCATCATTCATTTATTCTCTTACACTACTATATTCACCATACATTACATACTATGGAACCTACATATTCATTACAAGCCATACTTATACATGCTTACATTAGATAGGATGCTTACACCTCGTACATCATTTATTTAACCATTTACTCATGCTTGCATTCTCTATTTAGTTACATAATATATATACATTAACATGGGTTAAAATCAAATAGAACATTATATTACATACAAGGGTGCACAAAATGCATATGCCGAATAGTAACTCCTACTAATAAATAATACTGTACCAACTCGGCATGAATTGAATTCTAGGATTAAAATATGTTATAGATCTATGTGTTAGCTTTCCAAAACTTCAAACGGATCGCGTTTTCGTTTCCGGAAACTCCCAGAATTGCGAAAACACCGAGAACGCGTTTGTCTTTCGTACAGCTGACACTCAAATAATTTTCCAGAAAGTTACAGAATGAATTAGGCCTATTAATACATGTTTTTGGAAAGCTAACTTCAATACACTTCTTTTAAAAAAAAAACGGTAGATTAAACCGAGCTTTGAGCTAGAAGTTATGACATTTCTAAGTTAGGACTGAAATTAAAAACGTGGATAAAAATCATGACGGATTTGGGTAGTTTGAGACAAAAGAACACAAGTATATAACATAATATATCAAGAACTCACTCTCTACACTAATATATATATATGAGACACTATAGAACACATCTCCAATACAAAAATATGAGATTAAACATGTAATAATTCATTCATACATAACAACAACACATAGTGTGTCCAAATTTGGGATTTTTCTACATGGACACAACCACAACACAAAGGACACTCTTATGACCTCCAAATGGACACGAAATGGACACAAATGGAGATACAACCATGGGGGTCATTCCTGTGGGTTCAAAATAGACCTATATGCATGAGAAAATGAAAAGGAGAAGGGATTTATACCTCCCGGTAGATCAAATCGAAGAAAAGCCTTCCCGGAGCGACACCGACACATAGAGATTCCAAAAGACACGAACGAGCTCCGAATCCTCCCAAACTTGGGTAGCTTCCTCCTTGGCTAGAATGGAGAAGGAAAGAAGAAGATTTGGTGGCGAAATGGAAGGGTTTGGTGGAGAAATTGCTAGGGATTGCTCTCTAGGAATTTGGGGAAGAACAAGAGAGAGAGAGTGTGGATGAGAATAATGAAATGAACTTGAGCCTATCCTCTCCCAAAGTGGCTGGCCATATGGGGCTATTTGTCCTATTATGGTAAGGTCCAAAATGCTCCCACTAACCTATTCTATGAGTATTAGAAAAGGGCTAATTGGTTGGGGCTAAATTAGTCATTCTAAAGTCTCTAATCACACTAACCTTATCCATAATAATTAGTCTAACCTCTAACTAAAATATTTCTATCATGTGGACTAAATTTAATATCATGTGGGCCATGCCTAACTAGTGTGTCGGTCCCACTAGAGTTAAACTACCCCCGGGTCCCCGTTTCAAGTCGGATTGAGTTAAAATTCTAACCCGACTCAAATAACCCCAAAACAATATCATAAAAAATAAAATAATATCAAAATAATTCAAAGAGGTCAAATGAAAAAATATTCTTAGGCCAAAAATGATATTAAAATATCTTAATCACATGGTTAGGCTCTAGGTCAAACAGTCTCTAGGGTTTCACTAGCAAAACGTCAAAACCACAAGTCTTTGATTTAAATAATTTTAAAATGATTTAAAATCACCAAAAATCATATCATGAATTAAATATCATTATTAAAATAATTATAAACACGAAATTTCAAAATTATCCTCATTTGGGAAACTGGTGCTACAGTGTGTGAAAAGGAAGAGATATGTATGTGTATATATGTGTGGGTGAGTAAATATATATAGGAAGAGAGAGAAGAATAGAGAGAGATATTTAGAGAGAAGGAGAGAGAGAGAAGTCGGTCCAAAAAGGGGGGTGTGTGCTGTTATGGGGAGTGAGGGAGTGTAGGTATAGGTGGAAAGTGAGAGAGAGAATTATATATATATTTTTTTTTTTTTATTTTTTTTTTTTTGAATTATATATATATATATATATATATATATATATATATATATATATATATATATATATATATATATATGTGTGTGTGTGTGTGTGTGTGTGCGTGTATATAAGAAATGAGATATTTGTAAAATAGAGAGAGGAAGAGATATTTTCAAAATAGGAAAAAAAATATTGTACGGGGTATTTGGATAGTCATGGGAGTACAACATGGAGCTTGGGTCCGGGTTCGGTCGAGCCGGGTCGGGTCAAAATTGGACAGGGGACAATAATGAAATTAAATATGCATTTATGATCATGGGTAAATAAATAATATACGGAGACTCAAATAAATGGGACACAAGCGTCATATGGGTAGTAGGCTTCATGTGGGCCACGTCCATACTTTGGGTCGACTAGGTTGGATCGATGTCGGGTCCCGAAATTAAATTGGAAATTAAATCAGGTTTTACGGTAGAAAATAAATTGGCCTAAATTGACCTGAAAGTTGTACGAAGAAAATAAAGCACAAAATGGAGTGTCTGAGTGGGACACGAAGGTCATGGGTGAAGAGCGCCTCGAGTAGATCATTCATGAGAAATTGGTTCTGAGAAAACGACTGGTCTGGTGCTCCTAAATTAAAAGTCACGGTAACGTGCAAACGAAGATCAAAGATAAAAGTGGGAATAATTATTCAATGATTAATTGGTCTAAGTTGACCCGAAGTTGCGCGATACAAAAAGACCACAAGAGAACGAATTTAAGTGGGACATGATATATCAAAATGAAGATAATATGGTCTACTTCAAAACTCGTAAAGTGAGTTTACAGAGATTGGCATCCCTGACGCTCCAGAAGTCAAAGTCACGGAAAGGTACATTAATGGTCACAAATAATTAAATAATAAAATATTTATTGAAAATAATTCATTCAGAAAATTTAAAATAAATACTGAAATTCAGGGGGCTTACACTACCGGACTACTCCAAGGCGTTCGAAGTGCACACGGACGCGTCCGACTTCGCCATCGGTGGGGTGTTGGTGCAGGAAGGGCACCCTATCGCGTTCGAGAGCTGCAAGTTGAATGATACTGAGCGTCGCTATACGGTGCAAGAGAAGGAGATGACTGCGGTCGTGCATAGCTTGAGGACATGGCGGCACTACCTTCTCGGCACCAAGTTCGTGGTCATGACGGACAATGTTGCCACGAGCTACTTCCAATCCCAGAAGAAGCTATCTCCGAAGCAAGCGAGATGGCAAGATTTCCTAGTCAAGTTCGACATGGAGTTGCAGTACGAACCCGGCAAGGAAAATCAGGTGGCCGACACGCCTAGCGGGAAGGCCGAGCTCGCATCTGTGTGGTTGCTCAAGGGGACATTCTGGACCGTATTCGAGTGAGTATCATGGAGGACCCACTAACACTGGCCATAGTGAAGCTTGCCAAGGAGGGCAAAACGAAAAGGTTCTGGCTGAAAGACGGACTTCTCTACACCAAGGGCGACAGGGTGGTCGAGCCTAGGTAGAGTGGCTTACGGAAACAGCTGCTCAAAGAGTGCCATGACACGAAGTGGGATGGACACCCAGGACAAAAGCGGACCTAGGCGCTGCTGGAGGCCGCATACTACTGGCCTCGCATGTGCGAGAATATGGAGGACTATGGTCGCACTTGTCTTGTGTGCCAATAAGACAATGTGGACCATCAAAAGCCCGGAGGCCTGCTGGAGCCTCTTCCTGTGCCGAGCCGGCTGTGGGAGAGCATATCGATGGACTTCATCTCCGCCCTGCCGAAGTGAGGGCGCTTGGGTCCATTCTCGTGGTGTAGCTCTCCTTCCCAGAAATTTTAAAATATTTTTTATTATTATTTATTTTATTTGAATGGTGATTTTTGATTTTTATAAATAAGTAATTAGTTAATTATTACGATAGAGAGCTTTAATCATGATTAAATTTGGAGTACAAGGTGACTAGAAATCGTGGCACGGATAGTGCAGTGGCGTGCCTTGATTAGTGTATTAGCCATGCCAGGGAAGGCCGAGCCATAGTGATGTCCTAACTAGGAAAACTATGCTAAGTTGTAACATGACCCTATAAACAATCTAATTATTTAATTGTTATTGATTATTGACTTGTAGGAGACCCGGTTGTACCAATTTAGTTCGGACTGGACCCGAACCAAATCCAAGCTCATGTAGTCGAGTAGTGAGTCCAGAGACGTTCATACAGATGTATATATTGACTATTATTACATTGGTATTTATGTTTTGGTCTAGAAAGTATATTATTATTATATTGTTTAAATATATTAAATATGTTATTTCTATTTAAATGATATTTTACTTATAAAATATGATGACGACTTCCTTAGAATAACATTTTAGTTTTGGGAATTTTATGTTATGAATACTTATGTGTATAAGTGGTACGTACGTATTAGGCTTTGTATAAATATTGATAAATCAATAGAGTTTATCTATATGAATGTTAATAAATATATTAACATATTATATATATATATATATATATATATATATATATATATATATATATATATATATATATATATATATATATATATATATATATTTGAAATATATATATATATATATATATATATATATATATATATATATATATATATATGTATATATTTTAAATATATATATATATATATATATATATATATATATATATATATATATATATATATATATATATATATATATATATATATATATATATATATTTGAAATATATACATATATATATATATATATATATATGTATATATTTAAAATATATATATATATATATATATATATATATATATATATATATATATATATATATATATATATATATATATACATATATATATATATATATATATATATATATATATATATATATATATATATATATGATCAAAAGGAGTACCAACTCAGGTTACAACTGAAAAAGTAATGGAAACGATTACAAAATGTTAAGAAAAACTAGCTGGAAGAAGATCATGAGAGCAATTAGTCATTGCTTTGTTGATTTGCCGTTTAATCTCAAACACTAGCTGCTGGTGATGATATGAGTAACCTTCATACCTCCATTTGTTTCTATTTTTCCAAAGGACCCATATAATAGCCCCCAACGCAATTTGTTTAATATGTTTATGACCCCTAGTCCACATCGACTTCATCCGAAGTTCAATAGATTGAGCTGCAGGTGGCACATCAAATAAGGCTGCAAAGTAAATCCAAATTCCAGTAGCTAACTCCCCCTTCGCAAGTATATGGCTTGTTGTCTCCACAGAAGGAGACGAACAGCAATGGCATGAAGAAGCTAGTAGAAATCCAATTCTTTGAATAACATCATCTGTAGGTAATTTTTGCCATAGAACCCGCCACATTAACACTGACCACTTAGCCGGAATACATGTTCCCCAGATTTGCTTAAAATTATCATCCACAATTTGATGAATTCGAATAGTATTCCAGGCAGATATTATCGAAAAATTACCTGAGCATCCAGGAACCCAGATAAAATTGTCCATACCATCCTGCGTAGGAATGATATCAATGTGATCGTCCCCCATATCTTTTCCCTTGATGATCCTCTTCCAAATGTGTGACGAAGATAATGTGGCCATAGCTTGAGAAGGATGATTATTAGGGAAGTATTTCGCCTGCATGAAAGAAACCCACAGTGATCGAGACGATCTAATCTTCCACCATAGTTTTATAGACAAAGCATCCAATACATCCTGCAATCGACGAATCCTAAGACCCCCCTTCATCTGTAGGATTAGCCACCTTTAACCAAGATATCCAAGCTCTTTTATCACATCCATGTGTAGAACCCCATAGAAAAGTTTAAAACATGTCTTCGACTCATTTGATAACACTAGAAGGAGGGTTACATGCAGCCAAAGTATAAACTGGAATAGATGAGAGCACTGATTTAAGAAGGATAAGACGTCCACCCATCGACAATGCTTTGTTATGCCATCCAGAAATCTTGTATCTGATCTTGTTCACCAGTTCATCAAACATAGCAGCATTCCTCATTCCCGCTGTCATAGGCGAACTCAGATAGGTCATAGGTAAATTGTTTACCGTAAAACCAAAAGTAGTTTGAATTTCTTCAACTCTGTCCTCTGTGTTTTGCTTGGATAGGTAGATTCTAGATTTGGCTACATTAATCCTCTGGCCAGAAGCTTCTTCATATTTGTTCAATACAGCCACCATTTTCTTGAGTGATTTCTTATCTCCCCCCGAGAACAGGATAATGTCATCTGCATAAGCCATGTGGGTTATATTAGGACACCCAATAGGTGTATAATAAGGGATGAAACCCGAAGACTCTTTCAATTTTTTTAAATTACAGCTAAGGCTTTCAACTGCAATAACAAATAATAACGGAGATATCGGATCTCCTTGTCGCAACCCACATAAGCTCTTGAAGAATCCAGAAGCATTGCCATTGATCAAAGATGAGAACCAGACATTGTCAAGGAGATGGAGAATCATAGTGAGCCACTCATTACTAAACCCCATCTTTTTAAGCACATTGAGAAGAAAGGCCCAATGTATCCGATCATAAGCTTTACTCATGTCCAGTTTTAAAGCCGCATTCCCGCCCCATTGTTTGTGATGGATCATGCTGATCATTTCCTGTGCTAATACCACATTATCAATAATTTCTCTTCCTTTAATAAAACCACTTTGCTCAGGTGAAATCAGGCGAGGGAGGAAAGGAGTCAGACATCGAGCAATCAACTTAGAGAACAATTTATTAATAAAATTGCAGAGACTGATTGGCCTATAATCAGTAATCGATTTAGGATCATTCTTCTTAGGAATAGGGAGTAGATGAGTATTCGTGATAGATCTTGGCAAAGCAAAACCATCAAAATATAAATGAACTGCCTCCAAGATATCATTCCCAATAATGTCCCACGCAGCTCGATAGAAACGGCCAGAAAAACCATCTGGACCTGGAGTACTATCTTGATCTAAACTCTTAAGAGTGTCAACTAATTCCTCCATATTGGGCTTAAGCAAGAGTTGAGCATTCTCTTCTATAGTAATAGATGAAGGAACAACATATAAAAAATTAGATTGATGTGCAAGAAAAGGAGGAATGAAGAGCTTACTATAGAATTTATTAGTTTCAGCTTGAATGTCCTTCAAATTGTTGAGTAGTCTTCCGTCCTCTGATATAAGGCTATGAATATGAAGTCTATTGCGCTTAGCCGACACACAAGCATGAAAATATTTAGAGTTCTTATCACCTTCTCCGTCCCATTTAGCTCTAGCTTTCTGTCTCCAGTAAGAGTCTTCATAGAGAACACGCTGCTTCAACTGAGCTTTGGCATGCATCCAGTTCTCCCTCAATGAGTCATCAGCTTCATAAGCAAGTTCAGCAGCTAAGACCCTATCTTCTGCATTTTCAACCTCCTGGAATATATCTCCAAATGTACTGTGGCTCCAGTCTGACAAAGCTTTCCGTAATGCAGCTAAACGAAGGCCAATCCGGACCATGCTGTTGGGGTTCGTAACAGATGTCCAAGCTTGACTGACAATCTTGGCAAAATCTTCATGAGAGGTCCAAAAATTCAGGAATCGAAATAATTTCCTATGTGAATCACTTCTGCTGGTAATATTAATCAGAATTGGGCAATGATCAGATTCTAGTCGGTTCAAATGAGAACAAGTAGACAATGGAGCCCATTCATGCCAATCGATCTAGTCTCGATCCTTGACGATGAGGCCCTTCGTCACTCTTCACCCATGTGAAACAACTACCTGAGAATGGAATAGTGTGTAGACCAGCACCAAGTTGAAAATTTAGGAACTCATTAACCCCTACCGAACAAATAGGAGAGCCCCTAAACTTTTCATTAGCAGACGCAACAACATTAAAATCCCCTCCAACCATCCAAGGCAATCGAAATCGAGCTTGTAAAACATTCAGATGATCCCAAAATTCTCATCGTCCTTCCTTCTTATTGTGACCATGAACTATTGAATGAAGAGTTCGAAATGGGAAGACAGATCCTGAAACAATCACACTAAGAGCCCGATTGTGAGAATCAATCTCTTCCATGAGGATCTCCTGTCTAACCATAAGCCAAATATTGCCCTTACTGTTAGAAACCGAAGACTGAAACCCTAGTTTAAGCTGATAAGAATATAACTGGTCCGGAGTAACTTTAGGTTCAATCATGGCAAGAACCATGACCTTGTGTAAACGACATAAAGATTTAACTCTTTTAAAAGTCATTTTGTCAGCTATTCCTCTAATATTCCATATAAGAAAATTAATCATTATTGGCGGAAGAGGTATGAGCTGATGATGGACCCTTACTACCAGAATAAGTCATTTTAGCGACGCATAAAGACGTCGCTAAAACGATAAATTTCGTCGCTAAATAAAGTTAGCGACGAAATTACCGACGTTTCGTGATAGTCACTGAAATGTAAGTCGCTAATCTTCGAAACGTCGCAAAACGTCGCCATTATCGACGTTTACCGACGTATATATACGTCGGTATATTGCCGACGCCTACCGTCGTGATGTCGGTGGATTACCGACGTATTACTGTGTATCGCTACGCGTCGGTAACTTACCGACGTATTACCGATGAATAGTCGGTGGTTTAGTGACATGATCGAAGTCGCTAAACGTCGGTAACTTACCGACGTTAACCGATGTTCGCCGACATTTATAACGTCGCTAAAGCGTCGGTAAACTGAAAAATATGTCATATTTACCGACGTTTACCGACGCAAACTTACGTCGGTGTCCGTCGATAAACGTCGGTAAACGTCGCTAAATCTGCAAAAAAAATAAAAAATAAAATACAGAATGTCCATTTCTCCCTGCAGTTTAAAAAGATAACCATTTCTCACTGTAGAATAGGATCCAAATAATCACAGAATGTCCATTTCTCGCTGTACACAAGTAACCAAGTTTGTATACTTGACGTCGATAATTGCGAATAACCAAATATCCAAATAACCAAGTTTACAACAATCACACAACAACTAACCAAATAACCAAATATCCAAATATCCAAATAACCAAATATCTAAATAACCAAGTATCCAAATAACCAAATATCCAAATAACAAAGTATCCAAACAACCAAGTATCCAAATCTACATAACCAACGAATGAAAAAAAGTCACAAACAAAGAATGAAACAAACACAAAAATAGTCCTAACTAGGACTACTAGGAATCTGGTGCAGAAGGGGTACCGCCGCGACGAAGGGATAAGAACAACTGATACCCCTCACGTGAAATTGATACCGATGGAGGCAGTGACGTCGGTGGAGTCGATGTCGAAGAAGATGGCGGTGGAGACGGCGGAGTCAACGACGATGAAGGTGCAGCCGGAACACCAGCACGCTCCAACGCTGCAAGTCGCTGGTGGTATGAATCCATGATAGATAATATTCTATCACTGCTCGCAACCATCGACTCCTGTGCCAATCTCATCCTCTCGGCCATAGTCACCTGTCCTGTCTGCAGCTCCATGACCGTGCTCTCTAACCCTCTAACGGTGCGCTCTGTCCTCTCAGTCGTCTCCCTGAGGTCCATAATGCCGCGGTCGAGCGCATCCAATCGTGCTAGCAGCACAAGATCGTCGTGCTGAGACTGCTCCTCGATCCGTCGTAGCAGGTCGTCACGGAGAGACTCCGTCATCTGGTAGACTCGGGCAGACTCCTGGGATAGATGTGGACCATGCACACTAGCAGGAGATGTCCTAGAGGACTGGGTCGCAACTAGGGCGTCATAGGATCCCGTACCGTAGTACGTACCCCTACGGAGTCCACCAGCGGCCTCAATCCACAGCTCGTCCTCCGACGGAGCCTGAGTGGGCTGCGAGGAAGTACCGGCCTCGCTTGTATCAGGTGCACTGGCAGCCGCCCGTTCCCGCAGCCTCTGATACTCGGCCTAGAAAGTACTTATTATTACTAACTTCTAATTTCTAACTAATGTACTTATTATTATTAATTTCTAATTAATGTACTTATTATTTCTAATTTTTAATTAACGTACTTATTATTACTAACTACATGAATATTTATTTGCATCATATTTACTAAGTTATATTAAAATTGACACGAAGTATTAAATTAAGATAATGTATTGTAATACTTACATAAGTCTGCTCGGCCCTCTCGTCAATAAGGTCAGCGCCGCGACGATGGGTGGCCAGAAAGACGGTCACCATGTCGGCGTTACCGACCTTCCTTACCTGTAATTAAATATATTATCTTAGTAATAATTTATCGATTTTGTATTAAAATAATATTTCTAAAAGAGGAAGACATACCAGACGACGAAAATGTTCTGTCATCGGAATCGACCCACCGTACCACTTCGAGGCATGTTGCCTAGCCGCCTTGGCCTTCTCCGACTTCTCCTTGTACTTTGGCTCCTCGAATCGAGCCTTCATCGCATTCCATTGATCAGGGGTGATCCAACCTTGGATCGGCTTTTCGGTACGATCACGATCCTTCTGATCATTGATAGAGTCGCGGATCAGCTTGGCAGCGACGGCAGGAAACATCCCCTCGATAAGCTCGGCCCGGTACGGTGGATAGAAAAACATATCCTAGAAGTGCGCAAACCAAATATTTATCAGTTATATATAACATACAAAAATTATATGATTCATGTTAAAAGCAAACATATTTTAACCTTAAAGCACGCAAACCAGAAGGCCTTCCTCTCGTCCAGAGCCTCAGAGTAGTTAATCCAAGCACCACCATAATTATGCCTCAACATGTGGCCTAGACGTCTCTGTACCTCTGGGGGACGATATCTATACAAACATATTATATTCATGAAAAAAAGTTAAATTATGATAAAAACAGAAAGAAAACAATTATAAACCAAAATACCTACTTTGTACCGTCGGCCCAGATCTCCGTCCTCTTCTCCTCCGGAGGTGCGCACGCATCATCTGCATGATGCTGGTCGGCCGTCGGCGCCGCCGCCTCGGCCGTCGCCGCAGCCTCCGCCATCTGCTCATCCGTCTCCATCATCGTATCAGCAGTAGGAACGCTAGACGGGCCGTCACTCTCAACAGGCCTGGAACTACTCGTCCCAGGAGATATGCCACGTGACGTCGTCCCACCAGGCCCACCTACTATCCGATATGGAGAAGTAATCGGCGACGAGGATCCAAAGCCGGTACCAGAATGAGGTACCGAAGGAAAACTCCGTCCTCTAGCAGTACCTGTAGGAAGTACCAGAGGAGAGTGACCTCGTTGTCCCCTTCGGTACGCTCCGCGACGACCTGCCATACCTGATAACAGCATATGATAATACAATAAATAATAGAGACTAGAAATATGAAAGTACAACAAATAATAGAGACTAGAAATATGAAAGTACAACAAATAATAGAGACTAAAAATATGAAAGTACAACAAAGACAAGATAATAACCAAGACAACATATGATGATACATTCTACAATAAACATCTAAGTCCAGATAATGTATTCTAGAAGAAACATCTAAGTTCAGATAAGTATATCTCTCTCAATCATCTTCAGAATAATCATCTTGTTCGTCTTCCTCGACCTCATCTTCCTCTTCCTCCTCATCTTTACTTTCATCTTCGCCTTCGTCAGCTTCGTCTTCCTCTTCGAATAATTCTACATCTTCTATATTATGTGTCGTGTAATGCGTAACTTCCGTGGAGTCCACATCGACAATATTGGTTATAAGAGGTAGCTCGTCCTCCTGGTAAGCTTTTTCGTCAACATCAAAAGTATCTCTGGCTTTACTCTTGCATACTGTCCACCAGTCAGACTTCGTTGCTCCCTGTCTCGGATAAGCTGTAAAGTACACGAGCTGAGCCTGAGTTGCTAGGACAAACGGTTCGGAACCTTGATATCTACGCTTGTAGTTTATATCCAGATGACCATGCTTGTCAATTTTCCAACCTTGATTTTCAATCGGATCGAACCATTCACACTTGAACAACACGATCTTTGCAGGTTCTCTGCTATTATTATATGACAACTCCACAATCTCTCGCAAGATGCCAAAGAAACATTTCCTGGATCGACGTCTTTGTAGTTCGAAGACTTGATACACAAACAACTGTTTTTCGTGGAATCAAGATCCAGGAAGCTGTCTCTGATCGGAGCATTTGTCGACTTAAACCGAAAGCCATTGACACAGTAACTTGGCCATATTTTAACAAGAGTAATTGGTCCCTTGGCAAGAGTTCTAATTAATTCAATCTCGGGTGAAATTAGACGATCGACCTGAATATCAAAGAAGCGATAATAAGTAATTTATTGCGCAGTTGCATTAGAAAAGGCCAGTAATTACCGAGCTACTTATATATTCGCTCAACCAAAAAGGAAAATGACGTCTCATTTCTTGTTCTAATGCTTCATCTGTTAGGTAGGGTCTAACCAGCATCAACTCATCATTATATGTGCTGGAAAACAATGAAGCAACCGCCGATTAGTACAATAATATTAGCTTATACTATTACATTGAGATGACGTAAACTCATCATCCTGAGTTACTTACCCCTCTAGCTTCTCCACTTCATCCTCGTTGCAATTGAGTAATACATACAACTGAGCAGCCCTTAGCTCTTCGTCATTCAAATATCTCTTCTTCATTTTCCCCGAAGGCTTTCCGGATGCATTAAATACTTTCAGTATTCTATCATTAAATTCTTGATATCCGTCGTCATTTCTCGGAGCCCTCGTTCTATTCGTAGCAACATGAGGTTTGAAATAGGAGGAGCAAAAATTTGTAATCTCCTCGAGAATATAGGCTTCACAAATAGAACCCTCGACCCGAGCCTTATTTTTCACCTTTTTTTTTAGGTGATTCAAATGTCGCTCGAACGGGTACATCCATCATATTTGACGGGTCCACCAACACGTACCTCGTAGGAAAGATGAATCGGCAAATGCTCCATAGAGTCAAAGTATCCAGGAGGGAACACCCTCTCTAGCTTGTACAGTGTTACCGCAATGTCCTTCCCTTGCTTTTCTAGACGTTCAACGAGCAATTTCTTAGAACAAAGGTCCCTGAAGAATATGCTAAGCTCCGTCAATGGATCCCAAACTGCCTGCGGTAAGAATTCCTGAAATACAATCGGAATTAACCGCTCCATGAATACGTGACAATCATGGGTCTTCATACCTGTCAGTTTGTTCTCCTTGAGGTCGACGCATCTTCTCAAGTTCGAAATATACCCATCTGGAAATTTCAAACCTTGAATCCACCTACAAAGCCTCACTTTATCCTCCTTCTCCAGTGAGAAAATTGCCTTAGGCTGCTTCAACTTCCCATTCCCGTCCTCTATCAAATGCAATGCAGGACGTCTACATATTTCTTCCAAGTCCAATCTAGCCTTTGGATTGTCTTTCGTCTTCCCCTTTACGTCCATTACAGTATTAATTATGTTGTCAAACACATTCTTCTCGATATGCATGGCATCAAGGTTATGTCTAATCAGATTGGTGCTCCAATATGGAAGATCCCAGAATATACTCCTCTTCGTCCAGTTATGAGTGCGACCAAATCTGTCACACATGTAGCCCGTAGCAGGCTGCTCAATAGCTCTTGGTAAATCTTTTACCTCTTCCCATATCGTGTATCCGGTCCACCTTGGCGGAGGATTAGCCTTCTCCACAACGCCAGCACGAAAAGCATTCCTGTTCCTCCGGTACGGATGATCCTTCGACAGGAATTGTCGATGACAATCGAAGAAGCACGGTTTGCCTCCGTGTTTCAAACGGAAAGCCTTAGTGCTGTCTATGCAATACGGACATGAAAGACGACCATGCGTGCTCCATCCAGATAACATTCCATAGGCTGAAAAGTCGTTGATGGTCCACATAAGTGCTGCCCGCATCTGAAAATTTTCTTTTCTAGATACATCGTACGTGTTGGAACCTACTTCCCACAGCTGATTCAACTCATCAATCAACGGCTGTAAATACACATCGATGTTCCTTTTCGGATTGTTCGGACCTGGGATAATAACGGTGAGAAACATATACGGAGTCTTCATGCACATCCAAGGCGGTAGATTGTACGGGATTACGATCACAGGCCAACACGAATACTGGGATCCCGAAAGTCCGAATGGGGTAAAACCGTCGGAGCAGAGACCCAATCTGACATTACGCGGATCAGAAGCAAAATCTGGATACTCTCGATCAAAGTGCTTCCATGCTTCTCCATCAGATGGGTGATCCAATACTCCTTCGGTATGTTCCCGCTTATGCCAACTCATGTTTTCTACAGTTTCCTTCACCATAAACAACCGCTGCAACCGCGGCGTCAACGGCAAGTAGTGCATCGAAGAGGTAGGCTTCCTGGCACCGACAGACTTTCCTCTACCACATGCCTTGTAGCGATCGATACCACAAAATCTGCAGGCGTCTTCATCCTTGTCGTCTTTGTAGTACAACATGCACCCGTTGCGACAGGCATCGATTTTTTCGTATCCCATCCAGAGTGATCTAACCATCCTCTTAGACCGGTAGAAGTTTTTAGGCAACTTCGCACCCTTAGGCAATATTTCTATAAGCAACTCCATAAGACGGTTGTAGCAATCTTGTGACATGTTAAAATCGGACTTGATGCTCAACAATCTTGTAACCACCTCCAACGGTGAATGATCCTCACAACCAGGATATAATGGAGTCCTTGCATTCTCCAGCAACTCCATGAACTGTGCAGCATCGGGGTTCGGTGCCTCCTCAGGTGCATCATGATTATCCGGATCGAAACTAGGCCCGGCCGCATTGAAAACCATGTTCACCAACCCATCGTCGTAAGGAGCATTGTTGTGGACATCCACATAAGGCTCGTACTCCGATGCTAGTGTCACGACCCGTACCCTAGAAATAGGGCACGTGACGTGGGTACGTCCAGCCTACGCCGCAGCATCGGCGGTAGAACGCTGTCCTAGGTCATAACATCTAACAGATAAGGAAAATATACAGTTATACTCCCCGAATGGGGTGACATAACACAATATAACTCAACCACATCTAGGATAGAACAGGAATGAGATAGAAAGATAAAGATAGATAACAACCAGGAATGTAACATCACAGAGATACAAATCCAGGATCTAAGTGACTAAAATAAGTATATCTCAGAATATCTCAAATCTAAAACAGTAATCCCAAATAGAAAAGACAGTCCTAAACTAAAGGAAGTAACACCAACTGCTAGCAGGTCCAAGTCACTAGTGATGTCTAATGCTGCACCAAGAGGGATAGACACCAGAGCCTCATCATTCACTGTAAAATTTTCAACAGGTCCAGTCAGGACGGGAACGAGCACATATCTCTCAAAACAGTTCATAGCAGGTTAGGAGTATAAATCATGCAATAGAGTAAAATACAGGAAGTGCTGAAAAGGAAGTACGAGTAAACAGGAGATATTTTGTAACTGAAAGTAATACATGATAGTAGAGACTGTAAGTGACTACGTGATTCAGAGCACAATGGTTATGTAAACGGCTTGGGGGCACATGAATACAAATAAAGAGGCACATTTATACAGCTACTGGGGATAGTGTTCACATAACCAATTCTACTCACCCCGCCCCAACCAGTACACAAGGATCCGTTCAAGTTATGTCATAAGCACATGAATACAGCTAAGATACATGAACTCACGAAGGAGTAGTACATGAGCACATGTTAAGCACATGAAGCACATGATAGCACATGAGAACATGTAAAAACATGAACTAGTACGAGTACAAGGAGTACCTGATGCACATGATAAAGTACATGAACATGAAATACCCGATGCACCCGTAAAGGGATAACATCTCAGGAAAGGATCCATATAGTACTAATCCGTGAAGATACGTGTCAGCATCATGTAGAGTAATCTAGAGCAAGAATATAATCCAGATAAGTATGAAAAGATCAGAGAATGTACTCGCCTGCTAACTGAAAGTCTGAGATGAAAATACTGTCCGAGGAGTGGTGTCTGGCTCCTATTAGAACAGCACAAGTTACAACAAGTCCAGAATGGTAATAAGATGCACTACAATGCGTTCTACATGAATCTAGGTCAATCTAGACCAAAGTCAACTCTTGGTCAACCTTAGAAGTCAAACTAGGTCAACCAAGTCAATCCTAAGTCAAACAAGTCTATACTAGTCTATTCTAGGTACAACAAGACTAACAAGTCTAATCTAGACTCCAACTAGGCATTCAAGCCACACCCATAGGCCATACCATGCCTATGAACAAACATAAACCACATGACATTACCTATACCTAACATAATACACATATTGATATAGCTATATAATATAACATAGCCTACACATATCATATAGGTTACTATATGCATATCACATACACATGTATATCTAAATATATATATATTTAGTACACTCACATTACATATATAGGATACACATATTGATATATATATAGGCTAATATAGAAATACTCATGGGCATATGGACCACTACATACATATCACACATTACCTCATGTATACCCATATTACTATTATATGGTAACACACATAATATAAGATACCTTAAATGAACTCACATACTCAAATACAAAGGAAATATAGGAATGACATGTGTATGTGTGTTGTGAGAGCATGACAATTTAGTGGTGAAAACAATGTGTGTTGGTTAAAGGAAAATAAAGTGTGTAGGCAAATGTGTGTGGATGATGATGAAAGTTCATGTAAGCATGTATGTTCCTGTGACATGAGAGTGTACATAGACAAAGACAAGAGTGTGTGTTAGAACAAGGGTATGTGTGTGGAGAGGGTTTGTGATATCAAAACAGTGTGTGTTGACAGTGTAGGAGAGGAAGGAAAACAGTGAAGTGGTAACACATGAGTGCAATGGCAAAACAGTTTTAAAACTATCATTTAATTCTCAGATTTTACATACAACTTCCCCCCTATCAAACTCAGATTAACATATTGAAAAGAACATTCAATTCAGTTCACAATAAGTAACCTATACAAACACATATTCTCAGTTTAAAACATTTAATCTCAGGTATCATATCACAAGCTCAGATTTTACCTTCACATATAAACAAAAAAAACAATAATGAAACAGTCCACACTCAAAATCAGTTTGAAGTAAACAATAAGGTTCAAACCATTTCAGGTTTATGAATGAAACTCAAGCTCAGTTAAATCCCAGGTACACATATATAGGTTAAAGTTCATTAATCAAACCATTTCTCAGGTTTACTACTAAAACTCAGGTTTCACAACTAAACAGGAATCAAATCGGTTCAATAGGAGAAGTATTCAGGTTTCCAAATCAGTTCATAGTAAAAGCATTCTCAGGATTTATGAACTAAAACTCATATATCAAGTAACCAGTTAACAACAGTTCAATATAGGAAGATTTGGAAATCTCTGGTTCAAACTGAACATAACCCAGTTCAACAATAACTCAAGATCATTAACAGTCCAAAAATGAGTACTAATAGCTAGCCAAAAATCAGTTTTCAGTCCCCTTTAGGATATCTCAGAATTAACCCCCAATGCTCATCCAAAACAATCCAATTTCGACACCCACTTAGAAATCAACTAGGTGAACAAGTTATAGGTTTAATTACATGTAACAACAGTGTCTAACAGGTTAATTTGATGTCCAAATCTCAGTTTTTAAAAACTGGAACAAATCTGAAAACAGGGAATATCAACACAGTTTTTATGAAATGGGAAATTGACATTTGATAATAAAAAAAATCAATCTAAAATAGTAATTTAATGGTTGGTAACTTACAAACATATTGTATACATGCTATGTGATGTATTTGTGTCCACAGAAGTGGACACAAACGTGTCCAGTTCAAAACCACACAAAACAGTGCAAAGAAAACTGCTCCTCGTGCACGAGTTCACGTCGTTCGTGTGCACGACACGACACGACACAACCCTCGTGGTTGTGTCCCAAGGTTGACCTAGACTAGGGCTATCCATTGGACACCCTGACCCGTGTCCAAGTCGCGTGTACGCGACACAAAACGTGCGTGTCAGTGCTCGAAAACAGGAAAGAACTGCACAGGCAAAACCCCATGCACGAGCTCGTGCGTGTCCGACACACCACGTGGGCTCGTGCTACTTGACACATGGGGTGACAGACGTTGCCCCATGATGTGTGTCAAGTTTCACGTGTCGGGGAGTCGTGTCCTAGGCGCTGTGTCCCTCGATGAGCAGGGCATGCACAGTGCCCGCGCGCGCGTGTGCACGACAGCGTGTACACGTGCCCGACACGACTCGACACAGCACGAAAACTCGACACCAACTCCAGAAACGTGTAAGCGAGGCCAAAATCTAACATCCTATTCAAACACAATTCAAAAATACACACGAAATGCCCATTGGGGCATTTCATCAAACACTAATCAGTGAGCACTGATACGTGTCCAGAACGGACACGAAAGGACACGAAAACTTAGAAAACCCTATTCCTACAGTTTGGCTAGGGTTAGGGCAACCTAGAAATGAATTTTACAGAATTTAAAACGAATTAGAGAGGAATATACCTATAGTTGAACAATGGGTCAAAATCCCCAAATGGGAAGAGCTCCACAAGCCACTAAACTTCCTCAAACTATGTGCCCCCTGTCAAATCTCAATCCCAACAGCAAGAAAACACTATTTAGACCCTATAGGAATTTACTAGAGGGAAAAAGGATTCAATTTGGATTTAATATGAATTTGTAAAGATGGACTTACCCCTTTTTCCAAAACTTGATGAACTCTAATGAAAGAGGCTAGCCCTAAAATTTTGGGAGGATATAAATAGGGGGAGGGGCTGTTATGTGGCTGGCCAAAGGCCCTAGGGTTAGGGTTTTAGTTAGTGGGTTGAGTCCTAACTAGTTTAGTCATGATTTGACTTGTGACTACACAAGCCATTTTTAAACCAAACTAAATCCGATTAGCCCCAAACCAATTCTAACTAACTTGAAATAATTAACTTAGGTCACACTAGGGTTTTCTTAACCTAACCAAAGTGTCTTGACCTAGGTTAGCCAATAGGACAGTCTCCTAGTCCACATGGGTCACAGTCTAAAACTAGCACCAAACAATTCACCAAAAATTACCAAAAATCACTAAAAATCATATTAATTATATTTAATAATAAAAATCCCAAAATAATTCCAAAATTTTGAAAATGACCAAAATACCCTCAATTGAAAAACTGGGTGTTACAGCTAAAGACACAAGTTCTCCGTGCTTGCTCTACTGATAGTAATTTGGCGTGAAACCCTTCGAGTATAAATGATACATGACATCCACTTCTAGATGATATTTCAAGTTGCGACATCTCACACACGGACACTTAATTTTGGTACCGTCCATGTACTGAGGGAACGCCTTGGCAAACTGCAGGAACTGGTGTACGCCCTCTATGAATTCATCCCGCACACCGCATATGTCATCAGGATGACGGTTGTACATCCAAGTACGATTTCGCAGATAGTAATTCAGCTCCATAATTCTGTAAGATAGATACATCAAGGTAGTGAATGATAAGCAATTGTCAGTTCATGCGGTCTACACTTTCCGCAGTATATGTACACATGAAATTTTACGTTAAATGGTCAGAGATTATCTGTCATCTTCTTTTCGCATTGCTAACTTTTCTTTCGCGTGTTTGTGCGTGCGGTGGTCAGAGATTATCGCGGCGGTATATCACCCATGTCTACAATATTTCATATAGGCTGAGATGTAGAAGTAAAGTTTTAGGATATTAGTCTATATATTATGTATAGTTCAACCGAGCCAACTCTAAGCTAAACTAGTCCAACTTGGTCAAACTAGCCATTTCTAAGTTGTATAAGTCAAGTTTTAGGATATTAGTCTATATATACTATATGAAGGAAGACTTGTATGGAGGATCGATAGGGTTGAGCAATGTTATTTTATCCTACAAAGAGAACCATACTGTAGAACTGATACTATAGAACTCACACTTTAACACAATTCTACAAAGAGTTGTCATAGGGTGTTGCGCGATGTCATTTTATTCTTTTCTTCTTCTTCTTCTTGGGATTTTCGAGTATTGGATCTTGAGACATATATAGCTAGAACTTACGAAGAATGGAGTACCATACTTCAACAAATAGATGTTGACTAATTGGTTCATATACTTGTTGTCTAAAATAAGTGTAGGAATGTTGTAAGGTGAAACAATGTATCAAACACTATATCGAAACCCAAACCCAATATGTAAATCCAAATTAATACGAAAATACACAAGTGTATGTAGGGCATTAAGTGTACAGAGGTGAAATACATATATATGCACGCTTGGGTGTATCCACGTATCCAACAAATGGACATAAAGTGTCCAAAATCTCACGAACACACTGTATCAGTGAACACATGGTCGTAACGTGTCTCCGTGTCCATTTTGGACACAAAAAACACCTCAATTAGGGTTAGGGTTTACCTTCAGTCTCCTCACGGTGGTGGAAGAGGAGGAGGAGGACAAGTTCGATGGTGGAGAAGGAGGGGATTAAGTGTACAGAGGTGAAATACATATATATATGCAAGCTTGGGGGTGTCCACGTGTCCAAAAAATGGACACAAAGTGTCCAAAACCTCACGAACACACTGTATCAGTGAACACATGGTCGTAATGTGTCTTCGTGTCCATTTTGGACACGAAAAACACCTCAATTAGGGTTAGGGTTTACCTTCAGTCTCCTCGCGGTGGTGGAGGAGGAGGATCTCGCGGTGGAGGAAGAGAAGGGGCTCGCGGTGGAGGAGGAGGAGGAGAAGGGGCTCGCGGTAGAGGAGGAGGAGGAGAAGGGGCTCGCGGTGGAGGAGGAGGATGAGCGGCGCCGGAGGGAAGGGGGTCGGGCTGTCGTCGAGGTCGGGGGAAGAGGGACGGGAACAAAGAATTTGGGGAGAGGCAGAAATGAAAATTGGAACCGAGGAAACCCTATCTAGACGAAATTAGCGACGCCAGAAATACGTCGCAAAGCGTCGGTATTAGTTTAATATTCGGCGGCGTTATAGACTTTGTGACGCTAAACGTCGCTGAACTGATAAAACTAGCGACGTTTTTCGACAAATCAACGATGTTAATTTTTATTAGACTATAGGTAGTCGCAATATATAGCTGTATGTCGCTACCAGCGACGTATTATGATGCTTAAATTTGGCGTCGCTAAAACCAAAAATATTGGCGACATTTTAAGTTGGCGTCGCTAATTACGTCGCTGATATGACTTATTTTAGTAGTGCCTTCAACGATGATCTGGGGATTCGAGGCTCACTAGGCTGTGGATATATTTTACGGGGTATTTGGATAGTCATGGGAGTATCCCGACTCAAATAACCCCAAAACAATATCATAAAAAATAAAATAATATCAAAATAATTCAAAGAGGTCAAATGAAAAAATATTCTTAGGCCAAAAATGATATTAAAATATCTTAATCACATGGTTAGACTCTAGGTCAAACAGTCTCTAGGGTTTCACTAGCAAAACGTCAAAACCACAAGTCTTTGATTTAAATAATTTTAAAATGATTTAAAATCACCAAAAATCATATCATGAATTAAATATCATTATTAAAATAATTATAAACACAAAATTTCAAAATTATCCTCATTTGGGAATCTGGTGCTACAGTGTGTGAAAAGGAAGAGATATGTATGTGTATATATGTGTGGGTGAGTAAATATATATAGGAAGAGAGAGAAGAATAGAGAGAGATATTTAGAGAGAAGGAGAGAGAGAGAAGTCGGTCCAAAAAGGGGGGTGTGTGCTGTTATGGGGAGTGAGGGAGTGTAGGTATAGGTGGAAAGTGAGAGAGAGAATTATATATATATATATATATTTTTTTTTTTTTGAATTATATATATATATATATATATATATGTGTGTGTGTGTGTGTGTGTGTGTGTGTGTGTGTGTGTGTGTGTGTGTGTGTGTGTGCGTGTATATAAGAAATGAGATATTTGTAAAATAGAGAGAGGAAGAGATATTTTCAAAATAGGAAAAAAAATATTGTACGGGGTATTTGGATAGTCATGGGAGTACAACATGGAGCTTGGGTTCGGGACATGCTCATCAAAACTAATCTGCACGATCGTCCACTATACTACATTGGATACATCGGCGACGTAAAAGTAGATCGGATGCACATTGATCCTGGCTCTTCCATAAGCATTATCCTGAAGGGTCTGCTACATCATCTCTGCATCCCAATGCATTGCCTGACGCCTATAAGCACCGCCATCAGCGGTTTCAATTCGGGCAAGAGCTACCCTATTGGGAAGATTCGTTTGAAGTGTCAAATTAGCGACCTCCAATTCGAAGTCACCTGCTACGTCATAGATGCAGACACTTCTTACAATATCCTCTTGGGACGCCCGTGGATACACGATTATATGATCGTGCCTTCCACGCTGCACCAGTGCTTTAAATATGTCGACAAACACGGCTTCGTGAGGACGGAATTTGCTGATATTGATCCCTTCAAGGGGTCGAATCTTACTACTTAGACTCCTGCCTGTACGAAAAATTGAAGAAGCATCTTGGTGAAGGAGATGTACAAGCTAGTACCGAGATAGCTACAGGACCAGAAGAGCCTCTGACGATCCACCTCCAAGCTCGTAAACCGGGCAGGTCTGTATCCCTTACCGCCACTCTGCGTAAGGACGCAATCAGCCTCTCGGCACAAGAAGAGCATATGATAATCCGGCTGCCAAGGTCTGGCCAAGTGCCAAGATCCACAACAGGGCCACTAACAATCAGACTGCCGAGAGTCGGTCAGCCCCAAACGGAGAAGCTCAATCCCTTCGACAAACCACTGACGATACGTCTTCCCAAGAAGGGTCGTCTCCCCGATGCAAGATCTGATACTTCTAACGAACCAGCCACTCCTCGCCCCACATCGAGTACCAAACTGGGGGTCGCTAGTCTGCCAACAACTCCACGCTCAGCTCCATCAACTGAACCGCTGACAATCAAGCTCCCCAGGTCGTCCTCTCAGTCTTCGTTCACACAGGGGGTAGCCGAAGAGGAACCGGAGCTAGCCAAGTATATGGCTGCCCACACTGATGTTCCCTTCGCAGATGATGTAATCCCCCTAGAAAAGATACATTACTTCATCAATAAAGGGCTATCTTTGTACTACCTCGAGCTTAATAAGCTTTGTACAATGTACGCTATGGAACACGGTATAGGCACTCACCTACACACACAGGTGACAAATGTCTACACCACAATCCAGCTTACTCCAGCAGAAGACGCTTACCGAATAATCGAGGGAGGGGACCATCCAATCATCTTCGGTCGGAAGGACGATCCGCATCCCCTCACCATAGAAGAAGTCGACCTTGGATCGGATGCCGGGAGACTACCTCTGTATCTTTATAGCCACCAATCTAAATATCTCATGCAGAAACAGGGGTATGATCTCGAAACAACACCGGGTTTGAACTACGGTACTGGACGACGATTACCTTTGAAGCCCCCGGTCCTAACTGGCAAACCACGGGACTACTATAGCAAGACTCGATGTGGATTAGGGTATGTGACACCCACAATGACCCCTGAAAGTTCAGATGAAGAGTGTGACTGGCATTTACATTCGACCGGGTCACCAACTTCTGATTTGGATACCAGCATCGGAGACGTATTCAGACAAGTCCTGTCAGTCAACATGGCATTCGCCGATGCTTATGAAGAAGATGAAGACATTTCGAAAATTCTCGAGCTAGAGCCGTGGGCCCAACAGCTAGATGAACAATGGAAAAAGCGTTTCGAGCAAAGAGAACCTCCCACTGAAGATGAGGTCATACAAGTTAATCTTGGTGATGAAGCCTCCCCGAAACCAATCTTCATCAGCCAGAGTCTGACAGATGAAGAGCGAGAGTCGCTGCTCCAACTCGTCAAAGAGTATATCGATGTGTTCGCCTGGAGCTATGAAGATATGCCAGGATTGGACCCCGAGATCGCACTCCATAAACTCAATATTCGTCCGGATGCAAAACCTGTCAAGCAACAGCAACGACGGTTTCGTCCCGATGTCATGAATGCTATCGAAGCCGAGGTCAACAAATTGATACCCAGCGGCTTCATTCACGAAGAGCAGCATCCAGACTGGGTAGCCAATATAGTACCAGTTCTCAAGAAGAACGGGAAGATCCGAATATGTATTGACTTCTGGAATCTGAATGAGGCATGCCCTAAAGATGAATTCCCTCTCCCTATCACAGATATTATGATCGACAACACCTGCGACTTCGAACGTATGTCCTTCATGGATGGCTTCTCAGGATACAACCAGATCAAGATGTTTCCTGACGACGAGAAGCATACATAATTCCGAACATCGATTGGTACATATTGCTACACCGTTATGCCTTTCGGTTTAAGGAATGCTGGCGCTACTTACCATAGAGCTATGAGCGTCATCTTTAGAGACCACTTGCACAAGACAGTGGAATGCTACGTCGACGACATCGCCGTCAAAAGCCGTTCGAAGGAAGATCATCTGCAAGATCTCAGGACAGTGTTTGACCTAATGTGAGCACACAACTTAAAGATGAACCCTACGAAATCATTCTTGGGTGTCTCCAGCGGGAAATTCTTGGGTTTCGTTATCACTTCTCAGGGCATTCACATCGACCCCGAGAAAACAAAGGCAATCATGGAGATGGGTCCCCCAAGAAATCTCCGCGAACACCAAGGCCTCCAAGGCAGGCTAGCTTACATCAGGAGATTCATCTCTAATCTCTTCGGACGATGTCAACCATTCACCCATCTCATGAAGAAGGGAGTCTCTTTCGTATGGGATGAGGAATGCCAGCGCGCTTTCGACAACATCAAAGAATATTTGTCGAATCCTCCAGGCCTGGTAGCTCCTGTTGCTGGGAAGCCATTCCTGCTCTATGTGCGAGCTATGGAACATTCTCTTGGTGCCCTATTGGCGCAGAATAATGATGTGGGCCACGAACAAGCTATATACTATCTCAGTCGGAAGATGATTGGGCCAGAATACCGATACATGGCCGTAGAGAAGGAATGCCTTGCTCTCGTGTTCGCAATCCAGAAGACGCGACACTACATCACGGGACAAACCATTCACGTGATATCACGGATCAACCCCCTCAGGGTCCTCATGACCAAACCTGGGACACTCAGCTCTCGCCTTGCTACCTGGGCGATATTACTATCACCATACCACATGATCTTCGTCCATCAAAAGGCAGTTAAAGGCCAGGCTCTGGCAGACTTTCTAGCAGCCCATCCAGGTTCAGAAACGGCTAGGGTATATGAAAAAATACCGGACGAAGTCACCAGTTCAAATGCAGTCTCCCATGATGCCATCTGGCAAATGTTCTTCGATGGCGCTTCAAGAATTGGACCCAAAGGCAATATCGTCGCTGGAGTTGGAGTGGTACTGATTTCTCCCTCCAGCTTGGTGATCAATCGGGCCTACTCACTCACAGAGCCTTGTTCAAATAATGTGGCTGAGTACAATGCTTTGGTCATTGGCCTCCGGCTTACGAAAGAGCTGGGGGTAGAGTATCTTGAAGCATACGAAGACTCACAGTTAATCGTCAATCTGATTCGGAGGTCGTACGAGGTCCGCCACGAAGACATGATCCCGTATCATCGAATAGCAATCGACATCATCTCGTCTATGGAAGGATTCTTCATAGAACATATTCCCAGACTCCAGAACATTGGGGCTGATGCACTAGCTGGTTTGGCCGCTTCTCTAGCTGTGCCAAATTACGCTCGTCATCAGGTCGACATAATAGGCCGTGAACTGGTCTGTCCTAAGGATAACATTCAAAGCATTGAAAGCTATTCCGCTCTTTCAGTCGACGAAGCACCAGACTGGAGACAACCGTTCATCGACTTCGTAGTATACGACATCCTGCCAGAGAATCTGAAGGAAGCTACTTCTATCAGAAGACGTTCTCTCAGATTTTTCTATGATACGGAGACGAAAATGCTGTATCGCCGATCCTATGATGGGTTGCTGCTTCGATGTCTATCAAATACAGAAGCTAAGGAGGCCGTACGCGAGGCCCATGATGGTGTCTGCGGAGCCCATCAACCTGGCCCAAAACTGCAAGACCGCCTTCGCCGAATGGGCTATTACTGGCCCACGATGGTTGCAGACGCAATAGTTTATGCACGAAAGTGCAAAGCCTGCCAAATCTACGCTGACTTCATCCACCAGCCATCCGAATTCTTACATCCGACTGTAGCCTCCTGGCCATTCGAAGCATGGGGTATGGACATCGTCGGCCCAATTACCCCACCTTCGTCTAGAGGACACCGATTCATACTCGCAATCACCGATTACATCTCCAAATGGGCGGAAGCCATCCCATTGGAAGAGGTGAAAACTTCAAACGTGATCAGCTTCCTCAAGCATCATGTCATCTACCGCTTTGGACTGTCCCGAAGGATCATTCACGACAATGGGCCACAGTTCGCAAGCCATGCATTTTATCGGTTCTGCGATAACCACCGAATTCAGAACATTGCTTCGACACCCTACAACCCAATAGCCAACGGGTTAGCAGAAGCATTCAATAAAACCATAATCAAGCTACTCAAGAAATTCGTGTCCTCTAACAAACGCGACAGGAACGAGAAGCTCGGCGAATGCTTATGGGCGTATCGCACCACAGTTCGAACAGCCACCGAGAATACACCATTCTCCCAGGTGTACGGGAGTGAGGCAGTTCTCCCATTAGAGACTCAGATCCCCTCGTTCCACGTCGCCTCACACATCAGTTGACGACAGACGAAAACCACCATCGCCGACTACAGGAATTGGATGCCCTAGACGAGAAACTCCTGTTAGCTCAACAACGAATCGAACTATATCAGGCCAGAATCTCCGAAGCTTTCAACAAGAAGGTCAAGATCAGAACATTCCAAGTAGGCGATCTCGTTTTGGCGGTTCGGAGGCCGATGGTTATGACGCATAAAACCGTCGGTAAATTCCAACCAAAATGGGAAGGCCCGTTCATCATTGAAGCAGTATTCTCCAATGGCGCCTATCGCCTCGCAAAACAAAATGGAGACTTGCTCATGTTGTCCATCAACGGCAAGTTCCTGAAGAAGTATTTTGTCTGAAACAAAATCCTCGAGACATCTCAGAGTGTCGAGTCATGTACCTTCCCGTACCACTGAACTTACATTCTGGTTCTATACATAGAGTCATGTACCTGCTGGTACCTCTGAACTCATTCCCACATTTTCCATACAACGAGTCATGTACCCGCTGGTACCTCTGACCTCATTCCTATATTTTCCAATCATAAGAGTCATGTACCCGCTGGTACCGCTGAACTCATACTCACATTTTCCAGATCAACGAGTCACGTACCCGCTCGTACCGCTGAACTCATACTCACCATTCTCTAGATTCTCGAGTCATGTATGTCACGCCCCGATTCCGTCGAATCGATAGTCGTCTCCCGGGCGTGATGCCGTGCGAACCTAATTTGCGATCGCACAAGGCCTAGTCATAAGGTAATCCGAGACACGAGATCTAAGAGAGTACGCAGACAAATTGATACACACAATAAATAAAGGAAACTTGATCTTTATTGATAATGAACATCTTTTTACAGACTCTGATACAAGACTCCTTGCCGCGCTGGCTACAACATGACTCGATTACAAAAGAATGCCGATGAGATAGCCGTTCCATACTTTGCATACATCCCTCAATATTCACAAGTACTCCATTGACCTGGATGGGAGGGACGCTGAGTCATTTTCCTTGGACTGTCGAGAGCCTTCAAAAGTAGAGTCGCTGAAAGAGAGTCTTCGACGCACGGCCGAAGCTTCAAAAGTCACGAACGCCGCCGAGCTAGCTGGCACGTCCTTCCTGGTTCGCAGGACCTGCAAAGAGCGAGGATCAGCACGAAACACATGTACTGGCGAATGGCTAATTAAATCCAAGCTCTGCATTTGATTCAAGAAGTTTCGTAAACATGTTAGCTAGCTATTTCAATGATCTTTCTAACCATCCTGTTCGATTTGCATGTTAACATGTTTTGAGGCAAGCATGTGGACTTGTATATCATTAAGTAATTATCATGTACATCCCGTGTCCCATGCACCTGTTAAGCAGTGAAAAGGGGTATTAAGGCCACTGGCAATGTTAAGCCATCGCGGACTATAGCATTTGGTTAGACGACGCCCCTTTCGCGTCGGGTAGCTAGCCCTGTACGAAAGTGCCCACATAACTCGCACCGATGAAGGGTTGGCGCTGCTACACTCGTTCCTCCCGGGCCGAATCGGTCCCTTGGCCTAGGCAACCGTTCGAGGAAACTTCACCTTGTCGACAAGTTGTCCAATGACCGTTTTCCTTTGGAGTTAGTTGATTTCCTTACTTAGCCGTATCGTTGCGATAAACGTTAATCGATTCATTCATTGTTTGCATAGGCTAAGTGAATTTGTATAAGAAAGCTCATTTTCTATTTTCAAAACCGGCAGTTTGATAGCAGGTGTTTCGTGAAGAATCGTGCCATGATTTCTTTGATTCTACACTATTATGACAAGCATTTATTTACTTCACATGTTGAGTTTGAAATAGAGGGACGAGACAAAGGAGGTTAGCCACTCGCCTTAGTCTTTGCTTCAAGCGAGCGACCGGTTGGCTGCGCTGACGTCGCCTACGCGATCACCTGCAATCGCATAAGCAACTGATTAGAACACTGTATAATTCAAGGATATTCGATATGAATGCGAAGCTCAAAAATGCATCACGAAAACCCATCGAAAACATTCACGAAAAACGCATTCACGAAATCCAAAGCCAAAGCCAAATCAAGTGCGGCATGAAAACCAGAGCAACGGGAGGTCTCTCCCGACTCAGCCGCAGAGCCAATCCTCGAGGCACAACCCGCTGAATATGGGACTTGGTTCCGAAGAAGCCATTCCATAACGTGGAATGGATCTTAATTCAACCGTTCCCGTTCGATCGACTCGGCCGATTTCGACCTATCGGTCCCGACCGAATCGATAGCGACAGTGTTCCTTTCTCGCGCACCCCGTGGACGGAGACGGGGCACGATGTAGGGACGGGGCACTACACCATAACCAACTAATAAAAAGTTTTGTCCTCGAAACTTAAAGATGAAACCTACCTCTACGAGAACAATGAAGGGAATTTATCCTTCATCTCCGATTCAAGCTCCCACGTCGACTCTTCGATCGAGTGGTTCTTCCAAAGGACGCAAACGAGAGGGATCGTTCGATTTCGCAGCAACTTATCCTTGCGTTCTAAGATATGAACTGGCTCTTCGACGTAGGATAAGTCTGACTTTAGCTCCAGCTGGCCAAAGTCTACCACGTGGCTAGGGTCGTGCACGTACTTCCGCAACTGAGAGACGTGGAAGACGTTGTGTACACCATCAAGCGCCGACGGTAGGGCAATTTTGTAGGCCACTGGCGCGACCCGTTCCAGTATTTCAAACGGCCCGACGAATCTCGGACTCAACTTTCCTTTCGCGCCGAACCGACTAACTCCCCGCATGGGCGACACTTTGAGAAATACGTGATCGCCTACTTGAAACTCGAGTGGTCAACGATGAATGTCCGCATAGCTTTTCTGGCGACTCTATGCGGTCTTTAATCTTTCCCGAATGAGCTTGACCTTTTTCACAGTCTGTTCCACCAGCTCCGGGCCGAGTATCTGCCGTTCCCCGACTTCATCCCAGCAAATGGGCGATCTGCACTTCCGGCCGTACAAAGCTTCATACGGCGCCATTTGGATGCTGGATTGGTAGCTATTGTTGTATGCAAATAACGCCAGCGGTAGGTGGACGTCCCAACTTGATTTGAAGTCAATTGCGCAGAGCCGTAGCATGTCTTCGAGAATCTGGTTGACGCGCTCCGTTTGGCCGTCGGTCTGAGGATGGTAAGCTGAGCTGAACTGCAACTTGGTTCCCAGCGCCGACTGAAGGCTACTCCAGAATCGCGACATGAATCATGAATCCCGATCAGAGACGATGGATACTGGAACTCCGTGCAGCCGAACTATCTCGTCAAGATAAATCTGCGCCAGGCGATCAACGCTCCAAGTAACTTTGATGGCGATAAAGTGCGCTGACTTGGTTAATCGATCGACGATGACCCAGATGGCGTCGTTCCCCCGTGGTGTCTTCGGCAGGCCAACAATAAAATCCATAGTGACATGATTCCATTTCCACTCGGGAATAGCGAGGTTCTGCATCTCCCCGCCCGGTCGCTGATGCTCAGCTTTCACCTGCTGACAGGCCATACATTACGACACGAAGAGCGCCACATCTCTCTTCATTCCGTGCCACCAGAAGGTCGTGCGGAGGTCCTTATACATCTTGGTACTGCCTGGATGCAAAGTGTATTTTGCATAGTGCACCTCCGACAGGATCTCCTTTCTGAGTTCTGAATCGTCCGGAACGCATAGCCTACCCTTCAATCGAAGCACGCCGGTTTTGTCTTCCGCAAAGTCGGTCGTTCTGCCTGTCGAAATTAGCTCTCGCACTTTCTTCAGGTACGAATCGTCCGTCTGAGCGGTCTTGATCTTATTCAGCAAGCTCGGCTCTAACTGCAACTTTGCCAACTGTACGTTCCGGAATCTGACTCGGAGCTCGATGCCCATCTCTTCAAGGTCGCATAGCAGTCGGGGGTCAATGGATAACGAGGCAATGTACTTCTGACTTAAAGCATCTGCCACAACATTTTCCTTTCTCGGCGTGTAGTCGATAGTCAAGTCGTAATCCTTGATTAGTTCCAGCCAACGCCTTTGCCGCAAGTTCAGCTCCTTCTGCGTGAATAGATACTTGAGGCTCTTGTGATCGGTATAGATCGTGCACGCCACACCATAGAGATAGTGGCACCACAATTTCAACACAAACACAATCGCCGCTAACTCCAGGTCGTGCGTGGGATAATTTTTCTCGTACGGCTTTAGCTGTCGGGAAGCAAAAGATATCACCTTGTTCCGTTGCATCAGCACACACCCCAAGCCCTGACCGGACGTGTCGCTGAATATCTGGAAACCCTCCGTCCCTTTTGGAAGTGCGAGTATCGGGGCCGAGACGAGCCGTTGCTTCAACTCTTGGAATGCGGCTTCGCAGTCGTCCGACCATTCGAATGCGACTCCTTTCTGGGTGAGGCGAGTCAGAGGCGATGCGATCTTCGCGAAGTCTTTCACGAAGCGTCGGTAGTATCCCGCTAAGCCAAGGAAACTTCGAATCTCGCCGACGGACGCTGGCCGTTTCCAATCGACAACGGCTTCAACTTTCTTTGGGTCGACCGCAATGCCTTCAGCAGAAATGATGTGTCCGAGGAATGAGACGCTGCTAAGCCAAAATTCACATTTGCTTCGCTTCGCATATAGTTGGTTTTTTTGAAGGGTCTGAAGCACGGTCCGCAGATGCTCAGTGTGTTGCTGCCGATTCTTCGAGTAGACGAGTATATCGTCGATAAAGACTACTACGAACTTGTCGAGGAATGGGCAGAACACTCGATTCATTAAATCCATAAAAGCAGCAGGGGCATTCGTTAGGCCGAACGGCATTACCAGGAACTCGTAATGGCCGTATCGAGTACGGAAGGCAGACTTCGGCACATCGTTCGGCTTGATCTTGAGTTGATGGTAACCCGAACGTAAATCAATTTTAGAGAACACCGTGGCTCCTTGAAGCTGGTCAAACAGATCATCTATGTGGGGCAGGGGGTATTTGTTCCGGACGGTGGCTTTATTCAGTTCGCGGTAGTCGATACAAAGACGCATAGAGCCATCCTTCTTCTTGACAAACAGTACGGGCGCTCCCCACGGCGAGACGCTGGGTCGGATAAATCCCTTGTCGAGCAATTCCTGTAACTGCACCTTGAGTTCTTTCAGCTCTGCAGGGGCCATCCTGTATGGGGTCTTCGAGATCGGTCGAGTGTCGGGGAAGGTATCGATAGTGAACTCAATCTCTCGATCGGGCGGCATGCCGGGCAACTCGTCCGGGAACACATCGGAGAATTTTGCCACAACGTCGGTCTGACCCGCGTTTGCACCATCTAGTCGCATGTCTCGAACAGAAGCTAGATAGCCTTCGCACCCGGAATACAGCATCCGTCGAGCAGATATTGCAGAGATCACCATGCAGGTCGGCGACGCCTCACCACACGAGTAGCAGAATTCAGGCACTCCCGGTATGCGGAATGTGACCTTCTTTTCAGCGCAGTCTATGGTTGCGTTGCACGGACCGAGCCAATCCATCCCCAGAATGATATCGTAGTCCTTAATATTTAGAACTATCGCATCGAGACTGACCTTTTGACCACCTATACAGATGATTCCGTCTTCGCAGACTAAACTCGCAGCTAGTGGCATGCCCGACGGGATGTTAACAGTGAGCTCGAGACCGAGCGGTATCAGAGGAAATTTGTGCTCGGCGGCAAAGTCCGCCGATATGAAACTATGCGTGGCACCTGAATCAAACAATACACGAGCAGGTTTATTATTGAATTACAGTATACCTGTCACGACTGTGTCAGATGCGAACACTTCATCTCGGGTCATGGTGTAGACACGGCCCTGAGCATTGGGGCGACGGTCTTGGCCATTCTGTTGTGCGGTCGGTGGAGCCCGAGGTGCTTAGCCTCGATTTTGTTGATGTTGGGGTGGGCGTTGGATCGACGCAGCTTCCGGACAGTCCCTTACGAGGTGATCCCTCTTGTCGCATGCGAAACAGACTCTGTTCTTAAGTCGGCAGTCGGTGTCCAGATGCCCGTCCTTGTGGCAGAAATTGCAGACCATCCTTTCCTTCGTCTGGTTGCCGCGATGTTGACGCTTATGTGCGTTGTTGCCTCCCGCATTACTATGGCGTTTGTTATTAAAGTTAACAGCGCCGATAGTAGTAGGAGGATACTCGGACTCCAGACGGATGGCATGGTTGAGTGCCTCGCCCACAGTTTTGTATTCCGGCACCGAGACATGAGCACGGATAGAGGAATGCAGGCCCACTACAAATCATTTTGCTCGACTTGCGGTGGTAGGTAAATAGTCCCCGGCGAACTTGGCCAGTTTGTTAAATTTTGCCGCATAATGTCGTACAGTCATATTCCCTTGCGTCAACTGCATTAACTCATTTTCTTTTTCCTGTCGCACGGCTGCAGAAAGATATTCGTTCTCGAACGCATTTCTGAATGTCGCCCATGAGATCGCCGCCGGCTCGTCTTCACGTCGGATAGCCCACTTCTGCACAGCCCACCAATCGTACGCGTTCATTCGAAGTAGAAGTTGAGCACACGCGACTTTCTTTGAGTCCTCGACACCCAGAAGCTCAAACTTGTCTTCCAGCTCCTCCAACCAGTCGATCGCCACGGATGGATCTTCTGTGCCGTTGAAGGAAGTGCGACAGCTTTTCATGAATTTTGACACGTCGAAGTTAGAACTTCTCGGTGCTGCAGGTGAGAGCGCGGGCGCCTCTGGTTCAGCTTCGTTGGATCGAACCGCAGGCTGGGTCACGGCAGGTGTCATCGTTGAGTTGTTGTTGTTGCCGACGACCGACTGTACGATCTGTTGGAGGGTATTCAGCTGCTGTTGTTGCAGCTTGAATTGAGCCTCGAACCGACTCTCGAATTGAGTCTGACGAGCCTCCGCTTGCTGACGATAGAGCTCGTTCTGACGTTGCTGCATTTCAAGCATCTGCAGCATACGTTGCATCGGGTCGCCGGAAGGTCCGGCTACAGTAGGCATCATTCCCGTTGGGTTAACGGAATGCTCGGGCCTAGAAGCACTCGAGCCGCTGGAAGCGCTCGTCTCGTCTTCCGCCTGAGCTCCCGTAACTGCAGGAAAAAGGAAGGCAACTCTCGTTAGTTTCAGAAAATGTCTTGGGTTCAGCGTATGGAACAACTCTTCTCATCGACACGAGGTCAACGGTTGGAGACTAAAACTCGATACTGGAGGCCAAGGACGTAAAGCCGTGCTCTGATACCATTATGTCACGCCCCGATTTCGTCGAATCGATAGTCGTCCCCCGGGCGTGATGCCGTGCGAACCTAATTTGCGATCGCACAAGGCCTAGTCATAAGGTAATCCGAGACACGAGATCTAAGAGAGTACGCAGACAAATTGATACACACAATAATTAAAGGAAACTTGATCTTTATTGATAATGAACATCTTTTTACAGACTCTGATACAAGACTCCTTGTCGCGCGGGCTACAACATGACTCGATTACAAAAGAATGCCGATGAGATAGCCGTTCCATACTTTGCATACATCCCTTAATATTCACAAGTACTCCATTGACCTGGATGGGAGGGACGCTGAGTCATTTTTCTTGGACTATCGAGAGCCTTCAAAAGTAGAGTCGCTGAAAGAGAGTCTTCGACGCACGGCCGAAGCTTCAAAAGTCACGAACGCCGCCGAGCTAGCTGGCACGTCCTTCCTGGTTCGCGGGACCTGCAAAGAGCGAGGATCAGCACGAAACACATGTACTGGCGAATGGCTAATTAAATCCAAGCTCTGCATTTGATTCAAGAAGTTTCGTAAACATGTTAGCTAGCTATTTCAATGATCTTTCTAACCATCCTGTTCGATTTGCATGTTAACATGTTTTGAGGCAAGCATGTGGACTTGTATATCATTAAGTAATTATTATGTACATCCCGTGTCCCGTGCACCTGTTAAGCAGTGAAAAGGGGTATTAAGGCCACTGGCAATGTTAAGCCATCGCGGACTATAGCATTTGGTTAGACGACGCCCCTTTCGCGTCGGGTAGCTAGCCCTGTACGAAAGTACCCGCATAACTCGCGCCGATGAAGGGTTGGCGCTGCTACACTCGTTCCTCCCGGGCCGAATCGGTCCCTTGGCCTAGGCAACCGTTCGAGGAAACTTCACCTTGTCGACAAGTTGTCCAATGACCGTTTTCCTTTGGAGTTAGTTGATTTCCTTACTTAGCCGTATCGTTGCGATAAACGTTAATCGATTCATTCATTGTTTGCATAGGCTAAGTGAATTTGTATAAGAAAGCTCATTTTCTATTTTCAAAACCGGCAGTTTGATAGCAGGTGTTTCGTGAAGAATCGTGCCATGATTTCTTTGATTCTACACTATTATGACAAGCATTTATTTACTTCACATGTTGAGTTTGAAATAGAGGGACGAGACGAAGGAGGTTAGCCACTCGCCTTAGTCTTTGCTTCAAGCGAGCGACCGGTTGGCTGCGCTGACGTCGCCTACGCGATCACCTGCAATCGCATAAGCAACTGATTAGAACACTGTATAATTCAAGGATATTCGATATGAATGCGAAGCTCGAAAATGCATCACGAAAACCCATCGAAAACATTCACGAAAAACGCATTCACGAAATCCAAAGCCAAAGCCAAATCAAGTGCGGCATGAAAACCAGAGCAACGGGAGGTCTCTCCCGACTCAGCCGCAGAGCCAATCCTCGAGGCGCAACCCGCTGAATATGGGACTTGGTTCCAAAGAAGCCATTCCATAACGTGGAATGGATCTTAATTCAACTGTTCCCGTTCGATCGACTCGGCCGATTCCGACCTATCGGTCCCGATCGAATCGATAGCGACAGTGTTCCTTTCTCGCGCACCCCGTGGACGGAGACGGGGCACGATGTAGGGACGGGGCACTACAATGTACCCTCGCGTGCCCCTGAACTCACATCCACAACATCCCAGATTATCAAGTCATGTGCCCGCTGGTGCCACTAAACTCACACTTTCACAATATCGAGTCATATACCCGCTGGTGCCTCTGAACTCACATCACGGTCACTCTTTCAGATAGTAAGTCATGTATGATCATACCTCTGAATTTTCTTCCTATAAGAGATCCTCCCTCATGATCCACTACCCGCACTCCCAGTGCACAAAAAGGGTAACGGGTCCACAAATTTCCAAAACGACCATGTCGATGCTACCTCTGAGTCGTTTCACTTCCGCCAAAAACAAATCACCCCTACATAAAACTTCCATGTCCTCATTACCTCTGAGTCATTTTATGTACCCCCTCTTTATCGAGCCCACTCCTGCCATGTCCTCATTACCTCTGCGTAGGAAGGCTCCGTAGAAGAAACCTTCATACTTGCCATGTCCTCATTACCTCTGAGTAAGTATGTCGGTTCCCTTTCAACCTATTATCTGTACCCACAACCGGAGTACGACAAGGATAATAGGTCGACAAATGTCCTCTGTTGACCACAAATGTCCTCTGTTGACCACAAATGGCCTCAGTCGACCACAGATGCTGTACTGGGTCTCCAGTACACGCCCATCCCGTCCCTATCATGTCTGGGAGCCCAGTTGCTCCCTGGCATTCTCTCGAATACCAAAAACTTCTATAGCTGTCTTATCGCGAATTTGTTCTAGGTATTCCTCTAAAAAACTTGTTACTCGTACCTAAAACCAAGGTACGTCCAGGGTAACAGGTCCACAAATAATCCTCCAGCAGGTTCAATTCCACAAACACCACGAGTACAAGAAAGAGAAGATGAGTTGAAACATGCTCATTTATTCAGAATTCAAAATGCTACATCATTTGGGATCACGTCCCTTACAAAATGAAAATAAAAAGAAAAAAAAGAGAAGGAAAAAAGAGCAAAAGAAAACAGAAAACTAATTACTGCTCCGGGACACATAACATCGTGAGACGGTCCGTCAGCAAGACAACCAACCGCTCGAACCTCTGTTTAGCTCGATGCTCCGCCTCTTGAGTCAGCACCGCCTCGTCCTCCAGATGAGCGTGAGCTTGCCAGTTGTCCTCAAATTTCTTGAAAGCCCGCTCCAGGTTAACAGAAGATCGAGAAACCTTCTCGGCCTCCTGTACAATTGACTCATGTTCCGCATGAGCGGCATTCAGCTCCGACTCTAGGAAGGCCAATTCCCTCTAAAGCGCGAGAATCCGCTCCTTCGTGTCAGCTATTCCACGAGAAGCAACCTCTTTCCGAGCCCTATAAGCTTGACTTCGACGACCCAGCCTCTCATACGAAGCGAAAAGCTCGTCAAGGTCCCCCTTCACAACCGGTCCGGCAGTGTCTCGAGCAAGCTTTATCCTATCCCGAGCGGCAATAAGGAAGCCCCGCTCCCGTTCAATCGCAGCAGGCAAGTCAGCCTGCCGTAACACCAGCAATCGGGTCACGAGCTGATCAGCCTCTGCCAACTTGGGCCCCAGGAGCGCAGCCAACCCCACCCCGCCAGGAAGAGTCTTCAAAGTTTCAATCTGACCCCGAGCGCACCGCAAGGACAGAGAAAAAGGGATCCCCCGTTCTACGGCAGCATCTAAGCCCCTTTTTAAATGGCGATAGAAGCTGTCGACCACATCCTGCGACACCTCGTCCAGAGCCTCCGAAGAAGCCGGCGTCAACGGGAGTGTAGCTGGCAACACTGAAGAAGACGTGACAGAATCTGCCGCTCCTGCCACGAGGGAAACAAACTCCGTGCAGAAGGACGCCTGAACAGCGGCCAACTCCTCTTCAGCAGCCCGCAGAACATGAATGCTCGGCAAGGCCGAGAAGTCAATCTCCGAAGCCGTATAAGCAGCAGAGGATGCAGAGGATGAGGCGGGGACCATCGCTCCCGGAACAAGCTCCACTCCCATTTGTCCGGAGCTGGCGGGAGGCCCGTCGACATGAGTCGGTGAAGGAGAAGAAACGCTCCTGTCCCCCAGATCGTAGCAGGCCGAGCCTTCCCCAAGAATATTCGCTGTGGGAAGTAAAGGGTCAGGACCTGTAGGGCCAAGACAACCATGAATCGATTTGACTTGGAGGATATACTGATAGAGCAAATAAGCCCCCTCACTACTCAATATTTGGCTTATCTTACCAGCGAAAGAGGGTGGAGGCTGAGGTTCGCCTACGGCCACCACAACCTCTCCACCAGCGGCCTCCGAGTTGAATATAATAGACTCCTCCGGCCCGGCACCCTCGGGAGGGGATACGACGAGATCGGCGTCGCCTTGCTGAAATTTAGCAATCTCGGAGACAGGCCCGAGGAAACCTTCGTCACCCCGGACCGAGGCCTCAGCAACTTGGGAGTCCTCAGCCGTCGCTGAGAGAGCCCCCGCAGAAAGGATCGCGGCACACATGCCACCAATCAAAGCAGCAAGGGCCGGATCAACTCCAGGGGCAGCAAACGGTTCATGAGAACCTGGTTCGTCAGACGCCTACAAAGAAAAAATGATTAGGTCATATCTCCAAGAAAAAGAAAACCACAACAAGGAGATAGCTCCAACGTAGTCTTACCTTCGGAACATCGTCAGCATCTTCACCCCTCTCGGTAATAAGCAACCTATGAGACCTAACGGCGGCTCTCTTCACAGAAAAAGTCGTTCTGCTGTCAGAAGACTCACGTCTGACTCGTTTACTTGAGGGACCAGGCACAGCGGGAGGCTGTCCTTCCATCACTACTTCCTCTTGTGTAGCAAGCGACGGATCCTCCGCCAGTTCGTCTGGTGTGGCAAGCTGTTGATCCGCTACTTCTTCACCTCCAAAAGAAAGAGAGTCTTCGCTATCATGATCATCATCCTCCTCAGCCGCCTCGGAAGATTCTGATTCAGGGAGGGGAGTCTGGAGCGCTAGTTGCTTTCTAGCCTTAGCCCCCTTGGGCTTTTCCTCTAAACCGATACCCACGATGAAACTGGTACTCGAATCGAAATTGACAGGAGGCTTGTTCGCCATAATATGATACAAGGCAGCCACGTACAAAATTTCCCTCGCCGCCTTAGTATCAGGGACCGAGAAGCTGGCCCGAGTATGATAAGCATCATAATAATTCCATGCCCTGACACCATCAAGAACACTACCTTCAAAGCCCAAGCAAGGGCTGGGACAGTCAAGGAATAACTGGCTATAGCCAAACTGGCAGAAAAACCTACTAGGCAGGTAGGGCTCCAAGTACACGTTATCGCGGTTACGATAAACCAGATGTGCGGGCCGAATGTTGCGCAACCAGGTGAGCATCTTCGGAGACAGAAAGTAAGGAGGTCCGGTACCATCGAGGTGTACATCCCTCACTTTTTCATCGAAAAAATGAGGAACAGACACGAAAAAGCCACACCCATCCACCCTCGCCAGCGCCCTCCGACAAGCTGGCATAGTACTGTATTCCCAAGGTTGGTGATGGCATTGGAAAAGGAAAGCGTCTTCGTCTGTAGCATCTTCCGTTGTTCCAGATCCCATCAAAGACTTGTAGTGCATCAACAACCACCCTATCAAATAGTGGAAAGGTAGCTCTATGGGCTCAAAGACCAGCGTCTTCTTGCGGACAATAACCTTGGACGAGAATGTTCGAAGACCATGGTGTATGCTACATACCATAGCCGGGAGAAGAGCTAGTCTAACTCCAAATACCAGCTTAACGGCAGGGAGAATGAAATGGCGGCTGATCCTCTCAATAGAACCTGTCCGCCCCCCACCCCGAGACTATGCAGTTCCGTAGCCATATCATCAAAAATCCAGCCAGGAGCGCTTTCTCAGACATCTGCCAGGTATCATAGTAAAAATAGCTAAGAGAGTCAGCTTGACTCCCGAATATGTCGCTATTAGATCGCGACTTCTTGACGCTCAACATCAGGTCTTTTATCACTCACTGGGTTTGAGGGGTTCGAGGAATAACCTTGCCAGAAGGGCCAACTTTAAAAAGATAATTGACCCAGGATGTGGTGTGGGGAGCGTTCCCTTCTGAGCTATCCTCCTTTTTTATAGCCATTTGGTGACAAGCAATATGATGGCATAGCAACTCCTGGTACACCGCAACAAAACCTGGGAGTCATCGGTTCAGGTCCTCGAACTCCTCGTTCGACGGGGTGTATACCTCGAAAGGCTCGTTTCCCCATGGAAACTTGGAGACAGTATACATCTCATGGAGAGCAAGCCCCAACTCCCCTCCGGGTGCGAAGAACGTCCCCGTTCGTCGGTTATACATCTCCAGGAGCGCTACGAATAATGGCTTATTGATAGGAAGCCCGTGACAGGTGCCCCGGATGGCATAATAGAGTCCCACCTCCCGCAGGAATGTCCCGTAGGTCTGCAGAACCCAAGTGGTCAAGTGGGCCCACGTAGGAGTGGGGTTTATCCAGTTCAGCAATGCCAGTCTGCAACTGGATAAGATTTTTTGCGAATGAGCCGATTCAGGAATGTATCAGCCTGAGTGAATGTGAAGTTGGGACCATATACGTTCATGAAAGTACCTGGGGCCAGTCCCATCATGTACCTGCGGACGGAATCCTTACCCGCATACGCTGACCCAATGTTCGGGTTATAATGGATGTCGCCCATCAACAACCCTGATTGGATAGGAGTTAAGTTACACACCATCGTCCTGTCCAACAATACCATATTGAACCACGACAGAGGATAATGACGCTCCATGAGAGGAATATGGATCGCCATCCCATCCAAAGTAAAATTCCATTTCTCAGAGATCTCTAATACTCGGGGATTCTTTATGATTAAACCATTCCCAAAGAGGAATGAGGGCTTCAGGTATGTTCCATCCAACTTCCCAGAATTTATCATGGCACGGAGATAATGGAGTGTCTGATTCTCGATGGCGTTCAACCTCCACGAAGGCTCATTAGCAGGAAATTGATTCAGCACGTACTTAACTAAGTCATCAAGACGCATGCCCAAGGCAAACTGATTCGAGCCCACTAGAAGTTCCTCCGCAGGATTTATTGGCAGATTCACTGAAGAAAGACGAAAGAAACAAGATTAGAGGATAGTCAAAACAAAGAAGCGTTTGAAAGATCATTTGAGTCTATGCGGCTCGGGTCGTCACAGCCTTATACGGCTCAGAACCAGATGAGTCCATGCGGTTCGGTTCATCATAGTCTTATGCGGCTCCGAGTCAGACGAGTCTATACAAATGAAGTCCAGATGTGCTTATGAAGCTTCTGCTGTTTGGGTTCAGAAGGGCCTATACGGTTCAAGGTTCACATGGACTCAACAGACAAAACTAGGTGCTGATGCGGCTCGGATTCAGGTGAGACTATGCGGTTCAAAGTCCACGCAGACTCATGCGGCTACAAGAAGATGAGCTTATGCGGTTCAAAAGTGAACTACGCTCATGCGGCCCAAACCGAAAATATATATGCGGTTCAGATCGAGTATGACAAGCCCATGCGGCCCCCTGGGCGAAGTGCTTATGCGGTCATATCGAAGAAACTTGTACATGCGGCTTGTGCATAAATTATGCAGCAGAGCCATGGCAGTTAGGGTTCTAAGGCAACGCCCTTACCAGCGATAGGTGGATGAACGTCAGGATGAACAGAGTGAACAGCGGTCGGCGGGAGATTGGCCACGTTCGTTGCCACAGCCGTTGCAGAAGCGACCGCCTTGCCCTTCGCAGCCTTCGACGCAGCAGCCTTCTTGGGAGCCATGGGTGCTTGGGAGAGAAAGGAGTTAGAACAGCGAAAGATCGAAGAGAGCAAAGGAGATTTCCCAGAACGAAAGTGTTCCTATTTATAGACAAGGAAGGAAAGCTTCGATCCGCGTGCAATATAATGACCGACTCTTCGGTCATCGAGGCAAAACGGCTTAATAATAGCCTGACTCTTGGGATCCTGGCCCAAAAAGCGGCTCTTAAAATTTGACAGCAAATCAAGAGCATTAAATGCAGAAGATTTACAAAAGATTTGCACACGTGGCAGGAAAGACGTGGCAAGAAGCTCATGCGGCCAAAACAGCCCATGCGGCTCAGAGAGTCATGCAGTTGAGGTAATCATGCGGCTGGACAAATCCATGCGGCTAGGACAGAATAATCCATGCGACTCTGGCATAATCATGCTTCTTATTCAAAGTATTTCAATTTTGCAAATTGAAAACTTTGAAGGGGGTCTTGTAGAAGCATAAAAAAGAAGAGAAAAATGATCCATGCGGCTAAAGAGCCGCATACGGCTCAGGAGTTCCATGCAGCTCAAACACATAGGCAGCTCGAGTGGACTCCATACGGCTCACAGAGGGAAGCCACGTGTCTTTTTTAGAACGGCTGTACCCAGCGTCATTCAAACACAATTAATGCTCTGACGGCTGACAGCTGACAGTTGACAGCCCTGACAAAAAGTAGTCATAATGACTGACACAAGAGCACTATCTTCCTAGGGAACTGGAGAAAATCTTCACAGCTTCGAGGCAAATTTATGCGGCCAGATTAGACGAGTTCACACGGCCATTACAGAGAAGCCTATGCGACTCAATCATGAAGGTCCCCCAGACCGAGCGGGTCAATTTGCTACTCGAGGAGTACTTGAGGTACTTTGTGAGTGCCAACCAGAGGGATTGGGTGCATCACCTCGACATCGCTCAATTCTGCTACAATCTTCAACAGAGCGAGTCATCACACAGCAGTCCATTCGAGTTGGTAATGGGTCGCCAACCGCTTGCCCCGCACACGCTGAGTACGGGGTCCTCGAGTAGAAGCCCCGCGGCCAACCAGTTCACTTCAGATTTCAAAGCAAAGGCGGACATTGCCAAGGCATTTCTGGAGAAGGCCGCGAGAAAGATGAAGAAGTGGGCCGACGCAAAGCGAAGGTCGGTCGAGTACAAGGAGGGGAACATGGTGCTGGTGAAGCTACAACCGCAACAGTTCAAGGTGTTCCGCAAGGTGCACAAAGGACTAATCCGGAAGTATGAAGGCCCCTTTCTCGTGCTCAAGAAGGTAGGCAAGGTGGCCTACAAGCTTGAACTCCCCGCCAAGCTGGAGATTCATCCAGTCTTCCATGCAAGTTACTTGAAGTCGTACCATAAAGACTTGGAGGATTCCCAGCGTGGAGTTCCGAAGCGACTGACGGCGACCATGACGACATCCTTCGACAAGGAGGTGGCAGTCGTGCTGGACAAGAGGACTATTCGTCGGTGAGGCTTGTCCCCGTATGTGGAGTACCTCATCCAATGGAAGGGCATTCCTTATGGCAAGTCTAGCTGGGAACGTGCAGATACGTTGCATCAGTTCGAAGCCAAGATCCAGGCGTCTCTCAGCGAGCATGGTTGACGAGGGCATCGAAGCCTTAGGTGGGGGAGAATATAACATCCCAAATTTTGCACCCCGCCCGAGACCCAGTTGCATAACCTTTTCACGGACCAAGGTTATGCGGGAAGCTTCCAGAATATTTTAGAAGATGGCGGAAGGCTCCAGAAGATAGTGGATCTCTCCGGAAGGCCCAAGTTCGTTCTAGGAGGCCCAAGAAGCTTCTGGATGGCCCGAGAAGTTTTATTTTATGTTGTTAGGGAATAAACCTGGAATATGTCATTTTAGTTATGGTAGAAAAGAATAATCCTTAGAATATTCCTTCCAGAACTTTTCATGTAAAGCTCTCTGAGCACTTATAAAAGGGGAAGGCTTTCATTTGTTCCTCACCACCTAAACTTGTAGGCATTTCCCATTCAATAAAGAAATCTTACGAGTCTCCACTTTGCTCCACTATTCTAATTTATTTAGCGATATAGCTAAGTCGGGTTGGGAAGGCTTGTACGGGTCTTTGAGGGAAAAGACAGTGCGCCGCACGGGACGAAGTGCTAGCAAAAATACTAAGTCCGTGACACTGATGCTTTGATTGCATGCTCTCTTTTTTCCTTAGATAAGAGGTTCTGATAGTAGATGAGTACATCAATCTCATGTTTGTTTCAGAGCCATTTGACCTTTAGATTCGGGTTTTAACCACTTTACACTAGAGTGCAGCTGAAGCTCTTCTTGAGCCATATGCTGAAAACTTTGAACTGATGGTGAATATAACAGGTTATTTTTGGCCTTTGTATGATTCAGTTAATGATTTACACATGAGTACTAACTTTATCAAAAGTCACTTCTTAGATAATGTTTCAGTTAATAATTTATACTGTTAAATGATATATATATTTTGCTAGTAATATAGAGCAAAATACACTAAATTGTTTTATGTTTGTGCTTTTGTAGCATAAGTAAATTTGATTAGAGATAATGTTCCCAAGATTGTCTTTGACGCCTCCTAGAATACAGATTACCACTGAGAATGAATGTTCCAATGTTTGTTGGGAGGATTGCAATGAGAGAATTGATCTAGCTGCTTTATCATCGAAAGAGCCAATACTTTTCTCTGATGAGGTAATTTTCGACATAGTTTATATAGAGGAGTGTCACGCCCCAGAACCAGAATACTGGAGAGCGGGGGCAGACATAGCCAGCTACGTATATAGAGATGGAATCTATCTCGCTATACGGTCACGATTGTCTAGATACATGAGGGTTTAACTACAATCTATCGGTCGCCTATGGTCTTGAACAAGCCTATTGTCTCAATCTCAAGCAAGTAGTAACAGTATACAAGATGTCAAAGCACCAAATACATAATAGCAAGGCGTCCCATACATTACATATTCGGATGATCATGAAGCTAGTCGTACAAAATATCAGGACTAGCAAGAGTTTCAGTCATACATGATCAACCCCAGGATCTGTCAATCATGTTACAGCCCGTAGGCAGACAGTAAATAAAGGTGCAATACGAGCTAACACGTGCTCGCCGGCTAAACGCCTCAAAAGAATAATTTTACAATAAAGTGGACGAACAAAAAGAAACCCACTCATTGCCAGAATTATGCCTGGTGTTCACCATCTGGCTGGTAGGTAGGTAGATCCTCTGGTGCCGCTCCGATATCTGGCCACACAAAACCAGCTGGGTCAGACCCCAGAAAGAGCAAGTGCCACAAAGGAGGCTTCACTTAGGAACTAAAACCAGCATACCATAAATAAATAGTAAAGGTAATTAAAGGTACTAATAATAACTGAAATAACAATAATATATTGAGCACGGAGAAACCATTCAAGTAGCCAGACTGCAACCCTTAAACCAAATAAGGACCGGCGTTGCAATCCTTCGCTTGAATAGAAGCCCGTCTCAATTATTATTGATAAAATAACAAGACAATAAACGAAGAGGGGACATAAAACTGCTCCGGGAGCCAGGTTATAACCCTTAACCCAAACAAGGACCGGGGTTGTAACCCTTCGCCTGAACAAAACTGGACCCCTGATCTTTATTGATAAGGCCAGTATAAATAATCATGGTATTGAAGTAAAGTTAAAACATGACGAGCATGATAAGGGGTTACAATAAGACAATAAACGAAGATAGGACACAGAACTGCTTCGGAAGCCAGGTTACAACCCTTAAACCAAACAAGGATCGGGGTTGTAACCCTTCGCCTGAACAGAACTGGACCCCCAATCATTATTGTTAAGGCAAGCATCAATAATCATGTTCTGTCACAATCTTGCATAGGATCATGATAAGACTAAGCTGGAATAAACTTCATTCAATCAATCACAGCCAAGCAAGGAGTACGGCTTGATACTTTAACTAACTAGGGTTATCACAGGTCTAGTTACTAGCAAGATTCAACGAGATTATCCCAACAACCACAAGTCCTGCAGACCATCCAGGTTATCCGGGTCGAATGACCGTTTATAAAGGGTGCACCACTTGACTGTGTGCTGGAAATATTCCCTACTCGTCGGTAGGCTACAAGTCCGTTAGTGCGCCCAGATAACGAGATTGTCTGTAGCTGGGAAATCTCTTCATGACTACTGAATTATTCTAGTTTATTAGCCTTAGTCAATTGCAGTAGGTATCCCTGACCGTGGTACTCAGGGATCCCTATCCTAGACATGATGCAAAATAGTACCAGTTTATTTGTACAAACACAATCGCCCACGGTGTCCAGGTCATTCATACTTGTCATGTCAGACTAGCTGTTGTAACAGCTTGTCGAGATACATCATGTCAGTTTACTTGTTAAGAGTGCGCCACGGCGGGCCACTATCGTGTTCTATTCTTACCTTATCATAAATGAGAGAAACCTGCATAAAACAACTAGTGACATATTCTTGAAGCCAAGGAAAAGATCTACAACTTTCATGTTTTAAGTTATTCAAGATTCTAGCTACAAAACAACTTAAACAGGCAAAAACAGTGAAATAGAGCAATTTTGGCGCATGGGATTCCTGCACAAATCGGCACATGGGATTTCTGCACAAATCGGCGCATGAGATTCCTGCACAAATCGGCGCATGGGATTCCTACACCAATCGACGCATAGGATTCCTGCACAATCGGTGCATGGAATTACTGCACAAATCGGCGTATGGGATTCCTGCGCAAATTGGCGCATGAGATTCCTACACAAATCGACGCATAGAATTTCTGCACAAATCGGCGCATGGAATTCCTGTACCAATTGGCGCATGGAATTCCTGTACAATTCGACGCATGGGATTCCTGCACCAATCGGCGCATGGAAAACTTACGTTGCGTCTTCAGTACATGCGCGTAGGGAACCAACGCGCATGACATGCTCGGAGTTAAGGGATGCGTTGTCGGGACTTCACGACGCATGGCCTCCCGGCGCATGGCCTCCCGGGCACATGGGGTTCCCGGCGCATGGGGTTCATCGTCCCCAAATAGCAAGTTCAGCCATAAAAGTTCTGAAAACTTGTAATGGCCATAGCTTACTCATCCGAAGTCGAAATCAAGCGAAACAAAAGCCAAAACTGAATGAAATTGAATTCTCTACAACATAGAACCATTAGTTTTTGAAAATACCAAATTTTTAGAGATCAAAATCAAGAAAAATAAACAAGAAGGAACTTAAAACTTAGATCTACAAAAATATAACCATAATAATGGAAAATGCTAAGTTCTAAAGTATCTTAGAATCAAGTAAGGAAGAGAATGGAACAATAAAACTTGAGATCCATCATGAAGTAAGTTGCACTTGCCTAAGCTCTCTCTCTCTCTCTCTCTTCCTGGTAGTTGTAGAAGTAAATGTGGAGAAGAAGAAGAGTAATGAAGAGAGGGAGAATGAAGGAATGGGTTAATAAAGGATGATGGGGGTGGTAGGTAGGGGGTTTCTCTTGGTCCATGATGAACCAAGCAACCCAAATCGAACCAAGCCAACCCAAAGTAAATCGAGCCAAGCCAAGAGATATGTAATACAAGATGAAATATGGACACGTATTCCAAGATACGTAATACGAGCTACAGGCATTACAACTCTACCCTCCTTAAAAGAATTCTGTCCTCAGAATTTAATCAAGAGGCTAGAATTATAAGTACAAGCTATAATAATCATAATTTATAACAAGCAGTCTATCATGCAGTCATTTATTCAAGCAAGGAATTGAAAGCATAAGGCATAAGGAAGACATTATACCTTACGAGTCAAACAGGTCGGAATATCGCGATCGAATTTCATCATCACGCTTCCACGTTGACTCACCCAAAGAGTGATGACCCCAAGCAACTCGGACTAACTTAATAGTCTTGTTCGTGAGTGCCTTCTCTCTTCGGTCCAATATAGACACGGGCCTCTCCTCATACGAAAGGTTGGTACCAACAACCAATTCCGAATGATCCAGGATGTGGCTAGGGTCCGGGATATACCGTCATAATTGGGATACATAGAACACGTCATGTACCTCACGTAGCGATGGCGGAAGAACGAGACGATAGGACACATCACCTACTCGCTCCAGAATATCGAACGGCCTTATATACCTAGGACTAAGCTTTCCCCGTACGCCGAAACGAATGACACCACAGTTAGGCAAAATCGTCAGGAATACATGGTCGCTGACCGAGAATTCAAGGGGTCGTCGATGAGAATCGGCCCAATGACGCTAGCGATCTTGGGCAACTCGAAGATGATCTCTGACACTTCTGACCACTTCAACGGTCTGAGCAATAATTTCTGGACCGAGCATCTGTCTCTCTCCGACATCGTCCTATGCTAGCGGGGATCGGCACTTCCTACCATACAATACCTCGAACGGTGCCATCTGGATACTGGCCTGGAAACTGTTGTTGTATGAGAACTCCACCAGGTGCAGGTGATCTTCACACAAACCACCGAAGTCGAGTGTACAAGATCTCAACATGTCTTCGAGAGTCTGGATCGTGCGTTCTGACTGGCCATCTGTCTGCGGGTGATAAGTTAAGCTGAACTGGAGACGAGTCCCCAAACTCTCTTGCAGGCTACGCCAAAAGTACGACGTAAATCTGGAATCTCTGTCCGAGGTGATACTGACTGGTACATCGTGCAATCTGACAATCTGTCGGAGATACATCTCCGCTAGCTGAGCCGTCGACTGACCAACTTTGAACGGGAGAAAGTGAGCCACTTTCGTGAGCCTGTCTATGACAACCCAAATAGCGTCTCTGTCAGCCGGGGATCTAGGCAATCCAGTCACAAAATCCATGGTTATATGCTCCCACTTCTATTCTGGAATTGGCAAGGGCTGAAGTAGTCTAGCTGGCCTCTGATGTTCAGCCTTAACTTGTTGGCAAACGAAACATCCAATCTCCCTCTTCATGCCATTCCACCAAAAGTCCTGACGAATATCACGGTACATCTTCGTACCGCCGGGATGAATGGAATACTGCGAACTGTGAGCCTCCATCATAATCTCCTGTCTAATATCTCTACTGGGTACACAAAGATACTTTCCATGTCAAAGTGTATCATCTTCATGGATACATAACTCTGGTCTTCGTCCTGCCTCACACTCTGCTATGAGTCGCTGAAGCTTGGAATCTGCTGACTACGCCATCCGGATCCTCTCGACTATAGTGGACTGAACTTGCATGCTGGCCATCAATGCCACACTGGTAGGAAGGACAACTTCTATGCCCATCTTCTGAAGATCTGCTAACAGCTCTGGTTGCGCTGTTAGGAAATAAACTTCGGCTCTCCTGCTCAATGCATCTGCAACGACGTTGGCCTTCCCTGGGTGATATAGCAGGTTGACATCCTAATCCACAAGTAGCTCTAGCTACCTTCTCTGACGCATGTTAAGATCCTTCTGGGTGAAAACATACTTCAGGCTCTTGTGATCGGTAAAAATCTCCACCCTATCTCCGTACAAGTAGTACCTCCACAACTTAAGTGCAAACACTACCGTTGCCAGCTCTAAATCATGGGTTGGGTAATTTCTCTCATGATCACGAAGTTGCCGTAACGCATAAGCTATTACCTTTTCATGCTGTCTTAGAACACATCCTAAGCCTCTGTCTGAAGCATCACAATACACTGAGAATCCTTCGGTTCCATCTGGGAGCGTGAGAATGGGTGCCGTCATCAAGCCTCGCTTCAACTTCTCAAAAGAATCCTGACATTCTGCTTTCCAAGCATACTGCACATCCTTGCGGGTTAACTGGGTTAATGGCGCTGAGATCCGAGCAAATTCTGAAACAAATCGCCGGTAGTAGCCGGCCAATCCAAGGAAACTGCGAACTTCTGCAACCGTGCTAGGCACTGGCCATGTTTCAATGGCCACGATCTTCTGGGGATCCACTTCAACTCCTCCTCGGGTGATGATATAACCCAAGTACGAAATACGATCAATCTATAACTCGCATTTACTGAACTTGGCATACAACTGGTGCTCTCTGATAATCTGAAGAACAACTCTGAGGTGCTGCTCATGCTCCGCTTCACTCTTGCTGTAGACCAAGATGTCATCTAGGAACACAATCATAAACTGATCCAAATAGGGCATAAAGATACGATTCATGAGGTCCATGAATACAGCCGGCACATTGGTTGCTCCAAATGGCATAACAAGGAACACCCAATGCCCATATCGGGATCTAAAAGCTGTCTTCGGGATGTCCTGCTCTCTAACTCTGATCTGATGGTATCCTGACCGCAAGTTGATCTTCGATAATACTGCTGCCCCCTTGAGTTGATCAAACAAGTCATCTAATCTCGGAAGAGGGTATCTGTTCTTGATTGTCACTGAGTTCAAGGTACGATAGTCAACACATAATCTGGAAGTACCATCCTTCTTTTTCACAAGAAGCATCGGAGCTCCCCAAGGTGATCGACTAGTACGAATGAATCCCGTGGTTCTGAGTTCTTCAATCATCTTGTACAATATCTCTAATTCTGACGGCGCCATCCTGTAGACTCTCTCTGACACTGGGGCTGTTTCGGGAATCAAGTCGATGGTGAACTCGATCTTGCGCTCTGGCGGCATCCCTGGAAGCTCTTCTGGGAAAACGTCTGAAAACTCTTCGACTATCCGAGGTAACTGTACTGCTGCCACTGCCATCCGTAACACTGGAGGAGAAGGTTCAACTTTGCCTTGGGAAAAGGAAAACTTCGGCTCGTCTGGAATACTAAAAATAACCCTGCAAATGTAGCAGTCTATCCAAGCATACCGGTCCCTCAACCAATCCATCCCTAAGACCACATCATAATCGGCCATCGGAAACTCTATCAATCTAGTAGAAAATTCTCTACCGCTAACTACGACCCGACACGAGAAAAATACTCTATCTACTCCCACAAGTCCGTTACCAGTAAGTATATTGAGCCTTACTGATAATGACTCGGGCTCCAGTCCTACCCGTGTCGCGAATCGTACAGACATAAATGAATATGAGGTACCAGAATCAAATAATACTGAAGCTGGAAAGGTGTTGACGAGAATAGTACCTGCCACTACCTCACCTGGTGCTATTCCTTTTTCTTCCATGGTCAAAGCCAGCACTTGACCATGTCCTCTGGGTGCGGGTCCCCTCTGCTGAAAATTCCTCTGCCTGCTCTGGATCAGGGCTTGGGCTTGGGCATACTGCTGCGGTCTCTGCTGCTGGAATGCCTGGGCCTGCGACGACAATGGCCTCAGGAATGGGTACTGCAGCTGCTGCTGGACCGGTGATGGTCCTCTAACTGAAGGACTAGAGAAGGCCGATGAACTTCCCCTGTTCGGACAGTTCCCAATCCTGTCGTTCGGGGCACCGCAAACCAAGCACAAACCCTGTGCTCTGTGACACTCTGATACCACATGCCCTGGCTTCCCGCAGTACGAACATCCCACTGCGGAAGACTGCTTCTGCTTCTGCTGCTGAGAGAACGTCGGGGTTGAATGCTGAACCGACGTCACTGAGGCCGCCCGCCTCGGAGCTCCAATGGTCAAAGCCCTGGCTGTCGGGGCTGGTGCTGATGACTGATTCATCTGGCTATGGGATCGCTTCCGAACTCCGGTCCTATCCACGATCCTCTGGGAGGTATATTCATGCCTCCAGGCTGTCCTCAGTACTGCATCAAAAGTCTGATGCTCAAACTGCTCTACTGCCAATAGAATCTCCAGATGAAGTCCTTGCTGGAACCTCTGGGCTCTATCGAACTCGGTCGCCACCAAGGTAGGAGCAAACCGACTAAGTCTCGAAAACTCGGCCGTATATCCGTCAACCGTCCTGCCCATCTGCTTCAGATTGGTGAACCTCATCTGTAGATCGTATCGAGCTACAGCATTGAAATACTTGGTCTGGAATATCTCTCTGAATACTGCCCAGGCAATAGGGGCCACTAATCCAACAGCCTGTGTCGTCAACCAGCTGCGGGCAAGATCCAATAACTGCAGGCGTACCACGGCCACCTTCTCGGCTTCTGGAGTCCTGACTGCTTCTAGAATCACCTTGGCATCCTGAAGACAAGCATCAGCAGCGATAGCATCTTCACTGTCGTCGAAGAAGGGATGGTTCAAGCGCTTGAAGCTGTTGGCCGTGCTATTACCCTGATGACCTCCTCTGGTCAAAGCGTCTGCCACTGCCTGGTACAAGGCATCTCTTCGACGATCCTGGGAGGCTAATAGTAACCTGATGAGACCCACCAAAGTGCCATCATCAGGCTCTGCTGGCTGGACGGGCTGAACTGGTGGCTCTCCTTCAGTAGGCATGACTCTGGAGGGTACTCCTGAATGCTGGGCTTGATCTCCAGGTAGCTGCTGGTCCGCGAAAGGTGATCCGCCTTGCTGATCAGCAGGTCCAGGAACAATACCGCTAAAGAAGACGACATAGAAAACAATAAAGAAGGACCAGGACAGATCAATGATACAAGCATGTGATCAGGTCAAGATTACATGGATTCAGAAGATACGAGCAGAGATCAAGGGCGAGTACTAATTGAGACATCTATTCGGCAAACCCTCACATATCTTGATTTACAAGACCTGTATGGGCCACCACTTAAACCATGTCACACCCCAGAACCAAAATACTGGAGAGCGGGGGCAGACATAGCCAGCTACGTATATAGAGATAGAATCTATCTTGCTATACCGTCACGGCTGTCTAGATACATGAGGGTTTAACTACAATCCATTGGTCACCTATGGTCATAAACAAGCCTATTGTCTCAATCTCAAGCAAGTAGTAACAGTATACAAGATGTCAGAGCACCAAATATATAATAGCAAGGCGTCCCATACATTACATATTCGGATGATCATGAAGCTAGTCATACAAAATGTTAGGACTAGCAAGAGTTTCAGTCATACATGATCAACCCTAGGATCTGTCAATCATGTTACAGCCCGTAGGCAGACAGTAAATAAAGGTACAATACGAGCTAACACGTGCTCGTCGGCTAAACGCCTCAAAAGAATAATTTTACAATAAAGCGGGCGAACAAAAAGAAACCCACTCATTGCCAAGGTTACGCCTGGTGTTCACCATCTGGCTGGAAGGTAGGTAGATCCTTTGGTGCTGCTCCGATATCTGGCCACACAAAACCAGCTGGGTCAGACCCCAGAAAGAGCAAGTGCCACAAAGGAGGCTTCACTTAGGAACTAAAACCAGTATACCACAACTAAATAGTAAAGGTAATTAAAGATACTGATAATAACTGAAATAACAATAATATATTGAGCACGGAGAAACCATTCAAGTAGCCAGACTGCAACCCTTAAACCAAACAAGGACCGGGATTGCAATCCTTCGCCTGAATAGAAGTCTGTCTCAATTATTATTGATAAGGTAACAAGATAATAAACGAAGAGAGGACACAGAACTGCTCCGGGAGCCAGGTTACAACCCTTAAACCAAACAAGGACTGGGGTTGTAACCCTTCGCCTGAACAGAACTGGACCCCTGATCTTTATTGTTAAGGCTAGTATAAATAATCATGGTATTGAAGTAAAGGTAAAACATGACGAACATGATAAGGGGTTGCAATAAGACAATAAACGAAGAGAGGACACAGAACTGCTCCGGGAGCCAGGTTACAACCCTTAAACCAAACAAGGACCGAGGTTGTAACCCTTCGCCTGAACAGAACTGGACCACCGACCGTTATTATTAAGGCAAGCATCAATAATCATGTTCTGTCACAATCTTGCACAGGATCAGGATAAGACTATGCTGGAATAAACTTCATTCAATCAATCACGGCCAAGCAAGGAGTACGGCTTGATACTTTAACTAACTAGGGTTATCACAGGTCTAGTTACTAGCAAGATGCAACGAGATTATCCTAATAGCCACAAGCCCTGCAGACCATCCAGGTTATCCGGGTCGAATGACCGTTTATGAAGGGTGCACCACTTGACTGTGTGCTGGAAATGTGCCCTACTCGTCAGTAGGCTACAAGTCCGTTAGTGCGCCCAGATAACAGGATTGCCTATAGCTGGAAAATCTCTTCATGACTACTGAATTATTCTAGTTTATTAGCCTTAGTCAATTGCAGTAGGTATCCCTGACCGTGGTACTCAGGGATCCCTATCCTAGACATGATGCAAGACAGTACCAGTTTATTTGTACAAACACAATCGCCCACGGTGTCCAGGTCATTCATACTTGTCATGTCAGGCTAGCTGTCGTAACAGCTTGTCGAGATACATCATGTCAGTTTACATGTTAAGAGTGCGCTACGGCGGGCCACTATCGTATTCTATTCTTACCTTATCATGAATGAGAGAAACTTGTATAAAATAACTAGTGACATATTCTTGAAGCCAAGGAAAAGATCTACAACTTTCATGTTTTGAGTTTCTCAAGATTCTAGCTACAAAACAACTTAAACAGACAAAAACAGCAAAATAGAGCAATTCCGGCACATGGAATTCCTACACAATCGGCGCATGGGATTCCTGCACAAATCGGCGCATGGGATTCTTGCACAAATCGGTGCATGGTATTCCTGCACCAATCGGCGCATGGGATTCCTGCACCAATCGGCGCATGGGATTCCTGCGCAATCGGCGCATGGGATTCCTACACAAATCGGCGCATGGGATTCCTGCACAAATTGGCGCATGGGATTACTGCACAAATCGTCGCATAGGATTCCTGCACCAATCGGCGCATGGGATTCCTACGCAATTCGACGCATGTGATTCCTGCACCAATCGACGCATGGAAAACTCACGTTGCGTCTTCAGTACATGTGCGTAGGGAACCTACGCGCATGACACGCTCGGAGTTAAAGGATGTGTTGCCGGGACTTCACGGCGCATGGCCTCCCGACGTGTGAAACCCATATCCTGTGTTAATTATTAAATAGTGTTTAGTATTATTATTATTAGCATTTCTAAAAAAAATAATAATAAATTATTATTAATATTACTATTAAATATTTTTGGATGAAAAAGGATTTCGAAAATATTAAATTACAACTTGGACTTTTGATTTTCGGACCCAGTCCCGAGTCCGAACCCAGACCCAAGCCAGAGCCCAATCCTTTTCTTTTAAAATTTAACTTTTTGGACTTGGTCTAAGTCTTTAAAAAAATATATATATATAACTTAGTATTCAGCTGGTCCCGTAGGACCAGCACCTGCGTGGGAGACTCCTTCTCCCATTTCCCTATTCTCTCTCTCTAATTACACTCCTCACCACACGTTCTCTCCTACAGCACCCACTTCCCCTTTAATAACTCTCCCCTACTCCCCACTTCTCTTTCACAGAAGGAAATCTCCAACTCCCTCTCTCTAACCTTCACAGAGCCTTCATTCTCATTTCACTCACCAAAACCCTCTCTTCTTCTCACCCGACTACTCTCACCCTCCACCGGAGCCCCGCCCTAGCCGCCGGCAGCCCCGGCCAAGCCCAGCGCCAGCGCCCCTCGGCGTCTTCCCGAGCCCTAGCTCGGCCGTCCCCTTCGCGGCCTACTCCGGCGACCGCGCTGCCCTCGCGCGCCGCCTAGCCCCGCCGGCGACCCCCTTGCGCGGCGGCTTCTTGGCCGCAGCTTCCCCGCGAGCCCGTCTCCCCCGTCTCCCCGCGGGTTCGTGCCAACCAACGCCTACTCCGATCCGCGTGACCCTCTGTCCGCGCCGAGCTCGGCCGACCACGCCGAGTTCTCCGCCGACCCCGTCGGCCGTTCCCCTTACGCCGTCGACAGCGCTGCCATTGGGCGAGTGTTCCCTGTTGGATCTGTCGTGCCCTAGACTCTGGATTTTCGATGTTGCGTCGACGACGTCGTTGGGTCCAGCACTATTTTGAGAGTTTGTCGCTGATCTGGATCTTATTCTTTCTTTCTAATTATCATCTGAGAGCTCTAGCCGAGCAACCCGAGGTATAACGCCCTGTCCCGCTATTTTATGATTATTTGTCGATGATGAAATGGTCCCCGGTTCCCTTTGGGAAATCGGTATTAGCGACGTCGTAATTTTTCGGGACTTTCAGAAAAGTTCTATGAATTGTTTTGGATTCCCGGAATATTTCGGGAATGGTTTTTGGTATGTGTTAGTTCTCCGAAAATTTCCGAGAACGTTCTGTGATTTGTGGATTTGGAATCGGACTTCCGAAATTATTTCGGGTCGTCCCGATTATTCTGTGGATTGGCTGTGGATATTTATATATATAAAATGCGGGTTTTTCCCTGGTTTGGGACTTGCAGTAATTATCGGCGCCAATTTTCCAGTTTTTGGGTTGACCAAAAACAGAGGAGATGCTGCCCGATTTTTCTGTAAATCCTGAATTATTTTCAAAATGAATTTAAAATAATTTTCGGAATTTATTCGATATTTTATTTTTGGTTGACGACCGTATCGGTCAATGGACCCGGCTAAGTGCAAACGATACCGGCCCCGCCCGGACGTTGAGGCAATTAGCCAAATGAGGATCGGACCATTATCTGAGACTTATGTTTTATCATTATTTTATTATTTATTTCTGTTTACATTATTTAATATTTTCAGTTAGGACTAACGGCAGTTTATTCTTATTTCAATTTATGTAAATAAATTGTAATGGGCATAAGCCCAGCTGGCTGGTCTGCGACTGTAATAGCTTAGATTTCTTGTTTTTCTGGTTTTTTGAGTTTGCGTATTTAACGATTAAAATAATTAAAAAGTATTTTTCGTATAAAATTAATTAATATTTTCTCACTTAAAATTTACCAGTTTATTAATAATTAAAAATCACGTATTTCTCACTAAACAAAGAAAATTAGTTTTATATTTATATTTATAGAAAATACCAAGTTTTCCTAAACTAATCTGGTAGCGACGTTGTTTTTCCCGAATTCAAAGTTAAAATGATATTTTTCCTCGTATTAAATCAACGCACTTAATAAACGCGTTTTTCTGTGTTAGTTAATTAAATAACTAAAATTGGACTAGGACACACATAGAGATTACCACTAGCATAGCTAAGTTGGTTAACCAGAAAACTGAGTTTATCTCTCGAATGTAGGAATTCGAGGACAACTCTAAATTTCCCGTCTCGGAGTCGTCCACCCCTCCAGTCATTTTCCTGAGGCAAGTATAGTTTATGTTAGTTTACAGTTATTTATTTAATCGCTTTACTGCATGTCTAAACCACGATGCAAACACGAAACTCTCTCCGAGAGTACTATACTGTAACTACTGTAACTACTGTAACTATTGGGGACTGGGGGAGTAGTGTAATGAGTATGACCACATCCAAACTACTGTAACTATTGGCTTACCCCTCATACACACGGGGATAAGTTGTACCCTCCTGTAACAAACCCAAGCCGGTCATATGTCATTACCTGTTCAAATCACTGTTTTATACTGTAGCAAACCTGTTTTAAAAACTGTTTAGAACTGCATGATTCTATTTCTTATTTAACTGTTTAAAATTAGCATGAATTGTACTTTGCTCCCTCCTGACTGGAGACCCAACATTTTAGGTATCACTGATGAGGCTTTGTTCCGCGATATTTCCGAGTTCCCAACTAGAAGACGAGGATTTCGAGACTGATGAGCTGTGTACCTAGAGTTTTCTCTTCTTCTTGATGTATGTGGAAATGGTTTAAGTTGTAGCTTTCACTTCATTGTAAAAGATGAATAAAGTTTTAAATTTCTGAGTTTTGAGTTGTGACAAATACAGATGTTGTTGTGGTTACCTGCTAATGGAACAGCTTACTGCCGCCGTCTCAACAACGGTGCAGGTTGGGCATGACCCGGTTCGACCCAATTATTTAGGATCGGGTCGTGACATATTTTTAGTGGTGGTCCATGCAGGTCCACATCAACTTAGGAAAACATACCTAGAAACAATTAGAACACTAGAACATTGATTTGTCACAACATAGGTCCGATTTATATATAAATAAATATTTTTGTTTGATTATAGACCGGTAGGCTGCCTTGCTTATGTGTGCATCCTAAACCTTCCAGAGAATGACCATTGACAAGACCAAATCCTGCTGACGATGAGGTGTCATCTCCGGATCATACCCCATCTCCTCAACCAAGTCCAGAGTTTATTCTCTCAAGGCTGACTGACCGTCCCCATAATGCATCCAGTGAAGTTTTTACTATACTAGCGATTCCTACCTCATCTCAACTAAGTTGCATTTCCTTGGAGGAGTATCCATTTTTGTTGTTCCACCAGTACCAGCAAACACCTTTCAAATGGTTGCCCTATTTCAAGAAATCATGGAGTTCCAAAAAGCCCAAGATGAAGCCCAGCAGGAACAGAAGAATACCACGAGAGAAGACATGAAGAACGTCAATGATGTAGCCTTAGTTATCTCCAACCAAGTTGGAGCAGAACCTTGTCCTAGGAAGGATACCCCTGAATCTAGAAGATATTTGGGTCCCATCAAGTACTCTACTTTCTGGTAGCCTTGTCGTAAGAAGCTATGAGCTTGTAACTACTGCAAGAGACCTGGTCATCAGGCCGTTAGTTGCCGCAAGAGATTGGGACAATATTTGGCTTGTGGATCTGTTGAACATCGGGTAAAGGACTGTCCCTTATCTTTCCAGCAAACCAGAGCTCATATCCCAGCAATACCTGTTAGGCCACAACCTAGGGACCCTTTTCCTATCCAGCAGACCCTGCCTCCTACAATAAGGCATGAAGCATACTCGAGGTTCATAGAAGATGAAGCAGTTGGAGACTGCTCATGCAAGAGCCAGAACCATGAAGAATAATACCTAGGACTGCTGAATAGCATTATCTATTTTTTTTGGAACTTGTAACAGGATGTCCTTAGATCAATCATAAGAGTTTTTGCTGTAATTCTCCACATGAATAAAAATTCTTAGTTATACCCTTATGGCAGATGTTTTTCCTGATAGTCTTCCCGGATTATCCCAGATCTAGACATAGGATTCACCTTGACCTAGTCCCTGGCTCTTTCCCTATTTCTAAAGGATGTTATAGAGTCAACCCGAAGAAGGCCAAGAAGATGAAGGACCAGATCAATGAAGGCTCTAGGATTTATTCATGATGGAACTTCATCTTAGAGAACACCTATCTTGTTTGTGCCCAAGAAGGATGAAACAACGGATGTGCATCGATTACCAGACACTAAAGAACAAGTACCCTCTGCCCGGATCGAGGATCTGTTGATCTGTTTGTGTGGAGTTAGGGTATTTTCGAAGTTTGGCTTAAGATCTGACTACCATCAAATCAAAGTCAGGAAGAAGGACATTTCTAAGACGGCGTTCAAACACCAAGTATGGGTAGTTTTCTTTGGTCATGACGTTAAACTGACAAATGCTCCTGCTGAGTTCATGAATCTCATGAACAGAGTTTTTCATGAGTATTTAAATCAGTTTATCTTCTCCATAGATAACATTCTGATATATTCGAAGACTGAAGAAGGGCATGAAGAACATCTGAGGGAAGTTCTGGAAACTTTGAAGAAAAAGAAGTTTTATGGTAAGTTATCTGAACGTGGATTTTCTTTGACAAGGTGGACTTTTGGCCATGTTGTCAAGAGAAGAAATTTCGATGGAAGATAGCTGTTGTTGAAAAGTGGTATACCCCAAGTTCAATTCGGAAGTTTCTTGAACTTGGCTGGCTACTATCAGAAGTTCGTGAAGGATTTTGCCAAGATTGCTGAGCCGATGACGAAGCTCACTTGGAAGAATGAAGAGTTCATATGAACGAAAGATTGCCAGGCGGCATTGAGGAGCTGAAGAAGAGACTTACCACTACACCAATCCTTGCGCTACTCACAGGAACCGGTGGGTTCTCAATTTACAGTAATGCCTCTGGAAAAGGACTGGGCTGCGTTCTTCAACAACATGGGAAAGTAATTGCTTATACCTATAGGCAACTACAGACTCATGAGAAGAATTATTCCACACCTAATTTGAAATTTGCTGCAATTATCTTTACTTGGAAGTTTTCGAAGCATGATTTTTTGGAAAGGGAGTGAAAATATATACGGACCACAAAAGTCTGAAATATGTCTTCACTCAGAAAGGGCTGAATGTTAGACTAAGGAGATGGCTGAAGCAGATGAAGGATTTCGTCACCAACCTGCAGTACCATTCAGGTAAGGCTAATATGGTCGCTGATGCACTTAGTCGATAGTGATGGCGAAGTTCTTAACCAAGGACTAGCATCTGCTAGAAGACATCGAGAAGTTTGGACTGGAGATTATACTGCCTGGAAATGGAACGAAGAAGCTGGATGCTGATTCAGTGTTGATGAAGTTGCAAATGAGCTCGAGTCTGATGGACAAAGTCAAGGAGACTCAGTTTCAGGACGAGACACTTTGTAAACTTAGAAATCAAGTGTTGGCAGGAACACTTGAGGGTTTCTCAAATCGCCAATAATGGAACTCTGAAGAATGGTACGAGGCTTTATGTACTATCTGGCGAACTGAGGAACGAGATAATGCAAGAAGCACACCAGTATTCCATACATCCTAGCAAGACGTATTGGGATATGCGTACTATTGTTGGATAGTATGGTGTGAAGAAGGATGTATTCAGAAGTGAGGTTAGATATTTTTTTGTTAACCAGTGAAGGCTAGCCGACAGAGACCCGCAGGACTTCTACAGTCGTTGGGCATTCCGGACCGGAAGTAGAAGCACATAACGAGGGACTATGTGTCAGGATTGCCTTGATTCCAAGGAGGGAAGAACACCATTCGGATTATTGTGGACCGACTGACTAAGTCAGCTCACTTTATGTCCTTCAAGTTGGTTTATCCACTAAGAAGTGGGTAGCATTGTACGAGAGGCACATCTACCAGATTCATGGAGTACCGCGGGACGGGCAATCAGAGAGGTCAATCCAGACGCTTGGAGATATATTGAGATTTTGCGTCTTGGAATTTGGAGGGTCTTGGGAAGACCAATTGCATTTGGTGGAGTTCTCTTACAAAACAACAGCTACCAAGATGGAATTAGTATGACCCTATTTGAAGCTCTATGGACGTCGTTGCCGTACACCACTTGCATGGGATGACGTAGGAGAAAGAGTACTGCTGGGTCCAGAGATGGTAACTGACGCAGTAGAGAAGGAGAATGCAAGCTTAGGATTACCCAAGACAGACAGAAGCATTGGATTGGTAGTAGTAGTCGACCGGTGAAGTTGAAGAAGGAGATGTCATTTCTGTGAAGTTTTTTCCTACCAGAGGAACAATCAGTTTTGACGGAGCTGGAAACTGAGGCCAGGTACATCAGGCCATTTGAAGTTTAAGAGGAGTTCGAAGTAGCGTACCAGTTAGCTCTACCAGCTAATCTTGAGAGTGTGCAACGTCTTCTACGTCACAGCTCAGACGCTACATTTCGGATCCAAGTCACGTTTGGATAATTCAGAGCTGAAGATTGGACTCAACCTTTCAGTGCCAGAGAAACCAGTTGCAAGCCTAGTCAGAGATGAGAAGAAAATCAGAATTTGAGCCATCTCTTAAACTCCTATTCCTTATCTTTTCTTTTTCTCGTTCTAAACTTGACTGATGCTGCTAAGTTAGCCTAGTTTTGCAAGCTATCTCTTTAATCAAGCTTGATCATGACGATATTTTATTGGGTGCACCCACTAATATATTGTCTAATCAGGACCGGTGCATGATGGTCTGATCAACCTCGTGTACTTTGGTTCGCTTTTGTATTTTTCTGTGTGGATAATATCATAAATGAAACTTGTCCCTAAACCGTCTCATCCACGACTGCCTTGGAAAATTTTATGGTTGGACCTGAGTTACGGGCACAGTACTCGTACCTGTTTGTCTTTTCTACCCTACCTTTAATTTCGAGGACGAAATTTTCTAAGGAGGGAAGATTGTGAAACCCATATCCTGTGTTAATTATTAAATAGTGTTTAGTATTATTATTATTAGCATTTCTTAAAAGAAAAATAATAATAAATTATTATTAATATTACTATTACATATTTTTGGATGAAAAAGGATTTCGAAAATATTAAATTATAACTTGGACTTTTGATTTTCGGACCCAGACCCGAGTCCGAACCCAGACCCAGGCCTGAGCCCAATCCCTTTCTTTTAAAATTTGACTTTTTGGACTTGGTCTAAGTCTTTAAAATATATATATATATATATATATATATATAACTTAGTCAAAAAAAAAATATATATATATAACTTAGTCTTCAGCTGATCCCGTAGGACCAGCACCTGCGTGGGAGACTCCTTCTCCCATTTCCCTATTCTCTCTCTCTAATTACACTCCTCACCACACGTTCTCTCCTACAGCACCCACTTCCCCTTTAATAACTCTCCCCTACTCCCCACTTCTCCTTCACAGAAGGAAATCTCCAACTCCCTCTCTCTCTCTAACCTTCACAGAGCCTTCATTCTCATTTCACTCACCAAAACCCTATCTTCTTCTCACCCGACTACTCTCACCCTCCACCGGAGCCCCGCCCTAGCCGCCGGCAGCCCCGGCCAAGCCCAGCGCCAGCGCCCCTCGGCGTCTTCCCGAGCCCTAGCTCGGCCGTCCCCTTCGCGGCCTACTCCGACGACCGCGCTGCCCTCGCGCGCCGCCCTAGCCCCGTCGGCGACCCCCTTGCGCGGCGGCTTCTTGGCCGCAGCTTCCCCGCGAGCCCGTCTCCCCCGTCTCCCCGCGGGTTCGCGCCAACCAGCGCCTACTCCGATCTGCGCGACCCTCTGTCCGCGCCGAGCTCGGCGGACCACGCCGAGTTCTCCGCCGACCCCGTCGGCCGTTCCCCTTACGCCGCCGACAGCGCTGCCATTTGGCGAGTGTTCCCTGTTGGATCTGTCGTGCCCTAGACTCTGGATTTTCGACGTTGCGTCGACGACGTCGTTGGGTCCAGCACATTTTTGGGAGTTTGTCGCTGATCTGGATCTCATTCTTTCTTTCTAATTATCATCTGAGAGCTCTAGCCGAGCAACCCGAGGTATAACGCCCTGTCCCGCTATTTTATGATTATTTGTCGATGATGAAACGGTCCCCGGTTCCCTTTGGGAAATCGGTATTAGCGACGTCGTAATTTTCCAGGACTTTCGAAAAAGTCCTGTGAATTGTTTTGGATTCCCGGAATATTTCGGAAATGGTTTTTGGTATGTGTTAGTTCTTCGGAAATTTTCGGAAACGTTCTGTGATTTGTGGATTTGGAATCGGACTTCCGAAATTATTTCGGGTCGTCCCGATTATTCTGTGGATTGGCTGTGGATATTTATATATATAAAATGCGGGTTTTTCCCTGGTTTGGGACTTGCAGGAATTATCGGCGCCAATTTTCCAGTTTTTGGGTTGACCAAAAACAGAGGAGATGCTGCCCGATTTTTTCGTAAATCCTGAATTATTTTCAAAATGAATTTAAAATGATTTTCGGAATTTATTCGATATTTTATTTTTGGGTGACGACCGTATCGGTCAATGGACCCGGTTAAGTGCAAACGAAACCGGCCCCGCCCGGACGTTGAGGCAATTAGCCAAATGAGGATCGGACCATTATCTGAGACTTATGTTTTATCATTATTTTATTATTTATTTCTGTTTACATTATTTAATATTTTCAGTTAGGACTAACGGCAGTTTATTCTTATTTCAATTTATGTAAATAAATTGTAATGGGCATAAGTCCAGCTGGCTGGTCTGTGACTGTAATAGCTTAGATTTCTTGTTTTTCTGGTTTTTCGAGTTTGCGTATTTAACGATTAAAATGATTAAAAAGTATTTTTCGTATAAAATTAATTAATATTTTCTCACTTAAAATTTACCAGTTTATTAATAATTAAAAATCACGTATTTCTCACTAAACAAAGAAAATTAGTTTTATATTTATATTTATAGAAAATACCAAGTTCTCCTAAACTAATCTGGTAGTGACATTGTTTTTCCCGAATTCAAAGTTAAAATGATATTTTTCCTCGTATTAAATCAACGCACTTAATAAACGCGTTTTTCTGTGTTAGTTAATTAAATAACTAAAATTGGACTAGGACACAAATAGAGATTACAACTAGCATAGCTAAGTTGGTTAACCAAAAAACTGAGTTTATCTCTCGAATGTAGGAATTCGAGGACAACTCTAAATTTCCCGTCTCGGAGTCGTCTACCCCTCCAGTCATTTTTCTGAGGCAAGTATAGTTTATGTTAGTTTACAGTTATTTATTTAATCGTTTTAATGTATGTCTAAACCACGATGCAAACACGAAACTCTCTCCGAGAGTACTGTACGGTAACTACTGTAACTATTGGGGACTGGGGGAGTAGTGTAATGAGTATGACCACATCCAAACTACTGTAACTACTGTAACTATTGGCTTACCCCTCATACACACGGGGATAAGCTGTACCCTCCTGTAACAAACCCAAGCTGGTCATATGTCATTACCTGTTCAAATCACTGTTTTATACTGTAACAAACCTGTTTTAAAAACTGTTTAGAACTGCATGATTCTATTTCTTATTTAACTGTTTAAAATTAGCATGAATTGTACTTTGCTCCCTCCTGACTGGAGACCCAACATTTTAGGTATCACTGATGAGGCTTTGTTCCGCGATATTTTCGAGGTCCCAACTAGAAGACGAGGATTTCGAGACTGATGAGCTGTGTACCTAGAGTTTTCTCTTCTTCTTGATGTATGTGGAAATGGTTTAATTTGTAGCTTTCACTTCATTGTAAAAGATCAATAAAGTTTTCAATTTCCGAGTTTTGAGTTGTGACAAATACAGATGTTGTTGTCGTTACCTGCTAATGGAACAGCTTACTACCGCCGTCTCAACAACGGTACAGGCTGGGCATGATCCGGTTCGACCCAATTATTTGGGATCGGGTCGTGACACGACGCATGGCCTCCCGGACGCATGGGGTTTCCGGCGCATGGGGTTCATCGTCCCCAAACAGCAAGTTCAGCCATGAAAGTTCTAAAAACTTGTAATGGCCATAACTTACTCATCCGAAGTCGAAATCAAGCGAAACAAAAGCCAAAACTGAATGAAATTGAATTCTCTACAACATAGAACCATTAGTTTTTGGAAATACCAAATTTTTAGAGATCAAAACCAAGAAAACTAAACAAGAAGGAACTTAAAACTTAGATCTACAAAAATATAACCATAATAATGGAAAATGTCAAGTTCTAAAGTATCTTAGAATGAAGTAAGGAAGAGAATGGAACAATAAAACTTGAGATCCATCATGAAGCAAGTTGCACTTGCCTAAGCTCGCTCGCTCTCTCTCTCTCTCTCTCCTCTCTCTCTCTCTCTCTCTCTTCCTGGTATGTGTAGAAGTAAATGTGGAGAAGAAGAAGAGTAGTGAAGAGAGAAAGAATGAAGGAATGGGTTAATAAAAGATGGTGGGGTGGTAGGTAGGGGGTTTCTCTTGGTCCATGATGAACCAAGCAACCCAAATCGAACCAAGCCAACCCAAACTAAACCGAGCCAAGCCAAGAGATATGTAATACAAGATGAAATACGTACACGTATTCCAAGATACGTAATACGAACTACATATATTACAAGGAGAAACTCCCCCACCTGATTTAGGACTGAGTTCAACTACTGTTATCTTTGTCTAGGTGATTCTGTACGAAGATGAGTTGGCTGATAATGGAGTACCATTAAGAACAGTAAAAGTGGTAAATTTATTTGCTTTCATTTGAACTTTTCTTATTTCGTCTTCCTTTGAACATTTCTTATTTCGTCTTACTTTGAACATTAGAAATAAAATATTATAGATGAGATAATTGTGGGTAATATTGCAGAGAGTAATGCCAAGTGGTTGGTTTCTTCTACTTCGTTATTGGGTGAGTTAATTTGAAACACACACACTCTCGAATGTTTTATTGAACCTTTCTTATTTAATATATAGCTTTACTTGTGTTCGATTCTTCTCATCTTTATTACTTTTTAAGACGATGCTTAATCCAGCAGCGTTGAGCCAAGCACTCATCCTCTAATTATTATTTATGGCTTTTCAAGATCATTATAAGCTTTCACTGTTTTTACTTGCTGCGATTCGAGCCTTTAACAAAACTATCGTCACAGCTCAGGGTTGATGGAGTTCTAATGAGATTAAGGTATACTCGAATGTACTGTGCTTTTAATGATCAGAATGCCCCCTATGTCGTTCTTCGGGAGAGCTGCTGGAGAGAAGCAACTTTCCAAAGCTATTTTTATTAGACAACTAAAGGTGGATGCAATAATACATGTCCCTATGGTGTCAACTTATTAAGTACATCTCTACTTGCTCCATCAATCCACATGCACATTGTATTATTGTTCCCTTTGTCGTAAATGCTTCTTTTTTTGTTTACTATCTTTGCCAAAGTGGTCGAGAGTTGTCTTGTCAAATATGTTCTAATTGAGGAAATGCAGGTACCTTCCCTCATGCCATAAAATGTTTCTTTGATAAATTTTGCATGTATTCCTCCATTTGATTCCTGACTACAATGGAAATAACGATTTTGTAGAATCGAAGAGTTTGTGTTCTTTGTAATCTGAAACAAGCAACCGTGCGGGGTATTAAGTCACATGCAATGGTATTGGCTGCATCAAATGATAACCACATCAAAGTATGTTATTCCACTTCATTTTTATTATCATAGTCTCATCTATTCTGATAAGTACTTGAAATTTCTTTTAATGGAAATAAGTAACATGTTTCATTTTTTTTCTTTAGAATTCTAGGAACTTTAATTCCATGATCTGAAATTCTAGGAATTTGAAATCCAGGAAGTGGCCTTAATTATATATGAAATTTTTCAGGTTGAATTGGTTGACCCGCCAGCATCTGCTAAGGTGGGGGAGCGAGTTAATTTTCCTGGATATCCAGATGAGCCGGATGAATATTTATTGAATCCCAAGGCCAAAGTTTTGGAAAAGCTGCAAGTTTGCACACGTATAAAGAACTATTTTGTCGTAATTCTATTTTAATGTGATACTCTATTGTCAATTAACACTGAGTTTTATTTTCTGTTCTGAGAGGATAACACATTTTTGTATTAAATCCTTATCTATGTGAGAAATCCATCAATGAACTTTTTTGTTATCATAAATAAAATCTACAGTTGGCCCATATTAGGATGCATGTTCATCCTTTTGGTCTACCACAATGAGATACTTGTGTATTGTACAATTGTCTTTGTCATGTTCGATATGCCTATATCAGTCTATTGGGTATTCATTTCAAAAACTATTTTCCCCCCTTTTTTAGATATACTAATGCCCCTTTCCGTTATATTCAATTCTAAAATTATTATTATTTTCGATTTTTAAATATACTAACGGCTTAGCCCGTAAGTATTCAATTCTATATACTTTTATAAACCTGTTAGAAAAATAATCACTAACAGCTATAGCTGTTAGAATAGTAGAAATACTAACGGACAAGATCCATTAGAAAGACAGTTAGTAATATTACCCACGCCTATATACTCACGGAATTTATCCGTTAGAATTAATTTTTGTAACATGTTTAGGCTGTTAAATACAGAGATTTGGTGTAGTGATAATGCTTCCGATTTTTTACATAGTCTTACAGGTCTCATGGGCCATTATTTTCAACTTTTATTATTTATAAATGGGAAGAAATAATAGTTTCTCATTCGAATTCTGATATACTAGACGGATGCCTTATACTTCGAGATGATCGACAAATCTTAATTTCACCGTTAAAAAGTAGTTCAAGAATTTAAATGTTCATGTATCATTAATAAATATGGAGCATGCTTCATGTACACATCTTATAGCAACTTTTCTAAACTTTTTTTCTTTCTATTTTTTTTTTAGAAATATCTCACTTAATCGTCAGCCTCTCAATCGTTTGGCATACCATTCACCGGTGTGCATCATTCTTGGCCCACTTGTCATGGACACGAGGATAACAATTGAGGAAGCAATCTTACAGGTAGATGATTGAGTAAATCGTGGTTATTTTCATTCGCTTGGGAGCTGTTTGGTAAAAAAGTATTTGGAGCATAATTTGAGACGATTTCTAAAAGTGGAAATAATTAGCCGTTTTCTTTGTTCGATAAATATCGAAACCGAGGCAGACGTGGGATGATCATTATGTCAGAAACTTTATGTCGATTCGTTCCTAGAAACCAGCAAGTTCGAAATAACTCATGGAACATTCTTTGTCACCTCCCTTGATCGGACAACTCAAACAAATGCAGATTTTCTGATGGTCGACTGTCACACCCCAGAATCGAAATACTGGATGGTGGTAATTAACGAACATGGGCCATCTGCGCTATACAAAATACTCCAAAATATCATACATTTATCATGGTTGTCAAAGACAAGAAGATTATCTACAATCCATAATTAAGATAATCGTACGGTCGACAGTCACATGTCTCAATTATGACAAATAGGAAACAGTAAATATATCACATGTATTAAAAGTTGTAAGGCGTCCAAAATGTATTAAATATATATGATAAAGAATCTAGTGATACAGACTATATGTAAAACCATGATTATAAGATAATCACGTAGGCGGGAAACGGCTCCAACTACTCAAGCTAACACATGTCTAACACATGTCTGTGTCTAAACGTCCAAGAGAATATCTATATCATGTACTAGCGTCATGGTCCTCTTAGTGATCGCCATCGAACGGTATATATGGTAGATCTTCTGACTCTGTTACGAAATCTAGTCATACAAAATCAGTGGACTTAACCCCAATTTGCAAATATATCAAAGAAATGTTAGCTGCTGCTACTTAGGAGTGAGCAAAAGCTCAAGTTCTCCAAAAATTATAGTCCCACATCGCCTGGAACCAAGGCACTATGAGTGCTTATATTTCTTTGTGCTTTTTTTGTTCATTAAAAGCTGTGTGTGGGAGCTCCATGGGCCACATGTGCGCGCCGTTGCCGCCGCTCGGCCCGGCTCGGTTTGGTTCGCGTAACGGGTGCAGGTACGTGCCCACATCTGCGGACGTCGAATGCCGATTCGATTTCCTTTTCGAGTTCGGGCTGAGACCCTAAAAAATTTAATTTTCTGTCCGTTGGAGAGTACCAAACATCCTATATATTGAGATCATTCTCATTCTTTCTTTTCTACAAAAAAAATTCCGAACCACTCTACAAAATTTCTCTTCCGAAACTACTGTTCTTCGTTGTTGCTCTGGGAAGAGCTAAGTCGGGATCACTCTCTCCGAGTCATGTGCGGCAACGGGATTCCGGTGGAGCACAAATTTTACTACTAGGTGCGTTCGGATTCAGTCTGCACATAGACCCGAGCTAACTCTTAGGGCAGTGCTACGTGCACGACTTCCCCGGAGGCCGGTAACAATTTTAATAATTTTATTTTATTGCAGATTTTAGAACGGAGTATAAAAAAGAATTTCTAACAATCTAAGAGTTAATTCACATATATAAATATATTTTGGTTACTGTTAATTTGCCTCTAATATATATATATATATATATATATATATATATATATATATATATATATATATATATATATATATATTCTGTTACTACAAACCAAATAGACAAATGAAATTGGTTACAGTTAGTATTCTGTTATTTGTCACGCACTCTTCATCAATAGTATTCTGTTAGTATTCTGGTTTCATTTGGCTATAAAACCACTCATTACTTTATTCATCAAGAGTGTGTTATTTTGGTTCCTTTATCAATTTTTCACACTGTCAAATCGGCTACATCTAGTAAGCTTATTTGCTTGTTTGCTCACTATCAAAACACTACATATTAGTAAGCATATTTGCTCACTGTCATATCTTTATTTTATAAGCATTTTGTTACTTGCTTGTTTAAAGAGTTGCCTCTTTGGGATATTTTTCCTAGATTACACAAGTCTTTCTTCACAAGTTTGCTACTGTTTGACAAACCTTCTACAACCCGGCTACAAGTTTGCTACAATATTAAAATTTACAAGTTTGTTACAAGTTGTCCAATTTTGATACAAGTTGATATATTTGCCTACAGTATAAATTTTTGTTTGTTCAGAACTAAATTTTATTAGCAATTGTTATTCAAACTTAAAAAATTCCTTTAACAATTGTTAGTACATCTTGACATTTTTATTTGATTATTCTCTTTTACTCAATATTTTAATTTATGCTAAGTAAAACATTAATTGATTTAGTAAAATTTCTTTAATTTTAAAGTTCTAAAGTTAAGATTTGTTTGGGAACAAGCCGAAAGGGCCCTTCTGTCAACAAGGCAAAAAATCATCTAAGCGATCGGTACTTAAGTGTTCCTAGTGAACCTCCGCTTGCTGGGATCCGGCCCCTACAGCTAACATAACCTTATCAAAACTTGAAAAACTAAAATTTTGAAGGTAGATTGCTAAAATCATTTTAATTGTTAATTTTAGCTTAAAACCATCTTATTGAGTAAATATAATTTTTACAGACCTTAGGAAACATGACTTCCAAGGAAGATACTTTCTCTGCAAAGCCTGCAAAATTCAATGGCACCTACTTCAAGAGGTGGCAGAGCCAGATGAAATTTTGGCTTACCACCTTAGGTCTGATTTCTGCCATTGATGGGTCCACACCCATCTCAAATGATTCTGATGAGACCGAGTCTGACGTAGGGGTTTCCAAGTCCGCCTCTTCTATCAAACCCAAGACCTCCAAGGGAATAGACTACCATTGCTTCCACAGAATCTTAAGCGCTATGTCTGAGTCTCTCTACGATATATTTTTTGAATATAAAAGTGCTAAAAAACTCTGGGATGCTTTGGAAGATGAGTATGGTTGTGATGATGCTGGAATTGATAGATTTAATTCCACCACATTCAACCAATATGTCATGGTAGATAACAAACCTATCAATGACTAAATCTATGAGTTCCAAGAACACCTTAGGCATGTTCAAGCCAAGGGAACTTTTTTTTCTATTGAGCACAAAATATGATGCTTGATAGATAAACTCCCTCCTTCCTGGTCTAAAGTGGCAAAGGACCTACTACATCTACAAGGATCTATTACATACTCTCAAGCTCTATAGAGAATTAGAACAGAAGAACAATGCAGGTCCAAGACCAAAGCTAGGTCAACTGCTACAGCTAAGTTAAACCTTGTAGAAAGCCATGCAAAACCTAAGTCAAACAACCATCTCAAATCCAAGAAAAACTCCTTCAAAAAGAAGCAGATTTTTCAACCTCCTCACCAAAACCATCACCACCAAAACCCTCAACCCCAAAAACCTAGGAACTTTGGTCAGACTCAGGATCAAAGAAGATTTTGTTTTGTGTGTGGTAGAACCAACCATACAACCATCAACTGCTTCCAAAGGAAGAAAGAACCTATCCAGAACTCCTTCAAGGGAAAGGTAAGCCAGAGGCTAACATGATTTTGAATGGGTCTTCCAGTTCCTTCAGGCCTGTAAGCTTTCAACCTTTAGTAAACCTGTCTTTCCATTCTAATGATTGGTGGTTGGATTCTGGAGCTAATGTTTACGTTTTATTTGATCGCTCCTATTTTTCAACCTATCAGAAATCAGGTGGAGGAGGCGTGACTCTAGGAGATGGCTCAATGGCACAAATTGTAGAAAGAGGAAGAATAAAACTGAAGATAACATCAGAATTTTTTTTACCTTTTCATGATGTGCCTCATGCGCCGTCTATCAGAAGGAATCTTGTTAGTGGATCCCTCCTTATAGCCTCAGGATACAAAATTATAATGGAGGCAAATAAAGTAGTTTTCCCTAAGAATGATATGTTTGTGGGTAAATAATTTGTGAAAGATGGACTCTTTATTTTAAGTACCATGAATAAAATTTCAAATCCTTCTTTTGTTGCAAATATTGAATCATCAAATGTTTGGCATGGTAGATTAGGTCATGTGAACTTAGGATCTATTAAAACGATGATGAACTTAGATCTCATCCCTAAGACTCCTATATATAATGAACATAAATGTGAGATTTGTGTTCAAGCCAAACACACTAGATTACCTTTCAAATCTGTCTATAGAGATTTTGAACTCCTAGAGCTTATCCATAGTGATGTTTGTGATTCCAATAGGGTCTTGACCCGAGGCGGTAGGAAATACTTTGTTACTTTTATAGATGACTATTCAAAGTATTGCTACACCTACCTCCTTAAGACCAAAGATGAAGTTCTAAACAGATTCAAGGTCTATAAATCTGAAGCTGAGAACCAATTGGATAGAAAGATTAAGATCTTTAGATCAGATCGTGGTGGAGAGTATACCTCAAATGAAATGACTAACTTCTGTGAAGAGCACGAAATTATTCATGAGGTAACTGCTTCTTATTCACCACAATCCAATAGAGTTGCTGAAAGGAAGAATCGCACTCTTTTAGACATGGTCAATGCCATGCTTCTCAGCTCAGGTGCCCCTGATAATCTTTGGGAAGAAGCCTTATTGTCAGCCTGTTATATTCTTAATAGGATACCCAGTAAGACTAATGATAAGACCCCATATGAGTTATGGAAAGGTCGAACCCCTAGGATTAATTACCTCAAGGTTTGGGGATGTCTAGCTAAAGTAGAAATTCCTGAACCCAAAAAGAGGAAGATAGGACCTAAGACTGTAGATGCTGTATTCATAGGATATGCCCTAGATAGTAATGCCAATAGATTTCTTGTAACCCAGTCTGAAGTAAATGAAATCTCTAATAACACAATAATTGAAACTAGATATGCAGTTTACTTTGAGAATATTTTTTCCTTCAAGGATAGAACCCCTTTATCTTCCTCTAACCCTTCTCGCATTCCATCTACTAGTTCTCATGATCCAGTACCCAGTTCTCGACCTGAACAAGTCATAGAACCTAGAAGGAGTAAAAGAGAAAAAATTAAAAAGAACTTAGGAGAAGGATTCTTCACATTTTTGATAGAGGGTGATCCCTCAACTTATGAAGAAGCCATATCCTCTCCTGATGCCTCTTTCTGGAAAGAAGATAGTAACAACGAGTACAACTCCATCATGGAGAACAATACTTGGTTTTTAGCATACCTTCCTTCAGGTAGCAAATCCATAGGTTGTAAGTGGATTTTCAAAAAGAAACTTAGAGCCGATGGTTCTATAGAAAAATATAAGGCTAGATTAGTAGCCAAAGGTTTTACCCAGAAAAAAGGATTAGATTACTTTGATACCTATTCTCCTGTTGCTAGGATTTGTTCCATTAGAACCCTCCTAGTCTTAGCTTCCATTTATGACTTGTTGATCCATCAAATGGATGTAAAGACAGCATTTCTAAATGAAGATTTAGAGAAAAAAATTTATATGGAGCAACCTGAAGGTTTTATTGCTAAAGGTCAAGAAAAAAAGGTTTGTGGATTAGAAAATCTCTTTATAGCCTAAAATAAGCTCCCAAGCAATGGCACAACAAATTTAACAAAGTCATTATAGAATTTGGTTTTGTGTCAAATGAATATGACAAATGCTTGTATTCCAAAAATAAAATAAAAGTTGTGTTATCTTATGCTTGTATGTTGATGATATCCTTATTTTAGGATCTTCACTGTAATTGATAAATAATACTAAGAATTATTTATCTAACCAATTTGATATGAAAGACCTAGGCAAGGGAAATCTGATCCTAGGAATGCAAGTGTCCAAAAGGAAAGATGGCTATACTCTATCCTTAGATCATTCAATTGAAAAAATGCTAAGAAAGTTTGAGTATTTTGACAAGAAACCTGCCCTTACTCCTTATAATAGTAATGCTGTTCTCAAAAAGAATAGAGGATCACCTATAGGATAACATAGTTATTCACAAATGATTGGGTCCCTTATGTACATAACAAATAGGACTAGACCCTGATAATGCATTTGCTATTGGGAGACTAAGTAGATATACTAGTAACCCAAAACAGTCACACTGGACTGCATTAGACAGAGTATTTAGATATCTTAAGGGTACTCTAGATTATAAACTTCGTTATACTAGACACCTTGATATCATAGAAGGTTACTCCGATGCAAATTGGGTAACTGATTCACATAATGTGAAATTCACTAATGGATATGTGTTTACCCTAGCAGGAGTTACGATCTTCTGGGAATCATGTAAACAGACTATCATTGCCAGAAGCACTATGGACTCTGAAATGATAGCTTTAGACACTACATGCACAGAAGCCGAATGGTTGAGAAATCTTATTATGCATATACCTGTTTCTGTTTATCATATTCCTACAATTTCTATAAACTATGATAATAAATCTGTTATAGAACTACTAAAGCATGATTTTGTGAATGCTAAGATGAACAGGCACCTACAGCTGCGCTTCAAGTCAATAAAGAGCATATTGGAAAAATATGTAGTTCTTGACTATATAAAGTCAGAAAAGAACCTTGTAGACCACTTGACAAAGCGTCTGTCTAGGACATTGATCCTAGAATCATTGAGGGGGATGGGGTTAACCCCATAGTATAGTCACCAGCAGTGGCAACCCAATCGAGTCTGACTGGAGATCCCAAGAAGCCGGTTCAATGGATAGAAACAAGCTGGACTAGGTGACTATTATGGAACACTGACCTGAGATTAAATTCTCTTTAAAATAAAAGACCAGGAGGCTGTACATGTGTACATTCATACCTCATCCCTATGGTGACAGTGTTCCTTGTGTGATATGGATAGGATGAGTTTAAACTCATAATAAGTCCAAGCATGTTATGCAGGGTTGATTCCTATCACCAATCCTTAAGGACTTACCTATATGAGAGGTCGTGAGGGCCGCGACTATAGGAGAGGGCGATCCTAGACAACTCTCATGAATGTGTAAAAGTGCGCATGGCCAACCAAACGCGCCACCCGATAGACCCACGTACCTCTAGCGTACTATGTGTGCTATTTTTCGAGTCTGGTTCAAGAAGACTGATTCAAGGCGTAGTCCATCAAGCTCTTCTTCAGACAAAGACAATAGTCACTACATGAGATTCAAGCTGTAGTCCATCTCATTTATGCATAGTATAAAACTGTCCAAAAATTCTCTTATTCTTATTTTTTCTATTATCTTGGAACTTGACCTTTTTGGGGGGGATTGTTAGCTGCTGCTACTTAGGAGTTAGCAAAAGCTCAAGTTCTCCAAAAATTATAGTCCCACATCGCCTGCAACCAAGGCACTATGAGTGCTTATATTCCTTTGTGCTTTCTTTGTTCATTAAAGCTGTGTGTGGGAGCTCCATGGGCCACACGCACGCGCCGTCGTCGCCGTCCGGCCCGGTTCGGCTCGGTTCGGTTCGGTTTGACATGCGTAACGGGTGCGGGTACGTGCCCACATCTACGGATGTCGAATGCCGATTCGATTTCCTCTTCGGGTTTAGGTTGAGACCCTAAAACCTTTTTTGCTCCTCTTTACAATTTTTTGACCGTTACCATTCTTTAATTTTTGTAACGTTTGATACAATTAATATTGTCCAGGTTCATTGAACCTCATGTTACACATTTATTTTATTGTGTAAGGTTTGTAACATTTTTTTATTATCCTTTAATTTTCTGTCCGTTGGAGAGTACCAAACATCCTATAATTGAGATCCTTCTCATTCATTCTTTTCAACAGAAAAAATTTTGAACCTCTCTACAAAATTTTTCTTTCAAAACTATAATGTTCTTCGTTGTTGCTCTGGGCAGAGCTAAGTCGGAGTCACTCTCTCCGAGTCATGTGCGACAACGAGATTCCTGTGGAGCGGAGATTTTACCACTAGGGGCGTTCTGATTCAGTCTGCACACAGACCCGAGCTAACTCTTAGGGCAGTGCTACATGCAAGACTTCCCTGGAGGCGAAAAACAATTTTAATAATTTTATTTTATTGCAGATTTTAGAACGGAGTATAAAGAAGAATTTCCAACAAGAAAACTCTAAGGTAAGCTTAAAAAAAACCAACATGCAAGCAAATCAGAGAATCACAATAATGTTACATTTCTAAGTAACCAATAATACATTTGGAATTGCATTGTATCTGCGCACTATCCATAAATAATGATAGAATAGGAAACTACCTACTGCAGGAAAAGTAAGAACATCATGATCGTCCGCTAGGGTTCGACCGTCTTCATCAATTAACTCCAAGAACCAGCAAATTCGAAAGAACTTCTGAAATACTTTTTACCACCTCCTTTGATTGAACAACTCAAACAAGCACATGTATGCTGATGGACCACTCGAATAAGTGCTTGAGCGATGTTGTAAAAGCTTTTGCTGACTAATCGAGGAAACTCACAATTTTATTTCTTCTCTTGTATTCTACTTTCTTCAATCTGGTGAATACACTAAGTTTAATGCTCTCTTTAAATATTGAAGGAGGCACCCCAAACATCCCACTAACAAGGTCCACTAAAAAAGGAGAAGTCAATTACAAGCAAGGTCAGTTTTGAGGGAGTGCAATCGGTGCGACCGCACTAGGCTTCCTGAATTCGTAGGCCTCCAAAAAAAAATTATGTGTATATGTATTATATATATTAAAATAAATTATGGATATATAATTTTAAAAATCCAAAAAAATAAAACTTATCAATAAATAATTTAAAAATTATGAATAAATAATTTAGAAAATATATATGCATATTAATTATGTATACTATAATACTAAACTAACTTATGAATAGATAATTTTGTAAATTCATTGGCCTAATCAATGTGGAGATTATATTAATCAACAAAGGCTATATCTTTTCCATTTAATTAATTAAGACTTCTACTGTTTCCAATTAACGAAACAAGTCAGATATTCTTTCCATTCCATTAAATTCATTTTGAAATCAATAGGAAATCCTAACACTTAATAGGAAATCTAGGATTTATATATAGGATTCAAATAAACTCTTATGTATCTCTAACTCTATCAACATCTTGTCTCTCAACGATTTGTCTCTTGTCCCCTAAATGTATATAGTAGATCATGCTATTGCGTCACTCAAGAAAATGTTGGAACAATATCAAAACTATATGAGAATATTTTTGATTTTTTGTTCAGTTCAGAGAAATTGAATTCATTAGATATAGATGGTTTGAAAGCTTGTTGTAGTCGTCTAGAAAGCATTTTGAGACATGATGATTGCTCTGATATTAATGGAGACGAATTGTTTGAGGACCTAGAAACTTTATGAGATCGTCTACTAAAAGACATCCAGGCACTTGAGATTTTAAATTTTATGAAAAAATTTAATTATTTTCCTATACAATTCTATTGACAATTACAGCGACTTGCATCTGCAGAAATGCCTTTTTTCAAGTTGAAGTTATTGAAATCGTACATTCAACCAGCCATGTCACAGGAAAGATTAAATGAGATAGCTCTAATTTTTATTGAAAAAAAAAGTTATTGGAAAGTGTCGATTATGAACGATTGATTGATGATTTTGCAGCTAGAAATGCTAGAAGATTATTCTTAATGTGAAGATGACAAAAGATACTTGTTTATTTAGCTTTATTTTACCTCTTTTAGTCGAATATTATTTCAATTGAAAGATATTGTAGTTGAATAATTTTTCTAAATTGATGTTAAGTTTGATAATTTAGTTGAATAATTTTTCTAAATTGATGTTAAGTTTGATAATTTAATTTTTAAATTTTTTTATTAGAATTTTATATATTTAAGAATAGTCCTCCATTTATTTTTCGCACCAGACCCAGTCGTCATTAACGGATCTTAGCTCCGGCGCTTTATCATTTCATACTATTCCCATATAAATTCAACACATTTTACATTTACCTTCTTTCTTTCTTTCTTTTTTTAAGTTTGGGCCCTAAATTGTTTTGGAGAGTCCCAACTACTAATGATGCTCTTATGTATGAAGCTTATATATTTTCTATTCAAAGAACTAAATAATTATGAATGAAAATAATTATATGCATATAAGAGGAGATGTGATTGGAACTTCCATATTAAATCAGTCACCTGCCAGCGTGTTTTCTGATTGGCCAGGAACAAATTCATGAGTTGTGCAATTCAATCAGCACTATCATGTCGGTTGTGTCCGTGGGTTGTGGCCTAGTGATAGCAACGGAGGGTCTCGATGCGGAAAGCGTACGTTCGAATCCCCAATAGCATTTGCTAGGCCGGAGAAAAGGACACCTCAAGAAAAATAAAAATAAATAAATAATCATGTCGATTATTAGGAACCTCTATCTCAATCACAGGCCTAGTTAAAATTGAAAAGTTTCTATCTGTTAGTCCCGGGGCTTGATCAAAGATGGCAGACTCGTTGTCCAGATCAGAGGTTCAACAAACGTTCACCTTCTGATTATTCTCGAGATCCAAGAGGAACACTATAATATAAATCTGATTACAAAAGCAACAATAATCAGACAGTAAATCTCACATTCTTTTTCGCAATTGCAGTTGCTGACGGACAGAACTGAATTCAGAAAATAAATCTCACGTTCTTCCTTGCAATCGCAGTTGCAGACGGACAGAACTGAGTTACAACTCAGATGAAGTAGAATAAAGAAGAAAGAAGAAGATGAAAGGTTCTTGCTGGGGTGATTAAGATCACCGTTGCTAAAAGCAAGATTCGCCCCACCACGATCTGCTTCCAGGAACCAGCAAGTTCACGAAGAACTTCTGGAACGCTCATAAGTCAAAATTTGAGACTTGAACGGGCTTCCTGGACTTTACAGACTCCCTTAACTCTCTTCTTGGTGCATCTTTCAAAGGAGGCCAAGGGGCTCTATTTATAGAGTGGAGTTGAGACTTCACCTCTTCTCCTATCCGATGTGGGACTAAAATACCAATACTCAAAAATAGAGTTTGATATTTTAGATCATCCCACAATCAGCATAGAAGTGTGCCAGTCCACGCCTACCCCCCAAACACTCACGTGCATGCACGAGACATCCTGGAGTCCGTGTCCGAGTCCGAGTCCGCACAACAAAAATCAACTTGCATCCTTGTTGGATTAAATCATTTTTCCTTCTAGGAAAATACTCCCACATGGCACAAACTTGTGTCCCACTACACCTCATGTGCACACCTCAACATAAGCAATGCATTATATTGAGATACTCACCATTTGGTGTAGCCGATGTGGGACTATCTTTTCTAGTCTAAAGGCAAAAACACCAACAATCCCCCACATATTCCAATATATGGATTGAGCGTTCCCCACAGTGACTGTCCATCATGCATTAGGAGAGATGTCGCTACGACTTGAATCTTCCCGCATAGATTAAATAACAGCATGATACAAGAATGGACTAAGCCTTGAATTTTGTACCATAACTTCAATTCTTCCTACTCACATAATGACATCAACTGTGCTTCTGGCTGCACATTGAAGGCCTTGTGCCTACCTGGTTTCAGTGTATAATTTTTAAACGTCTACAAGTTTACCCTCAAGGGACGGCCTGATATCTCTGTCCACACACTATAGGTGAGTTCTTTATAAAGAGTCATGGCATGAAGCATTGTGCTTCTTTGCGGTGCTACACCGCTATGATATGACTTAAAGCCAAGGCTTTACCCCACCTGGGTACCTCATCGTAGTGTCATACTACTGTAGCATGAGGTCACATGCCTCTTTGTAGTGCCAAACTATCCAGCATGAAGCCTTGCGCTTCCGTGCGGTGTTACGCCGCTATGACATGGCTCGTAAAGCCGAGGCTTTACCCTACCTGGTACCTCTTCGTGGTGTTATGCCACTGTAACATGAGGACATCATCCTCTTTGTAGTGCTGTCTATCTCTATTTATTACGATTATCATACAGCATTAGGCTACCTGCCTATTTACGGTGCTACTCCGCTGTGACTTGGCTTGCAAAGCCGAGGCATTATCCCTATCTGGGAATCTCATGGTGGAGTCACCCTACTGTAGCATGGAGTTATACTCCTTGTAGTGCTGCACTACCGTGCTTCCTGTAAAGCACTCCAGACATTCACTCTGCCTGAGAACTCATTAAGGCATTTAAGCCAACCTTCCCACAGGATCCGTTTTTCGCAGAAAACAACAGTAGACAACAGTGGTTGTAGGTCCGTAACCTCTCCATGTCACAGAGGACAAGTACCCACCATTCCTGATATTCTTCTGGTTAATAGTCCTCCCTTAAACCAAAAGCTAGATGCCTAGTAGATTTCTCTTTGAGCTAATAGCATAAAACTTTATGGTAGGATTGTAATAACACAATATCAGAATACCTTTAAGCCCATTTTATAAGCTGTGTCATCGACCAGCTGGCGCTTGGGGCCCTTGGTGAACAGATCCGCCAGGTTCTCCTGACTCCGAACATCAATCACTGCAATAACACCCCTCTTGATGAGATCGTTTACTGTCTTGTGCTTCAACCGCACAGTCCTCTTCTTCCCGTTGAAGAGGTCATTTGATGCCACCGCCGTAGTCGCCTGATTATCGCAGTATATCGGTATCGCCGGTATTTGCGTCCCAACCACTGGAAGATCATACATAAGCTCCCAAAGCCATTCTGCTTCCTCCGCTGCGGTATCAAGTACAAAGAACTCATATTCCATTGATGACCACGAGAGCATAGTCTGCTTCTTCGATTTCCACGATATAGCAGCTCCACATATTGTAAAAATATATCCAACTGTGGACCTCTCGCTCTCCACCTCTAAGCACCAACTGGCATCACTGAAGCCTTCCACTACCGGCGGATCTTTGCTGTAGTGCAGTACATATGTCTGAGTCTTTTTGAGATATCTCATAACCCGTTTCACAGCTTTCTAGTTCTCATTGCCTGGGTTGCTCGTGAAATGACTCAGCATTCCCACAGCGAAAGCTATGTCAGGCCTTGTAGCAGTAGTAGCATACATTAAACTCCCAATTATGCTTGCATACTCCAGCTGTCTGACGCTTTTTCTTGAATTAGGCTTCAGTTTCAGATCACACTTGTACGGCGTATCGATCCCTGGAAGATCCTGATATCCGTAACGAGTGATCATCTTCTCAATATAATGAGACTGTGACAGCGCTAGTCCAGTGTCTGTCCGGATGATCTTGAGTCCCAAGATAACATCAGCATCCCCCAATTCCTTCATACTGAACTTCGTCGAGAGGAACATCTTTGTCTTCGTGATACAGCTTATATCCGTACCTAGGATAGCATGTCGTCCACGTATAGACAAACGATGACTCCTCTTCCATCGACAAACTTCATATAGACACACGTGTCTGTTTTACTGACCCTGTAGCCATTTGACCTTATAACTTTGTCAAACTTCTCATGCCACATTTTGGGAGCTTGCTTTAAACCGTACAGAGATTTTACCAACTTGCAGACTTTGTCTTCAAGACCTTTAACGACAAACCGTTTTGGTTGTTGCATGTAGATCTTTTCGGTCAGCTCGCCATTCAGAAATGTCGTTTTCAAATCCATCTGATGTATCACCATCTTATGTATCGTTGCGAGAGCAATCAATATTCTGATGGTAGTCATCCGGGCTATTGGAGCATACATGTCAAAGTAGTCGATCCCCTGCTTCTGAGAAAATCTCTTGGCCACCAACCTGGCCTTGAACTTGTCAATAGTTCCATCTGCTTTTATCTTCTTCTTGAAGATCCATTTGCATCCGATGGATTTTATCAAAGTAGTCGATCCCCTGCTTCTGAAAAAACCCCAAGTGTTATTTGAGGTGATGGAATCAATTTCATTGTCAATCGCCTCCTTCCAGAAAACATCATCTCTGGTCTTCATCGCCTCATCATAGAAAAGCGGATCTGCTTCCACATGATAGGTGATGAAGTCATCTCCGAAGTTCTTCGGCCTCCTCGCTCGCTTCGACGACGGCTCAGCGAGTTCTGGTTCAATCGTTGTTTTAACAACATCTTCTTGGACTACTTTTTATTGAAAACTTCAGTTTCTTGCGCACCCTTATTGTTCTCCGGTTTATCTGTAAGAACAATATTCTTGTGCCTTACAAATTGTCTTCACGAGATTCGATGATATGATTTGACTCAATATCAAGAAATCTCCAAGCATTACTCTTCTCGACATACCCCAAGAAGATCATCTTCGTAGTCCTAGTCCCCAGCTTCTGAATCTTCAGATCTGTGAGCTTCACATAAGATAGAGACCCCCACACTCGAATGACATTCAAGTTAGTTCTGACTTTGAACTAGTGTTCATGAGGAGTTACGTCCGAAGTTGCATACGGCACTCTATTTAGAATAAAAGTGGTCGTCAATGCAGCTTCTTCCCATTAGCATTTAGGAAGACCCGTAGTTAGCAGCATTGAGTTTATCATTTCTGTCAACGTTCTGTTCTTCCTCTTCGCTATCCCGTTAGATTGAGGAGAATACGGAGCAGTAGTCTCATTGATGATTCTATGTTCTCTGCAGAACGATGTGAATTCATGAGACCTATACTCTACATCTCAATCACTTCTGAGTAGTTGTAGATCGGTTTAACGTTCAGCTTCAGCCCTGAAGTCTCTGAACTACTCGAATGCTGCATCATTCTACTTGAGAAGTAATACGAACATGCACTTCGAGAAACACTTCGAACCGACCTCTGTAGAGAATTGATAAAAGTCACAGATATCTGAGTGTACTAACTACAGATGATCAGTACTTTAGTTTAATCGTCTGAGCAGCTTCCCAACAGTCTTGTATCTGTACAGACCTTAATCTCCTCCACCTTCTTACCCCCACATTCTGAAGATAAGGTCCCGGTAGGACAGCTTGAGTCTGCTTCTGTCATAGAACAACTCTCAGTCCACTCAATAAAGTAACTTCATCGCCATTAGCAGAAGTTCGAATATTCCTTCTGCACCGAACATCTTTTTAAAGCATGTTCCTCGCCAAGAAATTACCATCTAGCTAGTACGAATGTCCATATTTCAAGTCTGTATCAGATAACAGACTTTCTGAGATCAGATCGCCAAAAAATCTCTGGTACGTACAACACGCATTCCAGTGTCCTTGTCGGTGGTTAATAACCACTGTCTCGATCTTCAGAACTTCTGCTATATATATGTTCGCCATCGAGACCTTCGTCATAACATGGCTCGTCCTTGGTGAACAGCTCCTTTGAGAGCACACGTGGTCAGATGCACTAGTGTCAGACCACTAGTCAGCTACCACGCTAGATAACTCAACCTGTGCAATACTAGCAACCAAGTTAAGTAATCAAAATAACCAAGTTTAGCTTTACCTGCTATTTTGGTTTGGGCTTGGATTTGTATTTACTCATGTAGTGGCCATTCTTGTCACAGTTGAAGCAAGTCACGTGGGACTTGGACTTCTGTTGCTTGAACGAAGGACCGTTCACTTTTAGATTAGTGGAGTCCTTCTTCTTGCGATGAGAAGCCACCTGGTTCCCCTTGAACTCTCTTGTCTGCACCAAGTTGGCCTTAGCTAGTTGTTTGGACAGAGAGTCCATCTTCTGTTGAGATCGCATTTCGTCCTTAACGTGGATCTCTTGTAGAAGATCTTCCAAGCTAATGTCCAGCTTCTTCCGATACATTCTAGCATAGAAGTTCCTCCAACGACAAACTTGTCGACGAGGGACATCTTCTCGTAATCTAACTTCTGGCGCAACTTCAGAAATTCCTTTACTTGAGGTAGCATCGTCATCTCGTCTTCGAAGAGCCACTTGTGGTACTTTTCGACGATGAAGATTTTGGACCTGTTCTTATCATCTTCATATAGCTAACCCAAAGAATTCCAGATCTCTTTGGCCTTCACCTTCTTAGAATATGACTCTGCCAGTGAGTCTTCCATAGAATTAAGAATCAGCAGTTTACAGATGTTGTTTTCTCTCTTCCATTTGTTCTGCTTGACGAGTGCAGCAGCAATAGCATCGACAGTTCCTCCTTCTGGAATTGTCGGTTCATCCTCAATCAACACATGGTCTACGTCCACGAGTTGAAGATTAAGGGTGACCTTCCTCTTCCAGATTTGGAAATGTTCTCCATCGAATTTCTCCAACTTGTTAAAGCTGGTATCGATGAGAGAAGCACGAGAGTTCTCCATCTACAAGAATCTTGCTTTCAGATTGTTAGTTCCCGGGCTTGATCAAAGATGGTAGACTCGATATCGAGATCAGAGGTTCAACAAACGTTCACCTTCTGATTATTCTCGAGATCCAGGAGGAACACTATAATATAAATCTGATTACAAAAGCAATAATAATCAGAAAGTAAATCTCACGTTCTTCCTCGCAATCGCAGTTGCTGACGGACAGAACTGAGTTCAGAAAATAAATCTCACGTTCCTCCTTGCAATCGCAGTTGCAGACGGACAGAACTGAGTTACAAATCAGATGAAGGAGAAGAAAGAAGAAAGAAGAAGATGAAAGGTTCTTGCTGGGGTGATTAAGATCACCGTTGCTAAAAGCAAGATTCGCCCCACCACGATCTGCTTCCACGAACCAGCAAGTTCACGAAGAACTTCTGAAACGCTCGTAAGTCAAAATTTAAGACTTGAACGGGCTTCTTGGACTTTACAGACTCCCTTAACTCTCTTCTTGGTGTATCTTTCAAAGGAGGCCAAGGGGCTCTATTTATAGAGTGGAGTTGAGACTTCACCTCTTCTCCTATCCGATGTGGGAATAAAATACCAATACTTAAAAATAGAGTTTGATATTTTAGATCATCCCACAATCAGCATAGAAGTATGCCAGTCCACGCCTACCCCCCCCCCCCCCCCAAACACTCCCGTGCATGTGCGAGACATCCTGGAGTCCGTGTCCGAGTCTGAGTCCGCACAACAAAAATCAACTTGCATCCTTGTTGGATTAAATCCTTTTTCCTTCTAGGAAAATATTCCCATATGGCACAAACTTGTGTCCCACTACACCTCATGTGCACACCTCAACACAAGCAATGCATTACATTGAGATACTCACCATTTGGTGTAGCCGATGTAGGACTATCTTTTCTAGTCCAAAGGCAAAAACACCAACACTATCTATGAAAATGTTAGGTTAATTATCAAGTGATTATACGCCTGCTTGATTTTCAACATTGGTCATTTCAGGAATACGAAAATGGCCAATGCCAAACATTAACGAGAGGGAATATTGTCGGTTTTTCACTTGGAGAAAAAAAAACTATTTGTTATTCGGATACCATGAAATATGACACATAAGTAAGTTAACTAATGTAATTTGTAAAGTAAGTGATAGTTCATGTAATTTGTCAATTTTGAAATCCATAGTAGTAAAGTTGTATAATTTGAAAGTTTTTGTTATAACGAAATGCATAAGTATATAAAAAAAAATCGTGCCATGGTATTTACTTGCAAATTAGCCTAGGAAGAAACAAAGTGGAAACCAATATATCTATTTAAACAAACTGGTTCAATTGTGTGTGTGTAATTTCACATATATATATATATATATATATATATATATATATATATATATATATATATATATATATATATATATATATATATATATATATATATATATATATATATATATATATATATATATATATATTTTCACACATATATTTTTCCACACACACATATATATGTATATATTGGCTATATATATATATATATATATATATATATATATATATATATATATATATATATATATATATATATATATATATATATATATATATATATATATATATATATATATATATAGCCAATGATCCTCTAGCCTAGTGGTAGTGGTGAGGCAGGCAGCCCGAGCGGTCAGGAGATCGATTTCCGGTGGGCAAGGTAACAGCCTTATAAAGAATAAATAAACGTTGGAGGGATTACATAATGCTCAGGAACCTCATCCTCTCTAGTATAAACACCTCCGCTTCTCCCTAGCAGAATAAACCTGGGACCATGATGTCAATGTTCGCCTGTATGTTGCGATCCAAACCGACCAGCGAGGTCTAAATGGCCTCGTACACTCTACGGTTCCTCTCTCGCCATATGTGCCACACCGCACAAGCCAGGCGTAACCTCGCCCTCAAGAAGATGGTTAGTGTCCTTGAGTGTGTCCAGGTCTTCAAATGCCTCTTCGATGCTCTTAGTGTTCTTCAACCTCATACCCAGCACTCTTTGCTGCTCATTCAAGACTCTGCTGCTAACAACACATTGGAAGAATATGTGAGAATAAGATTCATGTTCCATGTAACAGCTGGCATGTCTACATACTTAGTCCTACGTATTTTGGGACTGGGGCGTTACATGTTTTTATGGTAGCCCATGCAAGTCTAGAAAAAATTGTTTGGTTACTTTACCGTACCAAGCAAGCCTGCGTATAGGATTAGAGTTTAGGATCTCAGCCACATACTTGACCGCATTCTCGCTTGACTCCTCAAGTTGCATCTTGTTTGATCCCTTCTATCGTGATTCGTGCCCTTCTTTCGTGCTTGATAGAGATTAATAAGGTAACCCATACTAGGTGGACATTACCCATTGTCCCATCACCCTACTAGTTTAACTCTTGTAAGTTGGATAGAATGCCTTATGACCTAGCAATCCCTTTGTCCTTGTGACCTATATTAGCGAGTTCACTTAGGTTCTAGAATTTAGAGAACCCTATCCCATCTAGTCAACCAAAGACTTAGACAAAAGAGACTATAGGACGACTGTATAGAGACCAACATAGGATATAACTTAGAGTCTTAAGGAGTTTGAACTAATTCTATTCTATTTCAATCTTAATCTCTCGTGCTTATATTTTTTTTACCATCATAATTAAATATTGCTACTATAGCCTAGTTTTGCAAGTTTAACCGCTATCAAACTTGTTCGAGATACATGCTATTGAGCGTGCGCTCACTAACATATTGTCTAGTCAGAACCGGTACATGATGGTCTGATCAACCGAGTGCACTTTGGTTCGCTTTTATTTATCGTTATACGTGGATGGAGATATAGTTAAGCTTGCTCTCTAGAATCTCATCTACGTCTGCCTTGGCAATTCTCTTTTGAAAATTATTTAGTCGTCTTTGAACTACGTGTTCATATTCAATAAACATCTCCTTCGAACTCTTATTCGTTTTGTCTTTCACTTAAATTGGAAAGACCGAACACTCGAACTTAATAGATAGACACCAAGTGTTCCCCTATGACCATGATAGTTATAGTTAGCCATCAACCAAGCCATGTGTTTACCACTTCGCCTCGAGTTATTCGCCCTATCCTTCGACTCTTGATCGTGATCTCTAACCATTTGAAATTTAGAAATGACTAAAATTATTTCCTTAACCACCCCTAAACCTAGACGCGTAACTTCACTCTAAGAAACCATGTACCCTTGCTCTCTAATTACTTTACCTTCATTACCTAACCCTTAAATCCTTCTCTACCTTGCATTAGCTAGCGACCCTCATCCATTACCATATTCATGCATTATTTTCGTATTTATCTAAATCATGATTCCCTAATGCATGTTTGTGTTAAATGTTGTTTCTTGCCTCGTCCAACGATTTGATCGTACCCTTGTATCTTCTCACCCCCCTACTTTTCTTAATTTCGAGGACGAAATTCTTGTAAGTTGGGTAGGATGTAAAACCCCTAATTTTTACTATATTTTAGTATTGATTTTTTTTATTTTTTTATACGTAGCAAAGTCGTATTGTACGTCGCACGGAAATTTACCTTTTCGTATTTACTCGTCGAGTGCGAATATGGGCGAGGTTCATATTTTTAGAAAAATGGTTGATTTTATCAATCGGTGATGGTATCAAAATAATATGTATAATAAATATTTTTATTAAAAAGTTGTGAAAAGTATATATCAAGATTGGCAAAATTATTATTTTTAATTATTTATAAAATACTAATTTATTTTAATAGTGGTAAATTAGGAAACTAGAATATGCCACTCGTGTAAAGCACTTGAAAAATTATTTCATGTATGTTTTCAAATTTTATTTTTATTATTTATAATAAATTATTTAGCAATAAGGTATTTTAAATATTTAAATATTTATGTTTCTTTTCGAAATTAATTATTATTAAAATATTAGTGTTCATAAAAATAAATTTTTAAATTTTGTTTGATTGATATTTAGATAAATTATTATGATTTAAAAATATGGATGTATTTTATGGATTCTATTTTAATATAAAGATTTACCTAGATTTAAATTTGATTCGGATTTGGATTGAATTCGCTTTAAATCTATTTAAATTAATACGGTATTATCTATTGGGGTTTTAAATAAATTACAATCTTTATCCAACTGGGAATTTCCACATCCTATAAATAGGCAGGTACTCATCCATATATTCATATTCTCCAAATTTTGCCACCCACGTGAGTGCACCGTGTCCATGTTCCCCCATCCAATATCTTATTCTATTATTTATACATATACATTTATTTCTACGTGTCGACAACCCCGACACGACATATCAAATTCCTAATCTAAACCGTCGTCGTCCCAACAAAAACCCGTCTCCACTGTCCCTTTCAACTCCGACTCCCTCCTCGCCGTACCCGACCTCATATTGCAGTCACCACCGCCACCACTGACCCTGCGACCACCGGACACCGGCCACCCACATCCCTGTCACCCTGTCGCCTCCGCTACCAAACCAACGCCATCCCCGCCACCATTCACCGAACTCAGCCACCACCATCGCCATCGTCGCCACCAACCATCCCGACCACCACCAGAAGACCCCACAATCAACACCAACTCAACACCCACCGACGTCACCGCGACCGACCGCCACACCGACCGGCCGCCCAGCCAATACCCAAAAATAAAATAAAAATAAATCGAAGGCTAACCCTAAACCTAACCTCCTGACGCGCTTGACCGTCGACGACCCGCTGTGCCGAGCGATCCCCACGCTGGCATCCAGGCACTGGTGCCGATCTACATCGGCAGGCCCGGCTCCGCCAGGAGCGCACGATGGAAACCCCCTCCCCGCCTCTCACGGACGGCGCCTCCGCGACACCCGCGGCAAGTCTCCGCCGCCTGGACGACCTGAGCCCCTTCGTCTCTCTGACTTCGTGCCGCCGTACCGCCTCCCGTCGGATTCGCCTGCTGCCCGCGTGTGCGCCGTCTCCCTCCGCGCGCGCATGCGCCACCCTCCGCCGGATTTGCGCCGGCGAGCTCCTCCTCGTCAGCGCCCCTCCGAGAAAGCCCCTTCTCCGACCCAGCCATTTCTTCCTTCGCCTTCTTCCAACCCTCTTTACTCCCTCCGTCGAGCCATGACCGCCGTGGGCGGACCCCCAGAACCGCCGCCGGTCGATAACCGCGCATCCGCAGCCGGCCGAAGACCCGCACCCACTCTCCTCCTTCTTCTCAGCCTCACCCACCCATCTTCCTTTGCACCGCGCGCCGCGCGCCGCCCCTTGCCGCCGGCGCAGCCCGACTCCGCTCCGGATCCCCTCCTTTTCCGATCTCTCTCTCTCTCTCCCAACTTTTCCCCCGTCCCTCTTATTTCCTCTCTCTATACTTAATTCGTTAGTTGGCTGCTGCTGCTCTCTCGAATGAGAGAGCCAGCCAATCACAGTCTCTTTTTATTCTTTTTATGTTTTTATATTTTATGTTTTTGTTTTGTTGTTTGTTTTAATGTTATTTTTATATTGTATTTATTTTTATTATTGAAACTGCTAGCTTATTTTATATTATTATTGTTTTATTTTTATTCTTGCTATCAGTTGACGAAAGGTTACTAATAGCTATTTTATTATTAGAGTATTATTATTATTATTATTATTATTATTATTATTATTATTATTATTATTATTAGTGGCATTAATTATTAACTATAAGTATTTTATAGTTTCCTAGAAATTATTTTGACAAAAATATGGCTTTTATGGGACCCTTCATGTAATTTTAAACTAGATTCCGAAGCCTAAAATATTATCATTATATTTTGAGGTATTCTGTTGACCCAAAATTATAGCTTAACCAAATTAAGGGCTTAGCCCAAAATAAATTTTCTTGTTTACAAAATATTTATTTAAAAATATTTGATTGCTAAAAACATAGTTTCCAACTATCATATAAAAATATTTTCTAAAAGTTATAAATATTTTATTATACAAATTTCTTTGAATATCTATTTTTCGTCCATGACTAAATCAAAAAAAAATTCTATCTACTTGTGAATCTCGAAAATCTCCATATTGTCCCTAGCCAATTTGAATAATCTAGACTCAATGACAAGGTTCGTCCCATCGATGGAGATCATCTTGCGTACTTTTGGCACCTACGACTATTTTGTGCCAACACAGTCATACGCGCATCAACTGCAACCAACTCAAGTCCATGCCATCATCCAAGGCCGTCATGTGTAGTTGTAACACCGAAGTCGATCTTGTGCCACCTTTATTGTACCACACCAGGCAGCTCACCAGGCGTCGTAACAGGCAAGTATACCTTGCTAATTAACTGTCAAATCATTTATTTTCTGCATTATTTATTTTGATTCATATTGTTAGTTTCCTTTGTTATAAACTGCGCGTCCAAGCCATACTTGGGTTCAAGCGACTCTATTAGTCGTTTTACTTTACTATATGCATGTTAACTTAGTGTTAGCGGACTACCTTCTTGTTGGGGGATATCCTTATATCTCCTTTGGCTGTGACACTCACACTACACGGTTTGAGACTTGTTACTAGGGACACGACTTATTGACTAGCTATATCTAAAGTCGTGTGACGGTAGATGATCGTAACTGCTATGACTAGGGTTTTAGAGACTCAAGCAGTTACAAAACTGGACGAGCCATGGACATGACTTGAATAGTGTAGGAAATATTGGGGGAGGACAGTCGCTAGTGCGTATGGGAATCCAAACAGGTAAACCACAGTCTCCGGATGGAACTGTGGCAATTTATTTGCAGATACCCTCTGACGTTTTGGACGTTACGGCCGGATATAGATGACTGGATGCCAGTTACGTACACATAGCCTAAAATCCCACCCATGCGCATGAAAGTTGTCCTCTAAATTGCACATTAGGCGGTTAGAATCTCCTTTGCATGTTTGTGTCTAGAATAGTCTTTTAAATATTATTTTATTATTCTGACAGTTCATATTAGCATGTTCTTCTTGTATCTTGCTACGTCCGTTTGAGGACCTGGTTTTTCTCCAGGTGTGTGTGTTCATGTCTTCCGCAGGTATCCTAGCCAAGGCCGCGATTCTCTCCATTCTTTCAAAGACGATTGCGCTTGGTTCGTCTTGCTATTTTATTGATCGATTCTTGTACATTTCTTTCATTGAGATAGTTGGTAGTGGACTTTGTCTCTGCCCAACGATTGTATCATAAATATTCAAGTTAATTTTATATTATTATTCTTTTCATTGTGGATGAGATTTAGTTTGTCTTGGATTACTACATTTTACAGCTTATGTATACATACAAGGCTCATGTACTTCGTATGTATACAGCTGGCATGTCTACGTACTTAGTCCTACGTATTTTGGGACTGGGACGTTACATATTTTTGTGTTGGCCCATGCAGGTCTAGAAAAAATTGTTTGGTTACTTTACCGTATAAAGCAAGCCTGCGTATAGGATTAGAGTCTAGGATCTCATCCACATACTTGACCGTCTTCTCGCTTGACTCATCAAGTTGTATCTTGTTTGATCACTTCTATCGTGATTCGTGCCCTTCTTTCGTGCTTGATAGAGATTAATAAGATAACCCATACTAGGTGGACATTACCCATTGTCCTATCACCCGACTAGTTTAACTCTTGTAAGTTGGGTAGAATGCCTTATGACCTAGCAATCCCTTTGTCCTTGTGACATATTGTAGCAAGTTCACTTAGGTTCCAGAATTTAGAGAACCCTATCCCATCTAGTCAACCAAAGACTTGGACAAAAGAGACTATAGGACGACTGTATAGAGACCAACATAGGATATAACTTAGAGTCTTAAGGAGTTTGAACTAATTCTATTCTATTTCAATCTTAATCTCTCGTGCTTATATTTTTTTTACCATCTTAACTAAATGTTGCTACTATAGCCTAGTTTTGCAAGTTTAACCGTTATCAAACTTGTTCGAGACACATGCTATTGAGTGCGCGCTCACTAACATATTGTCTATTCAGAACCGGCGTATGATGGTCTGATCAACCGAGTGCACTTTGGTTCGCTTTTATTTAACGTTATACGTGGATGGAGATATAGTGTAAAATACCTTATAATTTAAAGGGATATTTAATTATTTTTGGATTTTATTTAATTCTAATTTATTTTTATCTTATTTATATTATATAAAGGACTATAGCCATGGTTGAGTTTGAATATGCAAGACGACTAAAAAGTATGGCATGCCTAGCGTAGTCAGGTGCTTTAACTAGTATGCTAGCCATGTTAGGAATGCCATGGTCATATTATAATCTCTTGCATGTTAACCATTCAAATTATGGCACAAGTTATATTTTTATTTAATTAATTAGTTAAGAAAGCCTTTATGACTTTTTAGGAGACCCGGTTGCACCAAACCTTCCCAAACCTCTTCCAAGCCAAACCCAACCCTATGTAGGCATGTTGGGCATTCATAAATATTAATAATTATATTTATTTGTATTTAATTCAGATTTTGTAGTGTAATTACATAGATAGAATTAAATAGTTCAATATTAGGAAACCCCTTTTTAAATCCTCAATCCAATCAACTTGCCAACTCACCAAACAAGCAAATCATGCTAAGTGGACCCCCACCATGCTAATTTTGGCCAAGCAACACTCCCATGGTCAAATGCATCAAATTAAATAGGATTTAAATCCTAGATTGCTTAAAATTCATTTAAGGATATGTTTAAATATACCAACTTATCCCAAACCTTAACCAAATCATAATCTTTCTCTCCATCACCTTTGGCCGACCAAAATCCCTCTCCCTCTCCATAATTTTGGTAGCAATAAACTCTCCATAGCATCTATACATCATCTCCTCCATTGCACATCTCTCCATCCTTCACAAAAACTCATCTCCTCCACCATACATCCCCGAAATCCCTCAAAACAAACCCTAAAAACTCCAATTCCCCCATCCAATCCTCTATAGCCATTATCAACTCTCCCATACTCACCAAGAGAGGATTAGCAAGCGAGGATAGCGGAAAATATTGGAGCTTTGGTGAAGAGAAGTCATCATCACTCTTTCTAGCAATGATCTTTGGTAAGAACCCAAATCTTTTCTTCTAAAAACCTTTGCTAAAATTATGTAGAAAATATGTTATTAATTATATAGAAATCATATTTTGATGGCTTTTGTTAGGTATAATCATCCATAAAGGTTTCATAAAATATATGCGTAATATTCATGTGTCGGTAGGATCAAAATTAACCCCATTGTAAAGGAACTTTGAGTTATTGGTACCTATTTTCGAAACTAAATTTTATGTGTGTTAATATACATAAATTAGGATTTTTTAAGTATTTTTCCACGATTTTAGCAACTCAAATCTGGTCGAAAAAAATTGTAGGTAAAAACTAACTAAGTTCGGGTAACCAGCTGACCTAGAATGTCCCAAACTTGTAGTATAACTCAACCCTTGTACCTCTGATATTATTCTATGAAATAAATTATTTTATTGATGTTTAAAATATATTTTTGATTATTTTAGCAATTTTGAGTCATTAACTATGTTCCGGACGAGTGTTGGGTAGACCAGCTGACTTATTAATTAACTAGTCATAAATGTCTTTAGATATATTAATTCTGAAATTTTAGAAATAAATCTGTAAAAAATTAGTTTAAATATTATTTTTATGATTTTTATATAATTTTTAAGTATGTTACTCAAGTAGGGGCATAACCGACTAATTAAAAGTTAGAAACCCTAAAACTGTATTTCGATGTCTCGTGGAACCAGTGTGTGATTGTATGGATCTAAATGGTTCCACGAGAGATTGAATATAATTTTAACACATTATTTTGACTAATTAAGTCGTATCGTAAGTTTCATAAGTAGTGACTTAATTTAGTTAATTAATTATCTAGGAGCGTCGGGTTCCGGAGGCGTGGACGCGGGAGCGGTGTTTCATATTTACAGCACGAAATCAGGCAAGATACCTTGCCATATTTACTGCTTACATTTAGTTGCATTTTATTTTAGTTATTGTATCTATATTCCTTGTTTATTTTTTTTCTTGCATGTGGACCTAGAGTTAAGTGACTACCGTCAATAGAGTGCATGTCATTAACTTGTCACGATTGTATCACGAGTTGTGTGTGAGTTGTGAGTATCATGTAGTGGTCACTTGCGTATTGGCTGATCACACGTGCGCATGCGTAGGAATAACTGTCAATAGATGCATGTTAGAAGACTTGACAGTTATTGAATATAAATCGTGTTGTGGAAATGACACGTGTTGGTGTGTCGTGGTTACGATCCATGTATCGTATCATTGGGGGAAGGGGACAGCTACTAGCGTAGGGGCTACATTTACTTTTTACACATTTATAGGTGATAGTGACTCGGATGAGCGCTACTTGCTGCCCGGCCGATAGTGTCTTGGATGAGCGCTACTTGACGGCCACTCTTTATTACTTGCTTGCGTGAATCCGTTACAGCCCCTGCGTAGAACGTTGTCCTCAAAGTGTATATCATATAGATGGTTAGGTACCCTGTTGTGTTGTAGTTTATAGTATTTTTTTACTTATGCAGTTACATGGCATGTTCTTCCTGTATCTTGTTACGTCCCTCTGAGGACCTGGTTATCTCTCCAGGTGTATGCTTTCATAATTTACTGCAGGTGTTATAGCCAGGGCCGTGATCTTCTCCCTTCCTTCGAAGAGAATTACGCTTGGTTCATTTGATATTTTATCGATTCACTTCTTGTACATTTTATTTTGAGATAGTTGGTAGTGGACTTTGTCTCCGCCCAACGTTTGTACAAATGACTTTAATAAGTTGATTTTATGATATATTGGTTTGTGGATGAGATTAGCTTCATGGTTACTACATTTTACGGCATATGTGTACATACGAGATATCCATATATTGGATTATACTTCGTATGTAGACAGCTGGCATGATACGTTTCTAGTCCTACGTATTTTGGGACTGGGGCGTTACATGTTTTTGTGGTGGCCCATGCAGGTCGAGTTTGTCACATCGGTTACACTACTGTACCGATGTGAACCTGTATATAGGATTAGGATATTGGAATCTCATCCACAAGCTTGACTTCCTCCCTCAATTCCAAATCTCGAACTCTCGTCCGATTATCTTGACTTCCTTCTGCTTGATTTCTTTCACTGCAAATCTTATCTTCTTTTGTGCTGAATAGGGAGGTTAGGAGATAAATCATACGAGTATACGTGTTATATTCCTCAATTACTCCATTAGTTGACTTCATAAGTTGAGTAGTATGACTACAACCTACCACCGGTATCCTCTTAACCTAGTATTAAAGTGCAACAGAGTGATAATGAATATATGCTAGTATAGGAGCGATATTTACCTAGAATATAAAAATTTTGTAGCCCATACCCGTTGGTCAACTAAGGCCTGATACAAGAACCAGTAGGACGACTGTATACGCAAGCACACCGGATAAGACTTAGATCCTTGTGAAACTCGAACTATTTATTACTGGTTTCAACGTATTCTCCCGTACTTATACTTTAAACTACCATGAATAACGACGCTATTTATAGCCTAGTTTTGCAAGATTATTTTTTTGTCGAGCTTGTTCAGGACATATGTATACTGGGGACGCCCACAAGCATATTGTCTAATTAGAATCAATGTATTATAGTCTGATCAACCATAGTGCACTTGGTTCGCTCTTCATATGATTATCCCATGTGGATTGAGATATAGAGGTATCTAGGATCTCATCCGCAATTGCATTGACAATTCCTCTTTAATTGCACATTCGCCTTTGAATTACGTAATTGTATTCAATGACATCTTTCTTGAACTCTTTATTGCTTTTGTCTTTCACTGATTCGAAATACGAACGCTCGTATTTGATAGATAAATACAGAGTATCCCCATGGCCATGGTAGTTATATGCACAAGTATAGCAACCATCGGCCAAGCCATATAACTACAACCTTTCCTAAAGTTGCTCGTCCTTCCCTCGACCCTAATAGTAATATCGTGACCTTCTAGTCATTTGAGCTTGAAAGATGAGTAAGATCTTACCCTTGGGTAAACCACAAACCTATGAGACTATCTAATCTCTAGGAATCATTTATTGTAAGTCTCCAAATATTCATCTTGATTCTTGGCTTAACTAGCAACCCGTATGCCTTAACTCAAACCTTATTTGACTAGGCCCCCACAGTTTAGACAGAGAGGAATAGACCAAAAGAAGGACAAGAATTGTAAGGACCGTGGTAGACACCCATTCCAAGATTAGAGATTCAGCAGATGTTACTCTAGGTACAAAATTCTGTTATCAAGGAAGTGACATAATATTAGAACAACACATTCACCAGCTTAGCCAAAATCTTTAGCATGATGCCCCGTCATTATTTTGTATTAGTAATCAACAAGTGATGCATGAGCACTATATTTAATACCTCTAGAACGCTTGTGACTATAGTCTGGCAGGTTTGACACAAATAGAAATTCACGACTTAGTAGTTAGGGATCTTTCCCATGACGTGCTTTAGAGTTCGTTATTCTACCGATAGACTCTCGTATACCATGGACAAGCGGGTCATTCCATCTTATCGACTCAGGTACCACTGTACGCGATCATTTCCATTTAATAGGACTCGGGGTACAATCCTTGAAACTGATTCACAACTGCCATATCATGTTATCGATCACATCGTGACTTATTATTACCAAATGTCAAGGTACGATATCGTGACTCAAATATTCCTAACCTCATTATTCCTAAAATCATATCCTAGTCTCTAGAGTGAATAGATTGTAAGCCATTCTTACTTTTAGGAATTTGGGGATCACCGATTGATTGAGGTAAATTGGTTCTCACTAGGATAATAAATGAGTGACTCGTGAACTCCCACTTTCTTTTTAGATCTTTTGGTGTCCCTTAGCGTGACTTTGATATTTGAAGTGTAATACTAGCTGTTACCTTCCAACAAATTTTATATGCAAAACTTAAACGAGTCCACCTTCAAGTAGACATATCATGTCCAACACAAACACATTTCCTTGGACTCTATTACTATGATACAACTTTCAGGTCAACAGGGACTAGCGATAACCCTTACCATAACACCGATGTACTTTCGGACTGCAGTTAGAGATCCAATCTTGACTCAAATCTTTTGGCCTAATATATGGTTGTGATCTACTCGAAGCCCTCTACGCACATGCCACTAGTGTGCTACTCAATAGAGTCCTTGTGTGCTACTTAAACACAAAAGTCATGGAAGGCGCATCTCACGACTTACGGAACCTATTCTACCAACCCGACGGGAAATTTGTCCAACCACTTGAATTTGAACCTATTCTACATTACCCTAACCTAATAGGGATGGTTTAAAATTCCACAAAATTTTGTCCAGCCACTATAGATTAAAATCTAAAGTTCATGCAATCAAAAATTGAAGTCCAATTAGGGAACCTATTGAGACTCAGTTAAACCCATCATAGCCCATCGCCATATTGGGACTATAAAACCAAACTTGATGAAATAGGCCCTCACCCCTATTATGTAGGTCCCACCTCTTGGCTCACTAATTCTCCTTCCATAGATTTTATAACTGCATCTCTTCGTAGCCTATGTTATACATCTCTCGGTACCAACATGCTTCCGGATATACTTGACCAAGACCTCTCATACTGTCTTGACCAAACATAATTAATATATGGGCCATATTAAATAGATAATACCTAGACTTTCTATAGAGTCTATGACTATGATTGGAAATAACTCATACTTCCTATACCTCCTTGAAAATTGACCTTCTTAGAAGCCCTATTACTGTGCTTTCCCCGATTAACCAACTTCTATAAGTTAGGTAGAACATTAAACTTATTATACTCTACCTCTCAGAATAGGATTACAATCGTGACCGTTCTTCTGTCTGTATGGAATTTATGACACGATCTTTTATTTTGCATTTTATATTCCTTTGATCATGCGTTTTGATAACTATGGTAACAGATTGCAACCTAAATTCTTCAAGTCAATCATAGAATTATTTTTGTTTAAATCAATAGCAATTTTTTTAGGCAAATAGATCGCAAGCCTCTCTAAGGAACACAAGATTTTGGAATTAACAACTGGTTGGAAATGATTGGTTCCAATTAGACCAATAATTCAATGGTTCATAACGTCGACCCATATTCGTATCATGTGATATCCTCGACCGTGATTTTGATAATTGAAGCACAACACTAGCCTTTTCCTTTCGACAAAGTTCACACTTACGAACTAGACTAGTCATGCTACTCACATGACATACACGTCCTGAAGAACAGTTTGGCAACTCTAGAGGGGGGTGAATAGAGTTTATATAAAAAAATAGCCAATTAAAATAACTCTTTCACCAACAATAAATAATCAGAGTAAAGTGCGGAAAATAAATGAAGAGCAGAAGAGCATACGCAAACACAGCGATTTTAACCTGGTTTCCCTCGTGGAGGACTAGTCCAGGCCTGAGAACTCTAGCTCAGGATTAAATCCACTATTTGTGAAATAGTAGTTTACAACCCGTGCCTTTTCTTCAGAAGAGCACGTCAACTTCTAACAGAGGATCGCAGTGGCGATTTGCTTGGAATTGTCCAAGCGACTTCTTCGACTCTTGCACAAGAATCCTAACTGAGAGATGCTGAGCACTCGAGACTTAGGAGGCTTGTGGCTAGTAGATAGGAAGGGTATGGCTTATTGAACTTGTAGGAGAGAAGAGAAGAGAAGATTGAGTGTATTGAAATGAGAGAATTCATGCCCTATTTATAGTGTTTTTAGAGGCAGAATTCGGCCAAAATTCGGGTAGAAAAATTCAAAAATTTGGCCGTTGGACAGCTAGCAACCAGCTAACCCTAAAATTAGGGTTCCTGATTTCTAGGGGACAGAGTTCGGCCCGAACTCTGTGTGGAGGCAGAGTTCGGCCCGAACTCTGTCTCCAGAGCACAGAGTGGTCCTAAGTGGGACTTGTGGGCAAGTTTTGTTTTGGTGGAGCTTGGGATTTTGGGTAGGCTTATAGACTAAGTTCCAAGAGCTCAGCATAACTCAGAGTACATATTTCTAGACTCAATAAAATGTAAAAGTACAGACTCGAAAATACACTGAGAGTCGGAAACTGAGCTTTTGTCTGTCCTGAACTGAATGCAGACGTCGTGTGTCGTATTGAATTTATACAGATATTATTTAGTCAATGTAGTCAATATTTGGTTGACTGTGACTTTGTGTCAACAATCTCCCCCATATTGATAATTGACAAAATAATAAATGTATATTTCAATATTCATACCTGGACACAGTTGCACAGCTCCCCCATAAACAATGCCGAGCTAGAATAAGATAGCTCCCCCGTAATCAGTGAACGGTGCCGAGCTAGAATCAATAGCTCTCCCCCGTAAATAATGCATAGAACCTGTGGCCTGATAAAAATATTTTCCCAAAAGCAAACACAAACACAAGCACACAAATATACATATTTCTCCCCCTTTTGGCAGTTAGCAATATAGACTGCATAAGGAAAAGCATGGGAATAGCAGTATAGACAATAAAAAGTAATCCAACCACACCAAGCAGAGAAGAAACAGTATAATACTAATAAAACAAGTCACTGACATAAAATAGAACTACGAAAAATAGCATAAAATGTTATCCACCAACCAGCACATCATCAGGGTTTGAAGACATAAATCCAGTACATAAAACAAACTGAAATAACTAAAATCAAAAAGGCAACTAAGACCATCAGCAGTGGCAGCAGCATATCAAGCCAGTCTCCATCATGGAGCACGAGAAGGTCCTGGAACATCTGAAGGACCATGGAATGAGCGACGAGGGTCCACAAAAGTATCATCAGGATCCATATACCTCATGACCCACGGATCGTCTATACGATGACCCGCGCGATCTGGATCCCGCTCAATAGGCACATGCAGATCAGGATGACGAGCAAGCGAATACCGCATATCATGCAGAGAGTTCCCAAGGGCACTGATCTGCAAGGTGGTACGGTAATCCTGCTGCGTCCAGCGATCATCCTCAATAGCAAAGCGATCGCGAAGCATAGTCTGAAGAGACTCAAGAGTGGCAGGAGGAGGAGGTGTATCCTGACCAAGAGGAGGGGCGTCAGGCTCCTCATCAGCAGAGTGCTCAGATGACTCAGAAGCAGCGACAGGCTGAAGGCGTCGTGCTTTGGATAGAAAGGCAGGTGCAGGCAGGAACGGATAATCATGGATAGGAATGATGAAAGCACGAAAGACTAAAGGAAGATAGAGAGGATAAACCAAAGCTCTTGGTTTCTTCCGACAGTTGATCATCCAATCCATCATAGTCCGTGGAAAGTTGAATGGAATACGATAGTGGAGATGATATAAGGTGGAGATCTCAAGATAAGTGACTTCATCTGTTGAGCCAGCCTTGGGCAAGATAGTATTGAACACGATGCGATGAAGTTCATAAAAGTAGGGGGTAAGATGCGTGGCCTTTAGCTTGCGAGGACTTACGTTAGGAGCACATAAATCCTCCTTGAATCCTTCAAGGGAAGTATCGCCAACAAATTGAAGTTGACGTGCTTCCACAAGCTTGTCCCACACATCAAGATTCGGGAGAGCAAGAAAGTCTCCCAACTCAGAATCATTGAAGGCAATGTTAATGCCAGCAACCCGGGAATAGATGTGGGTTGCATCGTGAGTCAGATTACAGTAGAACATTTGAATTGCACTATGGTAGATAACAGAATTTGAAGCAACAAGTTCATCCAAACAAAGATCACGGAATAATGACTCATATTGAGAAAATATAGTGAAATTTATGGGATGGCCCCCAAACACCGGACGAGTTCTAAAATCGCTAAACCATTCATTAGAGGCTTCTAGCGATACAAATAAACGATCGTCGTAAGTGTTAGGGTCATCGGGACGCGGCGGATTGAACAACGGATGAATGGGGTGTTGTTCAACTACTTGTTCAATCGGAGGAGGAGGAACCGAAGAGGAAGCACCCTCATGTCGAGTCCTTCTCCCTCGTTTGGACAAGCGAGATGCCATTTGAAATAAAAGAGGAGAACTTGGAAATGATAGAAAAAAAAAGATATACCTGAAAAGAATACCAAACAGTTGAAGAGAATGTGGAAAAACTCCTTTCCCTTGATTTTGAGAAGAAATAGAGCCCTCTATATCAAGAACTAGGGTTAGGGTTTGGAAGGAAGAAGATGGAGGAGGTGGAGAAGAAGGAAATATGGGAGGAAAGAGAGGGAATCCCGAAATAAAGTAGGGCTTGGTCTTTGGTCGGGTGAAATATTGACCATTGGATTAGAATTGATCCAACGGCAGAGCCAGATCCCGACCCTGGAACCTAAGAACCGAACTCGGCCCGAACTCTGATAGGGGCAGAGTTCGGCCCGAGTTCTGGATCAATGGTCCAGAACTGAAAACAGGCAAAGAACATGAAGAAAAAGTTTAAGAGTTAAACAAAAGATAGTTGAGGACAACAACGAGTAAAAAATAGATAGAGAGGTACTCAGAAAACAGAATGAACTTTAGAAAATCTCAATTAGGCAACATTAAATCAAAAACGAGCCATATAATAAATAAGGACATATACTGTGGTTCAATAGTCCAAATTTGCCATGGGTTAGCTGCAGGGGCCGGATCCCAGCTAGCGGTAGTCCTGAGGACTAGTGCACCGTGTCACTTAGGCTTTTACGCCTTGTTGTCAGAAGGACCCTTTCGGCTTGTACCCATACCAAATTCTTCGAAAATGAATCACAATATACTCGATATTTACGCAGGTGAGTTTCAATTTATAACTGCTTCATCTAAAATTCCAAGTTCACGACAAAGAAAATTGAAGCGCTCTTCGGATAGTGGCTTAGTAAAGAAATCTGCCAGCTGATGATCAGTGTCAATAAATTCTAAGTTAATCGTGCCATTTTGCTGATGATCACGCAAAAAGTGGTGTCTGATCTCAATGTGTTTAGTGCGTGAGTGGCAGACAGGGTTCTTAGTCAAATTGATTGCACTAGTATTGTCACAGAATATAGGAATATGCATGAAAGATAACTTATAGTCTTCAAGGGTTTGCTTCATCCACAGAATTTGTGCACAACAACGCCCAGCTGCTATGTATTCAGCTTCTGTTGTGGATAGTGCGACAGAGTTCTGCTTCTTGCTAAACCATGAGACTAAAGCCTTTCCTAATAAATGACACGTGCCGCTCGTACTTTTACGGTCGACCTTGCATCCAGCAAAGTCAGCATCAGAGTAACCGATGAGGTCAAATGATGTTGACTTGGGATACCATAGGCCCACTGTAACCGTACCCTTAAGGTATCGAAAGATACGCTTAACCGCGGTCATGTGAGATTCCTTAGGATTTGCTTGATATCTAGCACATAGGCAAATACTAAACATGATATCGGGGCGACTAGCAGTTAAATAAAGTAAGCTGCCTATCATACCTCGATACTTACGTTGATCAACGGGTTTGCCGCTCTCATCTGGTTCGAGTTTGGTTGAAGTAGCCATTGGAGTGCTGATTGGTTTGATGTTGTCAAGATCGAACTTCTTCAGCATGTCCTTGGTATACTTCGATTGACAGATGAAAGTTCCATTAGCCAGTTGTTTTACTTGCAGACTAAGAAAGTAGTTGAGCTCTCCCATCATGCTCATCTCAAATTCCGTCTGCATACACTTGGCAAATTCTTGACAAAGAGTTTCATCAGTAGACCCAAAAATAATATCATCAACATAAATCTGAATTAATAGAATGGTGTCTTTGAAAGATTTGATAAACAGTGTAGTGTCAATTTTCCCTTTTGAAAAACCTTTCTCAAGCAAGAAACTGCTTAGTCTTTCATACCAAGCTCTGGGGGCTTGTTTAAGGCCATAAAGCGCTTTCTTCAGCTTGAACACGTGGTCGGGAAATTTGTGTTTTTCAAAGCCAGGGGGTTGTTTCACATAAACTTCCTCCTTAATAAAACCATTCAGGAAAGCACTTTTCACATCCATTTGAAATAATTTAAAGTTTTGAAAATTAGCAAAAGCACAAAGCATCCGAATGGATTCTAGTCTAGCAACAGGAGCATACGTCTCATCGTAGTCGATACCTTCCTCTTGGTTGTATCCTTGAGCTACTAGACGAGCTTTGTTACGTGTGACTGAACCATCTTCATTTACTTTGTTTCTAAAAACCCATTTAGTACCAATTATTGAGTGATTAACCGGTCTAGGAACGAGTTCCCATACTTGGCTTCTCTCGAATTGGTTGAGTTCTTCTTGCATAGCAGAAATCCAAAATTCATCATTAAAAGCTTCAGAAATGTTTTTAGGCTCTACTTGTGAAATGAAGGCAGTGCTAGCAACGGAGTCTCTTAGTGATGATCTAGTAGTTACTCCACGTAAAACTTCTCCTATAACTAAATTTTCTGGATGAGAAGGTTTGAAAGAGAATTTCTTAGGCAAACCCTCCAGAGAATTAGTTTCGGTTAAAGTATTCATTGGAGTAGAAGTTGATGGCTCAACATCATCATCAAGAGTACTTGCTGCACTGTTGTCTTCATCAAAAGTCACATTTGTTGACTCTTCCACAATAAGTGAGCGTTTATTGAAAACTCTATATCCCTTACTCTTGGCGGCATAACCAAGAAAGATACCATCGTCAGCTTTGGCATCAAATTTGCCTAAGTTGTCTTTGGTGTTAAGGATAAAATATCTACAGCCAAAAACTTTAAAATAAGAAACATTGGGGGTTCTCCCAAACCAAAGCTCATAGGGTGTTTTCTTCGTAATGGGACGAATAAGCACCCTATTCAAAATGTGGCATGCTGTACTTACAGCCTCTGCCCAAAAATATTTCGGAAGAGAAAATTTATTCAACATGACTCTAGCCATATCGCCAAGAGTCCTATTCTTCCGCTCCACAACACCATTTTGTTGAGGAGTTCTAGGACAAGAAAATTCATGATCAAAACCATTTGTATTACAAAAACTTTCAAAATCATAATTTACGAATTCGCCTCCATGATCACTTCGGATTCGAGTAATCATGTAGCCTTTTTCGTTTTGAACTTTCTTTACAAAAATTTTGAAAGCAGAAATAGCATCGCTCTTATTAGCGAGAAAGAAAACCCATGTAAATCTCGAAAAATCATCAACAATAACAAATGCATAAAGTTTGCCTCCAAGGCTAGCTATTCTACTAGGACCAAATAAATCCATATGAAGTAGTTGCAAGGGTCTAGTAGTACTTACAGAGTTGATAGAATGAAATGAGGATTTAGTTGCCTTGTTTAGTTCACATTCGGCACATACCGTGTCCTTTTTGAACGTGATTTCAGGCAATCCTCTCACTAGCTTCTTGGTAGAAAGCCTGGATATAGCATCCATGTTGGCATGACCAAGACGCTGGTGCCAAAGTAGTCGTTCGTCTTTGTGGGCATATAGACATCTACCTGCATTGTTAGTATTTATAGAAAGATAGAAAATGTAGATGTTGTCCTCTCTTTTCCCTTCAAAAGCAATGTCTCCTGTTGACCTATCATAGATGTAGCAACTGTTTTGTCCAAAGTTAATATCATATCCATGATCAGCAAGATGACTAATGCTGAGCAGGTTATGCTTTAACTCGGTCACTAGGCAGACATCCTTTATTACAGGAGAAGGAGGATGACCGATGATACCATTACCTATAATGTGCCCTTTGAGATTGTTACCGAAGGATACGTATCCTTCTCTCTTCATCGATAGTGATGCAAAAAGATTTGCGTCTCCCGTCATATGTCGCGAGCATCCACTATCGAGAATCCACTTACTTTCAGTTGAGGAGGGAAGGTCCACCTACATCAAGAGTAGATGTGACCTTTGGTACCCGAGTTCTTGGGGGCCCTGAAAAGTTAGTCTTTGGGAACCAAGCATATATCCTTTTATCTACAAGTCTTCTAACTCTGCACTGTGGTGAGATGTGTCCATGTAATCCACAATAAGTACAGATAGCATTCTTATTTATACTAGGAGCATGAGAATAATATCTATAAGCAGCAGGATGAGGATGGACATGATGTAAAGAGTTAGCATGGTGAAGATGATTATGCATGGAATAAGTGGCATGTTGATGGTGTCTATGAGGCATAGAATGATGGTATTGTCTATGATGTGTGACATGCTGATATTGTCTAGATGGCATGGCATGATGATTTTGTCTATATGGTATATGAGGATCTTGTCTATATGGCATTGCATGATGATTTTGTCTATATGGCATGGCATGATGCTTTTTATGTGTGGAGTGATGTTGATTGTGTCTTTGTGCATGATGAGTGTGTACTGAGTGAGAATTGTTCTTACGTGCACGTGGTTTGTGAAAGTTTGTGTATATAAAAGCATGGTTATGTGCTGCATGAGATTGACGTGGTTGACTAGCATGAGTGGTGTTGTGCCCATGTGATTGGGTTTGAGGTTGAACAACCTATTTATCCAATTTGGTTTCTAATCTTTTAGAAACAGCTTGCAGTTCATCAACCTTAATATTTAAGCCATAAATCTTAGTCATGGAAATCTTGTGTCTACTCTTTCTTCAGCAAGCAACGTGTTGAGAGTAGTAATTTCTTGAGTTTGTTGCTCAATACGTGCTTCAGCATCATGTAAGCTTAATTTAAGCTTGGATGCTTCATCAGTGTCATTTGTGGGTGATGTGTTTCTAACATTATCAAGAAGTAAAGAAATTCTTTGTATCTCATCTTCTAGACTTTTGATTTTGTCCTTGGCATGTTTATATTTACCGATGACCTTTTTATGATCATCGAGTAAATCAGTGAAAGCATCGCCAAGTTCATCAAAAGAGAAGTCATCCAGAGTTTCGTTAGATACCTTGTTAGAAGTTGCCATCAGGCACACATTTGCTGTATCTTGAGGAGAGTCCTTTTCTTTCTCAGAGTCACTCGCTTCACTTTCATGCCAGATACCTGTGTTGGCATATTTCTTTGATGAGTTCTTTTTGTATGGCTTCTCATAGCGGTTGCTCTTCTTCAGGAATGGGCAGTCTTTTCGGACATGTCCAGTTTTCTTGCAACCATAACAAGTTGGTTCTTCTTCATCGTCTTCTTGAGATTCCTTCTTCCTTCGATTGAAGCGAAGGAATTTCCTGAAGTTGCGAACCATGAGAGCTTGGTCTTCATCATCAGAATTATCTTCTTCGGTCTCATCATGATTACCTCTTCGTTGATGAGCTTTAAGTGCGATCTCCCTGGTCTTCGGAGCAGGCTCTTCGAAGTCCTTGAGGTCAAGCTCGTGAGTCATAAGCTTACCCATCAAGGTCTCCATTGACATTATTGTGAGATCGTTTCCTTCTATGATGGCTGTCACCTTAGGGTTCCAAATCTTTGGTAGCCCTCTGAGCAGCTTACGAATCTTCTCGTGGTTTGAGTACTGCTTTCCAAGCGAAGATAGAGGATTGATGATGTCGAGGAATCTTGTGATCATTTGAGTGATCATCTCACTTGGCTTCATCTTGAAAGCTTCGTATTCTTGAGTGAGACGGCTTATTTTAGATTCCTTGACCTGTGTGGTTCCTTCATGCGTCACTTCTAGAAGTCTCCATACTTCATGAGCAGTGATGCATGTAGAGACCCTGTTGAACTCATTCCTGTCTATAGCACAGAATAAAGCATTAATAGCCCTAGCATCTAGACTTGCCTGTTTCTTCTCCTCGACAGACTATTTGTCGTGTGGTTTCTCAATGAGGTCACCATCGACAACTATTCTGGCGAGCTTTTTGTAACCGTCAGTGACGACAGTCCACAGGTCAAAGTCTAGAGACTTAAGATAGAAGCTCATCCTTGTTTTCCAATATGTGTAGTTAGTCCCATCAAATAGGGGAGGCCTATGAGTGGACTGACCTTCACCATGATTGGAAATCAAGGATTGTGTGGTTGCCATGGATCAGCTCTTAGGATGTTAGTCCTTGTAAAGAGAACAGAGCTCTGATACCAATTGAAGAACAGTTTGGCAACTCTAGAGGGGGGTGAATAGAGTTTATATAAAAAAATAGCCAATTAAAATAACTCTTTCACCAACAATAAATAATCAGAGTAAAGTACGGAAAATAAATGAAGAGCAGAAGAGCATACGCAAACACAGCGATTTTAACCTGGTTTCCCTCGTGGAGGACTAGTCCAGGCCTGAGAACTCTAGCTCAGGATTAAATCCACTATTTGTGAAATAGTAGTTTACAACCCGTGCCTTTTCTTCAGAAGAGCACGTCAACTTCTAACAGAGGATCGCAGTGGCGATTTGCTTGGAATTGTCCAAGCGACTTCTTCGACTCTTGTACAAGAATCCTAACTGAGAGATGCTGAGCACTCGAGACTTAGGAGGCTTGTGGCTAGTAGATAGGAAGGGTATGGCTTATTGAGTTTGTAGGAGAGAAGAGAAGAGAAGATTGAGTGTATTGAAATGAGAGAATTCATGCCCTATTTATAGTGTTTTTAGAGGCAGAATTCGGCCAGAATTCGGGTAGAAAAATTCAAAAATTTGGCCGTTGGGCAGCTAGCAACCAGCTAACCCTAAAATTAGGGTTCCTGATTTCTAGGGGACAGAGTTCGGCCCGAACTCTGTGTGGAGGCAGAGTTCGGCCCGAACTCTGTCTCCAGAGCACAGAGTGGTCCTAAGTGGGACTTGTGGGCAAGTTTTGTTTTGGTGGAGCTTGGGATTTTGGGTAGGCTTATAGACTAAGTTCCAAGAGCTCAGCATAACTCAGAGTACATATTTTTAGACTCAATAAAATGTAAAAGTACAGACTCAAAAATACACTGAGAGTCGGAAACTGAGCTTTTGTCTGTCCTGAACTGAATGCAGACGTCGTGTGTCGTATTGAATTTATACAGATATTATTTAGTCAATGTAGTCAATATTTGGTTGACTGTGACTTTGTGTCAACACGTCCCACGCGAAAGAACTTTCTAGTGCTCTATTTAAAAATTACACAATGTGTATGACACATTGTTTCCTCAAAACAAACCATAGAGACCCAAATTCGACCTATTCAATTTCACCCATGCAAATATCGACCCATTCCCTTAACTAAACTGAATACTCAAGATCTATGCAAGATGCACACCTATGACGTATGCCTTCCAACAAGCAAGCGCATGCCTCCTACATAACACCAATCATCAGCCCACACATATTCGTCGTTTTGACTTAGAGCTTTCAAAATACTTGCCTAATCATATTCTATAGCCTGGGTTCTTTAATTATCATCGATTCTCATCAATTGGCCATAAATTCTTCTTCCCTAAGTTTTTAAGCTCACTTCTCAGTTTTCCATGTTAGACGTAGAACGAATCCTTCTGAACCGACACACCTTAGTATATTCCAACAAGAGGTCGCTACCAGCTTTTCAGAAGCATGACCCCTAGAGCGACAATATTTGATTGTAGTAAGTTTCTTATAGTTGTTATTGACCAAGAACGTTATGGTGTTGTCGAGGCTCATTTAGAATCCAAGACTGCGGTCAGAAGTGTCCATTATTCTCATGCCCCTCCCTAATAATTGTCCTCCTCAAGGTCTTGTAATGACGACGATCTTTACGGGTGGCCAACTTCTATAAGTTGGGTAGAGTCTGGAAGGAAGCATACCCCATCTTGTAGAATATGAGGTCAATTGGGATTCCTATGACAACCACCCCTCCATCCTTTCAAAAATTGACCTAAGATTTGACGTACCTACTCTCCCTCCGTACAAAATCTCGCAATTCTTGATATTATGATTATTTTTAATTTCGAGGATGAAATTGTCATAAGTTGGGTAGGATGTAAAATCCCTTATAATTTAAAGGAATATTTAATTATTTTTGGATTTTATTTAATTCTAATTTATTTGTATCTTATTTATATTATATAAAGGACTATAGCCATGGTTGAGTTTGAATATGCAAGACGACTAAAAAGTATGGCATGCCTAGCGTAGTCAGGTGCTTTAACTAGTATGCTAGCCATGTTAGGAATGCCATGGTCATATTATAATCTCTTGCATGTTAACCATTCAAATTATGGCACAAGTTATATTTTTATTTAATTAATTAGTTAAGAAAGCCTTTATGACTTTTTAGGAGACCCGGTTGCACCAAACCTTCCCAAACCTCTTCCAAGCCAAACCCAACCCTATGTAGACATATTGGACATTAATAAATATTAATAATTATATTTATTTGTATTTAATTCAGATTTTGTAGTGTAATTACATAGATAGAATTAAATAGTTCTATATTAGGAAACCCCTTTTTAAATCCTTAATCCAATCAACTTGCCAACTCACCAAACAACCAAATCATGCCAAGTGGACCCCCACCATACTAATTTTGGCCAAGCAATACCCCCATGGCCAAATGCATCAAATTAAATAGGATTTAAATCCTAGATTGCTTAAAATTTATTTAAGGATATGTTTAAATATACCAACTTATCCCAAACCTTAACCAAATCCTAATCTTTCTCTCCATCACCTTTGGTCGACCAAAATCCCTCTCCCTCTCCATAATTTTGGTAGCAACAAACTCTTCATAGCATCTATACATTATCTCCTCCATTGCACATCTCTCCATCCTTCACAAAAACTCATCTCCTCCACCAAACATCCCCGAAACCCCTCAAAACAAACCCTAAAAACTCCATCTCCCCCATCCAATCCTCTATAGACATTATCAACTCTCCCTTAATCACCAAGAGAGGATTAGCAAGCAAGAATAGCGGAAAATATTGGAGCTTTGGTGAAGAGAAGTCATCATCACCCTTTCTAGCAAGGATCTTTGGTAAGAATCCAAATCTTTTCTTCTAAAAACCTTTGCTAAAATTCTGTAGAAAATATGTTATTAATTCTGTAAAAATCATATTTTGAGGGCTTTTGTTAGGTATAATCATCCATAAAGGTTTCATGAAATATATGCATAATATTCATGTGTCGGTAGGATCAAAATTAACCCCATTGTAAAGGAACTTTGAGTTATTGGTGCCTATTTTCGAAACTAAATTTTATGTGTGTTCATATACATAAATTAGGATTTTTAAGTATTTTTCCACGATTTTAGCAACTCAAATCTGGTCGAAAAAAATTGTAGGTCAAAACTAACTAATTTTGGGTAACCGGCTGACCTAGAATGTCCCAACCTTGTAGTATAACTCAACCCTTGTACCTCTGATATTATTCTATGAAATAAATTATTTTAATGATGTTTAAAATATATTTTTGATTATTTTAACAATTTTGAGTCATTAACTATGTTCCGGACGAGTGTTGGGTAGACTAGCTGACTTATTAATCAACTAGTCATAATTGTCTTTAGATATATTAATTCTAAAATTTCAAAAACAAATCTGTAAAAAATTAGTTTAAATATTATTTTTATAATTTTTATATAATTTTTAAGTATGTTATTGAAGTAGGGGCATAACAGACTAATTAAAAGTTAGAAACCCTAAAACTGTGTTTCGATGTCTCGTGGAACTTGTGTGTGATTGTATGGATCTAAATGGTTCCACAAGAGATTGAATATAATTTTAACACATTATTTTGACTAATTAAGTCGTATCGTAAGTTTCATAAGTAGTGACTTAATTTAGTTAATTAATTATCTAGGAGCGTCGGGTTCCGGAGACGTGGACGCGGGAGCGGCGTTTCATATTTACAGCACGAAATCAGGCAGATACCTTGCCAAATTTACTTCTTACATTTAGTTGCATTTTATTTTAGTTATTGTATCTATATTCCTTGTTTATTATTTTTTTTCTTGCATGTGAACCTAGAGTTAAGTGACTACCGTCAATAGAGTGCATGTCATTAACTTGTCACGATTGTATCACAAGTTGTGTGTGAGTTGTGAGTATCATGTAATGGTCACTTGCGTATTGGCTGATCACACGTGCGCATGCGTAGGAATAACTGTCAATAGATGCATGTTAGAAGACTTGACAGTTATTGAATATAAACCGTGCTGTGGAAATGACACGTATTGGTGTGTCATGGTTACGATGCATGTACATAGTATCATTGGGGGGAGGGGACAGCTACTAGCGTAGGGGCTACATTTACTTTTTACACATTTATGGGTGATAGTGACTCGGATGAGCGCTACTTGCTGCCCGGCAGATAGTGTCTTGGATGAGCGCTACTTGACGGCCACTCTTTATTACTTGCTTGCGTGAATTCGTTACAGCCCCTACGTAGAACGTTGTCCTCAAAGTGCATATCACATAGATGGTTAGGTACCCTATTGTGTTGTAGTTTATAGTATTTTTTACTTATGCAGTTACATGGCATGTTCTTCATGTATCTTGTTACGTCCCTCTGAGGACCGGGTTATCTCTCCAGGTGTATGCTTTCATAATTTACTGCAGGTGTTCTAGCCAGGGCCGTGATCTTCTCCCTTCCTTCGAAGAGAATTGCGCTTGGTTCATTTGATATTTTATCGATTCACTTCTTGTACATTTTATTTTGAGATAGTTGGTAGTGGACTTTGTCTCTGCCCAACGTTTGTACAAATGACTTTAATAAGTTGATTTTATGATATATTGGTTTGTGGATGAGATTAGCTTCATGGTTACTACATTTTACAGCTTATGTGTACGTACGAGATATCCATATATTGGAGTATACTTCGTATGTAGACAGCTGGCATGATACGTTTCTAGTCCTACGTATTTTGGGACTGGGACGTTACATATAGTTAAACTTGCTCTCTAGAATCTTGTCACCCCCAGTTTTCAAATTAGGGGTATTTTCTTCATTTTTCAAGTTTTATAATTTTTAGGAATTTTTATTTATTTTATGTGATTTTTTGGGATTTATTTGGGTTGATTTGGATTTTATCCAATTCGGACTAAAATTGGAGACCCGGTTAGCCTGGACCCTAGTGGGACCCACATACTAGCTGGACTTGGCCCACATACCATCGTAATTATGTTAGAAATCATAAACCCTATTTCCATGGCTTAATTAGTCATTTTAGAGCTTAATTAGTATTTAGAAATCAAATCGAACCAAACCCGAAACAAACCGAACCCAAACTAAGTCTAATGGGTTGGAGGCTTATTGGATCCCCAACCCAAACCCACTAACCCCCTACCCCTTGGCCGGCCATGACAAGCCCCCCCCCCCCCCCCCCCCCTCCCCCCCTTTTTCTTCTTCATTAAGTCTCAAGCTCTCTCTCTCTCTCTCTAATTTCATTTCCTCTCTTCAAGCTTTCCTTCCTTCAAGAAAACCTATTCTAGGTATGTAATTAATCCTCTAGTTATTACTCTTTTGCTTTTAACTCTTTCACAATTTATGATGAGAAGTAAATTCTCTACACTTTGCCCCTAAATTTTGTATGATTCCCTAGAATCTAGGTTAAGGATTTATTTGGGGGTTTTTCCATTTAGAGAGAGTGGTATATATATATATATATATATATATATATATATATATATATATATATATATATATATATATATATATATATATATATATATATATATATATATATAAGTATTTGTATATGTATTTGTGTGTGTGTGTAGAGAAATGGTGGTGGTGGTGTTTGTGTCAAGAGTGTGAGTGTGTGAGAGTGTGTGTGTGTGTGCTTGTGTGAGTGTGTGTGAGAGAGTGTGAGAGGGTGGTGTGTGTGTTTGAGAGTGGTATTTATATATGTATATAGATATATATATATATATGTGTGTGTATGTATTATATATAGGTATTTATGTGTAGAGTGAGAGAGTGGTGGTGATGGTGTATGAGTGAGAGTGGTGGTGAGAGTGTGTGTTTGTGTGTGGGTGTGAGTGTGTGTTTGTGAGAGTGTGTGTCTATATGTATATATATCTAAATGTGTATGTGTGTGTATTTATATGTATATAGATATGTGTGTGTGTGTGTATATATATATATATATATATATATATATATATATATATATATATATATATATATATATATATATATATATATATATATATATATATATATATATATATATATATATACATGTGTGTGTGTGTTTATATATATAAATAGATATGTGAGAGTGTTGTGTGTATATATATAGATATATAGGTAGATAGATGGTTAGATAAATAGATATACATATATATATATATATATATATATATATATATATATATATATATATATATATATATATATAGAGGGATATATATATATATATATATATATAGATATATATACAGAGGGATAGGAAGTAGTGGAAGAAGTAGATAAAGAAGAAGAATAAGAAACCACAGCAGGAGCAGCAGCAATAGGCTGCAGCAGCAGCAGCTAGCTGCTGCAGTAGCAGCAGTAGCACTGGCAGCAGTGCTGCCAGTGATTTCCTCTCCCCCCCCCCCCCCCATTCAACCATGTATACCCCCCTATTATACCCCCTTAAGCCTATAATTTCCCCCCTATCTATATGTATATGTATATATATATATATATAGATATGTATATATATAGATATGGATAGATATATATATATAAGAGATTAGTAGGTTAGAAGATTAGAAGAAGATTGAGGAAAGGATAGAAGAAATAAGAAGAAGTAGAAGAAAAGAAGTTAGAAGAAGTAAGGAATTAGAAAGAGTTAGAGGAGAAGGAAATTAGAAGAAGTTAGAAAAATTAGTAGAGGAATAGGAAGGAGGAGTTAGAAGAAGAATTAGAGGACAAATATGAGGAAGAGGTTAGAAGAAGAAGTTAGAGGAAGAGTTAAGGATGAGAATTAGAATAAGGGCTAAAGGAGAGTTTTTAGAGAAAATCGAGTTAGAGAGCGAATTTGAGCCCAGAATATCGGAACGCGATGAAACTTGGCGTGGAGTTCAAATACGTGATTTAGATTTTGCGGGTAGGCTCCCGAGTGGAAATCGGGGTCGTAGGGCGCCGGTATCGCGCCGTATCAGTGCGTATCTTGAAATATTCATGATTTTGGCAACGGGCCGTATCATGGACCGGATGTCCATGTTATATAGGTATTTTGGTAGGTATTATATGTATAGGCTAGTATCATACTACCCTAGGGAGCACGGGTCAAAATATCAAGCGTAGGTAGGCTAACTAGATAATCGCCGAAGGTAGAATTTTACCCTTTTTAAGGGTAAAATAGGGAATTGGCCTACGGCCAAGATTTGAGTTTTGAAGTCCAAGATGGACTTGGATATGGGTTGTAGAGGTTGGTAATAGTTAGAAATAGCCGTCTAGACTTAGTCTTGACCCCGGTTGACCACGGTTGACTTTTTAGACCAAAAGTCAACTATGGGTCAACACTTTGTCCAATGTAGTCCCAAATTCCTTTAAACTTGTGTAGTTGACCAAAAGTCAACTATTAGTCATCATTGACCTAGGATTGACCTAGGGATGACCAGAGTTGACTACAGTTGACCAGGGTTGACCAGTTGACCAAAAGTCAACTGTAAGTCAACCGTTGACTCAAATTGACCTAGATTAATTCCGTTTGACTTGCATTGACCCAGTATGACCTAGCTAGACCTAAAATGACTTAGATTGACCTCGTGCAGTCTAGTTTGACGCGTCTTGACCTAGAATGACTTAATAGGATTTAAATTGTCTTGACTTTATTTCCTAAGTATAGTATTGATACGTCTTGTTCTGTATAGGTCCTCGAGACGCTGCATTTGCTCCGGTTGACATATCATACCATATTACAGGCGAGTACATTCTCTGACACTTTTTCCAATTTATAATGATTGTTATGATTCATGTAATTAGTTAGGATATGCTTGTTCTCGACACATTGGTCACACGGATTGGTATTCATGGATCCCTACATGAGATATTATTTCTCGTTATCTTGGTATATCTTGTGCAAGCCCCCTTGTAGTTCTTGTGCAGTATATGGACACCGATTCTCGAAGAGACTTGCTCCCTTCTCGTAGAATCCAGTGTTGTAACGTGTCTTGCTTGGATCCACTCTACCAGTCGGGGACGGGGAGTACTAGTGTAGATGTGTGGTCATACCCGCCTTGTATATATTGTGAACCTTGTGAATGTCAATCCTACACCACACGTATGATTGGCTAGATCATAACCTTGTGTAGACCCAATCCGGCCACATGTTGTAGCTAGTATTCACACACCTAGATATATGATTCTTGATTTCTTGTGCATGCCATGATCAGTTTACTTGCCTTGTTCTAGCTCTAGATTTACAGCTTACCTTGCCATGATACTCACATGTACATTCCATGATTTTCTTGTGTATACTCTCTATTTACTGTCTTATAGCTTTTATCATATCTTGTGAACTGCTGTTAGTAGATTGTACTCGTTCCATCCTGACAGGATATGTTGAAAATATTACAGATGCTGATGAGGAAGACTATTGTACCTACTACGGTCCGGATGACGTAGTGGGCGTAGAGTTGGAGACTTTGGTATAGCAGGGCTTAGCTCCGCCTGGCGAGACCTTACCTATTGCTTAGTTAGAGTAGGTCTTTTATACTGGACTTTGTCTCCAGCTACTTTTGAGACTGTTATTATTATGAATTGTATTAGAGACTTGGACTTGTATATTATTTGGTGTTTGGACTTGACAGGTTATTATTTTATTATCGTCTTGTTGTCTTTATCTTTCAGTCTTTACTTTGTTATCTTAGAGTCGTGATTGAGTACTCATATATATATTCATTGCTTGTCCTCCGTTCGGAGTTGACCATATTCTCGACAGGTTTTTGTTATATATATAAACTGTTTAGAGAAGAAAAATCTACAGCGTTCCACGCCGATTTTTCGGTGAGGGCTGGGCGTTGTCGCGTCACGTGCCCTTTTAGCGGGTGCGGGTCGTGACAAATCTCATCCACGTCTTCCTTGGCAATTCTCTTTTGAAAATTATTCAGTCGTCTTTGAACCACGTGTTCGTATTCAATAAACATCTCCTTCGAACTCTTATTCGTTTTGTCTTTCACTTAAATTGGAAAGACCGAACACTCGAACTCAATAGATAGATACCAAGTGTTCCCCAATGACCATAATAGTTATAGTTAGCCATCAACCAAGCCATGTGTTTACCACTTTGCCTCGAGTTATTCGTCCTATCCTTCGACTCTTGATCGTGATCTCTAACCATTTAAAATTTAGAAATGTCTAGAATTATTTTCTTAACCATCCCTAAACCTAGACGTGTAACTTCACTCTAAGGAACCATGTACTCTTGCTTTCTAATTACTTTACCTTCATTACCTAACCCTTAAATTCTTCTCTACCTTGTATTAGCTAGCGACCCTCATCCATTACCATATACGTGCATTATTTTCGTATTTATCTAAATCACGATTCCCTAATGCATGTTTGTGTTAAATGTTGTTTCTTGCCTCGTCCAACGATTTGATCGTACCCTTGTATCTTCTCACCCCCTACTTATTCTTAATTTCGATGACAAAATTCTTGTAAGTTGGGTAGGATGTAAAACCCCTAAATTTTTACTATATTTTAGTATTGATTTTTTTTATTTTTTTATACGTAGCAAAGTCGTATTGTACGTCGCACGGGAATTTACCTTTTCGTATTTTCTCGTCGAGTGCGAATATGGGCGAGGTTCATATTTTTAGAAAAATTGTTTTGATTTTATCAATCGGTGATGGTATCAAAATAATATGTATAATAAATATTTTTTTATTAAAAAGTTGTGAAAAGTATCTATCGAGATTGGCAAAATTATTATTTTTAATTATTTGTAAAATACTAATTTATTTAATAGTGGTAAATTAGGAAACTAGAATATGCCACTCGTGTAAAGCACTTGAAAAATTATTTCATGTATGTTTTCAAATTTTATTTTTATTATTTATAACAAATTATTTAGCAATAAGGTATTTTAAAAATTTAAATATTTATGTTTATTTTTGAAATTAATTATTATTAAAATATTAGTGTTCATAAAAATATATTTTTAAATTTTGTTTGATTGATATTTAGATAAATTATTATGATTTAAAAATATGGATGTATTTTATGGATTCTATTTTAATATAAAGATTTACCTAGATTTAAATTTGATTCGGATTTGGATTGAATTCGCTTTAAATCTATTTAAATTAATATGGTATTATCTATTGGGGTTTTAAATAAATTCCAATCTTTATCCAACTGGAAATTCTCACATCCTATAAATAGGCAGGTACTCATCCATATATTCCTATTCTCCAAATTTCTCCACCCACGTGAGTGCACCGTGTCCATGTTCCCCCACCCAATATCTTATTCCATTATTTATACATATACATTTATTTCTACGTGTCGACAACCCCGACACGATATATCAAATTTCTAATCTAAACCGCCGTCGTCCCAACAAAAACCCGTCTCCTCCGTCCCTTTCAACTCCGACTCCATCCTCGCCGTACTCGACCTCATATTGAAGTCACCACCGCCACCACTGACCTTGCGACCACCGGACACCGGCCACCCACATCCCTGTCATCCCGTCGCCTCCGCTACCAAACCAACACCATCCCCACCACCATTCACCGAACCCAGCCACCACCATCGCCATCGTCGCCACCAACCATCCCGACCACCACCAGAAGAGCCCACAACCGACACCAACTCAACACCCACCGCCGTCACCGCGACCGGCCGCCACACTGACCGGCCACCCAGCCAACACCCAAAAATAAAATAAAAATAAATCGAAGGCTAACCCTAAACCTAACCTCCTGACACGCTAGACCGTCGATGTAACCCCTCTTCCCGAATCTTTGAAATTTCTTTTATTTTAATTCATTTTTGAAAAAAATAAAATTATATTTTATCTCCTAGTATAAGATATTTGCCATTATTTTTGTGTTCAAAACTAATTAGAATTTATGATGGCGATTACCATTTACTTTTCCTAGAATAATTATTCTTGAAATCTTATTTTTAGCATTACAAAATATTCGGTAGAAATTATTAGGCTATCAAAATATTTATTTTGGAAAATGATCTTGGATAGCATAATTAAATTTTTTTTATCCAATAAAAAGATTTGTTAAAACATTTTAGATACAATTTTTGAGTAATAAAAATGTGATTGCCAGATATTATTTTTGAATTGTTACAGTAATCAGTTATTTAATTTGATTTGAATTATATGATAGCATTAAATAATATTTCAAAATTATGTTGATCACTTACCTAAGTTTGATTTGTATTCATATGATTCAAATTATTTAAAAATGTGAATAATATTTTACATTATAGCAATCGTTTATAGTATTGCGATTAGTTCACTTTGTATTTAAATTTCATTTAAGTTTGTGCAAAGATTTTTCTATTAGAATTTAAATTATTTTATAACATTGAGAATTATCTTAAATTATTATTTGAGATCATTTAAAGGATTTTGATTATATTAATAATTGATTTAAATTAATATGTTATTATCTAATAATGAATTTCGATTAGAATAAGTTGTTTTAAATAATTACATTTGGTTTAAGATAAATACTTATATTCCTAAATCCTAGCTATTATAATATTGATAAACGTTTATTTAAATAACCTTCGAGCTTGGTTCAGGAGGAGAGGAGACTTTATGTTGTGATATCATCTTGAGGATGGTGGCATATCTTTTGATGGACAGAGACCTTGGTTATTCACCTGCTTGTGACCCATTACGACTTCAGTCATAGAGTAATATCTATGCTTTTGTTTGCTTGGGAACCAAACCATTTAAGTAGATATTTACTTCAATTCCAAAGGAAATCATGAATTACGAAGAAAAGTATGGCATCGAGCAAGAAGAGAGGCTACCAATGCAGCATCTGCCACAAAGTACTTCCGCACCCACCAAGCACTGGGAGGGCACAGAGCGAGCCACCGTGTTCGCCACTGACGTCATCCTTTCCGCGCTCATGTGTGCTCCCCGCTCCGTCTACTCCTGGGACATCGTCATCCAGAGGGTCGGGAACAAGCTTTTCTTCGACAAGCGCGAGGGGTCCCAGCTGGACCGGCTGTCCGTGCACGAGACCTCCCAGGAGGTGCTTCCCGACGCCAAGGAGGACATCAACTCCGCCCCTCGTTGGCGGACGAGGCAACGGTTATAAACCAGAACTTCTCGCAACAGGTCCTCGTTCACGACGGGAACAAGGTTACCTTCGAGGAGCCGAACCCATTCGCGGCAGAAGGTGACGATGTGGCTTCGGTGTCGTACCGGTACCGCAGGTGGAAGCTTGACGACGACCTCCACTGGCAAAACCTCTCCGTGAGCGCCCTTTTCATTTCATTAAGATTTAGGAATTTTTCCTCTTCAAAATGTTAGGTTTCTGTGGTGGATTGGGGATTTGGAATGAAAATATGAGGGAACAGCACAACTTAACCCCCCCTGTTCTTTTCTTTTATTAGGGGATTAGAGAATGTGAATAAGGACGACTGCTTGGATACACATATAGTATTAATTATCAGTAACTAACGAGAAAGAGAGGGTAATTAAGGTTTATTGTTTTTATTATTATATTCATTATTATTATCATTGTATATATTTTTGGAATATAGTATAGGCAGTATAATAATTGCTTATTATTGTAGTGGTATCTGCTAATATTATTCTACTTATTATTATTGGGTATTAAATGAAAACTAATTTCAGACTCATGAGTCATTATGATTTTACTTGATTATTTTGTATATTACTAATAATACTGGATTGAAGTATATTGTTATGTACAAGTATTTCAAAATAGTATATATAAAATATTTTGGAAAGGTGTAGTAGTATCTTTTCTAAGTTATATTATTATCGATATTTTAATTATGATTCTTGACTTAGAAAATGTTGTTATAATATTCCAGCTATTTTCCAACATGGTTTTGACCTAACATTTTATGGGACAAATTAAGTTTTAATATTAAATGACTATTTAGATTTTCCTAGCAAATATAGTTCTCGAGTATTATAAGTATTTGCTAAAGCTATATCTTAATGCATTCCACCCAACGGACGATTTTGTGCACGGCCCGCCGGAATCCAACTTTGGACATACGGTTGGGTTTGTATCGGAAAACCGGACATGTTGATATATAGTTTGACGACTTTAGAGACCTTTGACTCTGGCACGCTTTTCGGTACAAAGCGGATTCAACGGCGGACATCATTTTTGTCCGAAATTACCGTTTTGCCCCTGTGTCCAGAATTGGACTTAAGGACAGGCAATCCTAGCTAATTTGACTATTCTGAGAATGTTGGTAATGTTTATTTCAGCATCTGGAGACTTCTGTATGTGTTGACTGATTGTGGCTCATTGAGTGGTATGGTATTATCGGTTTCACCAGCTAAGGACCTGAGACAAGTGCACTTTCTGATTGCTTTCGATTCATAGTAGTCCTTTCATTTCATGTCTATACATATATCTTGCTGCTTGTTGACACGTTCGTCACACGGAGTAGTCGGGAGAGGAAATATCTTAGTACACATGTGGACTACCCAGAACTATCCCAATATGTCTATTCTTGCATGATAGCAGCTGCACACGACACGTGCAGTGAGCCGTATTTACCCCCTTGCCGTTCACATGTTGAAAAGGATATTTCAAACCACCTAGATAGATGTATTTTATTAGTTTTTCCTTGTTTACTTATCTATCGTGCAATGTCATCAGTTATCTTCTAGTTTTTCATATCTCATATGCTATTCTCATATCTTGTTAATTCTATTGTGTTTTGCATTGCCGTCGGTTTGTGTACTTGTTCCATTCCTGACTGGAAACCAACATTTTTCAGGCTTAGCCGCGATCACTCTTAGCACTGGAAAGACTTGGGTATGCTGAAGTCAACCTAGAAATAAATAGCAGTTGTATTAATTGCATTAATTGTAAAACTTGTATTTTCCTTTAAATATAAATATTGTAACTGTTGTAATAAATTTAGAAATGTGAATGAGCAGCAAATGTTATTTTCTTGAGCTTTTATTACTTGCGGGCTTGACAGCGTTCTACCGTCGACTCTGCGGCGTAGGCCGGCTTGGACAAGTCTCGTATCCGAAAAGCGGGTGCGGGTCGTAACAGTCGACGACCCGCTGTACCGAGTGATCCCCACGCCGGCATCCAGGCACTGGTGCCAATCTCCGTCGGCGGGCCCGGCTCCGCCACGAGCGCACGATGGAAACCCCTTCACCGTCTCTCACGGACGGCGCCTCCGCGACACCCGCGGCAAGTCTCCGCCGCCTGGACGACCTTAGCCCCTTCGTCTCTCCGACTTCGCGCCGCCGTACCGCCTTCCGTCGGATCCGCCCGCTACCCGCGTGTGCGCCGTCTCCCTCCGTGCATGTATGCGCCACCCTCCGCCGGATCTGCGCCGGCGAGTTCCTCCTCGTCATCGCCCCTCCGAGAAACCCCCTTCTCCGACCCTGCCATTTCTTCCTCCGTCTCCTCCCAACCCTCTTTACTCCCTCCGTCGAGCCATGACCGCCGTGGGCGGACCCCCAGAACCGCCGTCGGTCGACAACCGCGCATCCGCAGCCGACCAAAGACCCGCACCCACTCTCCTTCTTCTTCTCAGCCTCATCCGCCATTCCTCCTCTGCGCGCCGCCCCTTGCCGCCGGCGCAGCCCGACTCCGCTCCGGATCCCCTCCTTTTCCGATCTCTCTCTCTCTCTCTCTCCCGACTTTTTCCCCAATCCCTTTTATTTCCTTTCTCCATACTTAATTCTTTAGTTGGCTGCTGCTGCTCTCTCGAATGAGAGAGCCAGCCATTCACAGTCTCTTTTTATTCTTTTTATGTTTTTATATTTTAAGTTTTTGTTTTGTTGTTTGTTTTAATGTTATTTTTATATTGTATTTATTTTTATTATTAAAACTGCTAGCTTATTTTATATTATTATTGTTTTATTTTTATTATTGCTATCAGTTGACGAAAGGTTACTAATAGCTATTTTATTATTAGAGTATTATTATTATTATTAGTGGCATTAATTATTAACTATAAGTATTTTATAGTTTCCTAGAAATTATTTTGACAAAAATATGACTTTTATGGGACCCTTCATGTAATTTCAAACTAGATTTCGAAGCCAAAAATATTATCATTATATTTTAAGGTATTCTGTTGACCCAAAATTATAGCTTAACCAAATTAAGGGCTTAGCCCAAAATAAATTTTCTTGTTTACAAAATATTTATTTAAAAATATTTGATTGCTAAAAACATAGTTACCAACTATCATATAAAAATATTTTCTAAAAGTTATAAATATTTTATCATACAAATTTCTTTGAATATCTATTTTTCGTCCATGACTAAATAAAAAAAAAATTCTATCTACTTGTGAATCTCGAAAATCTCCATATCGTCCCTAGCCAATTTGAATAATCTAGACTCAATGACAAGGTCCGTCCCATCGATGGAGATCATCTTGCGTACTTTTGGCACCTACGACTATTTTGTGCCAACACAGTCATACGCGCATCAACTGCAACCAACTCAAGTCCATGCCATCATCCAAGGCCGTCATGTGTAGTTGTAACATCGAAGTCGATCTTGTGCCACCTTTATTGTACCACACCAGGCAGCTTACCAGGCGTCGCAACAGGCAAGTATACCTTGCTAATTAACTGTCAAATCATTTATTTTCTGTATTATTTATTTTGTTTCATATTGTTAGTTTTTTTTGTTATAAACTGCGCGTCCAAGCCATACTTGGGTGCAAGCGACTCTATTAGTCGTTTTACTTTACTATATGCATGTTAACTTAGTGTTAGCGGACTACCTTCTTGTTGGGGGATATCCTTATATCTCCTTTGGCTGTGACACTCATACTACACGGTTTGAGACTTGTTACTAGGGGCACGACTTATTGACTAGCTATCTCTAAAGTCGTGTGACGGTAGATGATCGTAACTGCTATGACTAGGGTTTTAGAGACTCAAGCAGTTACAAAACTGGACGAGCCATGGACATGACTTGAACAGTGTAGAAAATATTGGGGGAGGACAGTCGCTAGTGCGTATGGGAATCCAAACAGGTAAACCACAGTATCCGGATGGAACTGTGACGATTTATTTGCAGATACCCTCTGACGTTTTGGACGTTACGGCCGGATACAGATGATTGGATGCCAGTTACGTACACATAGCCTAAAATCCCACCCATGCGCATGAAAGTTGTCCTCTAAATTGCACATTAGGATGTTAGAATCTCTTTTGCATGTTTGTGTCTAGAATAGTCTTTTAAATATTATTTTATTATTCTGACAGTTCATATTAGCATGTTCTTCCTGTATCTTGCTACGTCCGTCTGAGGACCGGGTTTTTTTCCCAGGTGTGTGTGTTCATGTCTTCCGCACGTATCCTAGCCAAGGCCGCGATTCTCTCTATTCTTTCGAAGACGATTGCGCTTGGTTCGTCTTGCTATTTTATTGATCGATTCTTGTACATTTATTACATTGAGATAGTTGGTAGTGGACTTTGTCTCCGTCCAACGATTGTATCATAAATATTCAAGTTGATTTTATATTATTATTCCTTTCATTGTAGATAAGATTTAGTTTGTCTTGGATTACTACATTTTACAGCTTATGTATACATACAAGGCTCATGTACTTCATATGTATACAGCTGGCATGTCTACGTACTTAGTCCTACATATTTTGGGACTGGGGCGTTACAAACACGCGCTCGCCGGCTAAACGTCTCAAAAAAATAATTTTACAATAAAGTGGGAGGACAAAAAGAAACCCACTCGTTGCCAGGGTTACGCCTGATGGTCACCATCTGGCTGGAAGGTAGGTAGATCCTCTGGTGCTGCTCCAATATCGGGCCATAAAAAACCAGCTGGGTCAGACCCCAGAAAGAGCAAGTGCCACAAAGGAGGCTTCACTTAGGAACTAAAACCAACATATCACAAAGAATATTAAAGATAATAAATAAAGAACTAACAATAATTGAGATAACAACAGTAAACTGAGTACGAGGAAACCATTCAAGTAACCAGGTCACAACCCTTAAACCAAATAAGGACCGGGGTTGGGACCCTTCACCTGAATAGAAACTTGTCTCAACTACTTGTTGGTAAAGTAAACGGGATGAGCTCGACATAGGGTGAAATGAGACAATAGTCGAAGAGAGGACACAGAACAGCTCCGGGAGCCAGGTTATATCCCTTAAATCAAACAAGGACCGGGGTTGTAATCCTTCGCCTGAACAGAACTGGACTCCTGATCTTTATTGTTAAGGCAAATATAGGAATCATGCTTTTGAAGTAAGATAAAACATGACAAGCATGGCATGGGAAGCAATAAGACAATAAACGAAGAGATGACACAGAACTGCTCCGGGAGCCAGGTTACAACCCTTAAACCAAACAAGGACCGGGGTTGTAACCCTTCGCCTAAACAGAACTAGTCCCCTGATCGTTATTGTTAAGGCAAGCATAAATAATCATGTCATGTCGCGATCTTGTACAGGATCAGGACAAGACTAAGCGGGGCTAGATTACATCCAATCAATCACGGCCAAGCAAAGAGTACGGCTTGATACTTTAACTAACTAGGGTTATCACAAGCCTAATTACTAGCAAGATGCAATGAGATTATCCTACAGCCATAATCCCTGCAGACCATCCGGTTATCCAGGTCGAATGTCCGTTTATGAAGGATGCAATACGTGACTGTGTGCTGGAAATGTGCCCTACTCGTCGGTAGGCAACAAGTCCACACAGTGCACCCAGATAACAGGATTGACTGTAGCTGGGAAATCTCTTCATGACTACTGAATTATTCTAGTTTATTAGCCTTAGTCAATTGCAGTAGGTATACCTGACCGTGGCACTCAGGGATCCCATCCTAGACATGATGCAAGACAATACTGATTTATTTGTACAAATATAATCGTCCACAGTATCCAGGTCACTCATACTTGTCATGTCAAGCTAGCTGTCGTAACAGCATGTCGTGATATATCATGTCAGTTTACTTGTTAAAAGTGTGCCATGGCGGGCCACTATCGTGTTCATGAAACATATCAGATCTTACATGGCATAAGCAAAATATGATAATTCAATTTAATAATTATAATAATAATATAATAATAATAATAAAAGAGAATCAGACTGTGAAAGGAGCCATGCGACTAAGAGATATATTCTCATACAGCTGAGAAAGAACGGCACATGCGGCTCGGAAGAGCGCAAGGGTCTTATGCGGCTCAAGAGAATCGGGCTTATGCGGCAGCGGGAGGGAAGGGCTTATGCGGCAAAAAAGGGCAGTGCCATGCGGCTCGGGAATTGTAACACCCAGTTTTTCGAATGAGGGCAATTTTGAAATTTTATAATTATAATCATTTAATAATGATATTTAAATCATATTGTGATTTTTGGTGATTTTTAATTAATTTAAAACTATTTAAAATAGTGATTGGTGATTTTGATGGTTAACTACCTAAACCCTAGTATTGCTAAGCCTAGAGACTAACCATGACCAAAGGAGCCTAGTCATGTGATTAGAAATTCAAATTACCTATTTTTAGCCTAAGGGTATTTTGGTTATTTTGACAATTTTGTGAATTTGTAATTTATATTAATTAAATATTGTGCTAGTCTTTTAGTGGAGCCTTAACCTATAAGTTAACCTAACCTATATTAGTCATGAGGTTGAAATTTGGGTTAGAACATTCCTACTAAGTGCCAAGGTTACTAATATCTAGATATTATTAGGATGAGATATTTCTTTTTGAGATATTTGTGAAAAGAAGCCTCAACCAATAGGAAGCCTTGAAAATTGTTGGAGCAACCTCAACCACTCATCTAAAACCATAACCCTAATTAGCCCATGGCTGGACACTTAGCCTCCCCCATCCTATTTAATACCCTCCCAAAGTTAGGGCTAGCCTCCATTAGGTGTTCTTGCCAAGTTTTAGAAAGAGGTAATTCTCCATATTCAATAAATCCTAGTAAATCCATTTAATTCCTTTTTAACCCAAACAAATTGCATTGGGTTCTAAATTCTTTCTACTTTCTGTTGGCATCAAGTGTTCTCAGATTTGGGGAGCTTTGGAGGAGTTTCACCATTGTGAAGAACATCACTCATTGAGCTTTTTGGAGGATTTTGATACATAGAGGTAACTTCCTATATTCACCATAGAATCCTGAGATTTTTGCATCATTAGGGAGCCCTAGACCTAACCTAACAGTAGGGATAGGAAACCCTAAGTTTTTGTGTCGTTTCGTGTCCAATCTGGACACGTATCAGTGTCATGTGCATGGTGTTCGATGAAATGCCTAAACCAATGTTTTTATAACCATTTTTGAAACTGATTTCATGGATTTATAGCCCTATATATGAGGATTAATTTTGCAAGAGACTGAGTTTGATTTGACACTGTTTTCGTGTCCAAAACTGGGTCGGACACGCTGCACGACACCCCCTATACATGCCCTGCTACCCGACCCTTATTTCTCTCTACACACGATACGTGGACTCGTGCCACTTGACACGAGGGTGGGGGCAGTCACTGACAAGACCCCCATCAAGTTTGGTGAGACCTCGTGTCGTGTCGGACACATAATTGGACGTGCACGGGTTTTACACTGAACTGCACGCAGTGCAGTTCGTATTCTGACACGGGCTTCGTGTCGCCCCTGGACACGTCGTGGTAACGTGTCAGGGTGTCGAACGTGTAGCCCTATACTTGGGCTACATGTGGACCCGAACACGTGGCTCCGTGTGAGTTGTGTCGTGTCCACGAAGCATCGGCACCTCTGTACGAGGCTGTCTGTGGTGTATTTTGATACTCTGTGTAATTCATGTTTTGGACACGACATGACCTGTAAAACACACTGACATATACATGATCCTTTACCAACCTTTAAAATCAGGATATTAACTGTTATTAGCCTTCGAATTTCATTTCCTCCCAATGTCCTGATACTTAAGTTACTGTTGGTAAATTCTGAAATTAAACTTGTATTCTAAAATATTTTGTTGATATTTTAACTACCATGATTAGTTAAATTATGTATGTATGGTTGATGATCACGTTAGGCATGGTTGGGGGTTGATTCCTGAGTTTTCAAATGCATTGACTGGTATTACAAATCGAGAACTGTTTTCCTGAGAATGGGTTCCTGTTATACCCAACTGATTCCAGTTCACATAGATACACTAGCTGCCATGAATTCCTGTGTGTACACAACTGTCATTCACTTGTATTAGATTACTGGAAGTTGATTCTTGATTTGTGTTAAGTTTGGATTCAAATAGATGTAACTATTAATAGTTGATAACCTGAGAAAACCTGGAAACTAATTTGGGTTTGATTGAGAAAACCTGAAAACTGATTTGGGTAGTAGGTTGATTCACTGTTAGTTCGATTTCATGCTTAATACATGTTTCATATGATAACTGAACTGTCTTTTGAACTAAATGATTCCTGAGTTTTCCTAATGAATGAATCCTGAGATTTCAGTCTATAACCTGAGATCCTGAAATCCTGAATTCACTAATTAAGAACCTGAGTTGAGGAACTGATACATGAGAATAGGGTTGAATGGGTTTCAGTTTCTGATACTTCATAATCTGTTATACACAACTGAATTTGATGTTTAAACATGCATATTATCTGAAGACTAAGGTTGATTGCTATGTGAATGAGGTTGGGTTGTTTGATAAAAGGGGAAGAAACTGATTTAGGGATTGAACTGGGTTCAGCCCAAGTTCTGTGGGGAAGGATTGGCCAGGCAGCCTTGGTTTTGCCTTAACATGGCTTTGGCTTGGCATGGTCTTTCAGTTTGAAGTTGGATAGGAGTAGGAATGGAATTCCAGTTCTTCTTATTTGAATACACCTGCATATGTAGTTCAGTCCATACCATTAGTTTTAGCCCACTCCATGTTATTTCAGTCCTTGAACCTTGTTTTCTGTCCACACTAAATTAACCTGTCTGTCCTTTTTTTTTCCCTTGTTACTGTTCAGTCCACTGTCCAGATTTACATCATAAGGATCACCCCATTGTGCAAGCTTTTAAACCATTTGATTTGCCTATTTTGCTCAGTCCTAATATGAGACTTGGGTTCAGTCCCTTGATTTACATGGCAGCAGTAGTGTATAGGACTAGGCAGTCCAGTAGGTTTTTGGCAATGCCTATGCAGCAGGGCAGTGGCTTGGGACTGCCAGGCCAGTGTGGCCTTGGCTTGGCTTGTACAGGCATAGGCTTTGAGAGTGAGTGTTAGAGATGTGTATGTATAGGTTTTGTTCTCAATCCCTGTTAGATAGTGTAGCAGTCAGCTTAGATGTTTAGATGTTTAGATGTTGTTCTCTCTTGGTTTTGGAGAGAGTTGAGGGTAATTTGCTTATAGGCTTGAGGTGTATTAGATATAGGCTTGGGTATATATGAGGTTTTGGTTATATATGTGATTGATACATGTATGTATATATATACTTTGTGAGGATATAGATATATGCAATATGCTATGTAAATAAAAGTGTGCATGATAGGTAAGTAGGTAATGCAAGGTAAGGTAACCCATGTATGAAAATGTGATGTAGGATTATGGTTTTGTTGAAACCTGAGATGTATGCAGGAATGTATCAATACAATGTAATACATGAATGCATGAAACATGAGTATAATGTGTGCATGAATCAAATGTGTATATAGTGATACATGTATGTATAAATACATGTATGTAACTTAGCCTATGTATATGTGCATACAGGTATATATGGGGTATATGCATATATATTAATGTGTGTTGCCCTGTGACCTTGTGATTGTGCTTAGATACTGGTCTAGCTTGGTTAGCCCTAGTGAGACTTGACTAGACTAGGAGTGACCTAGTTTGACTAGTGTAGTTGACTTGGGTTGACCCAGAGTTGACCAAGTCTGACTTGGACCTAGTTTGACCTAGACAGTTGAACAAGTTTGACTTAGAGTTGACTTTGACCTAGATTTACCTAGAAATCATGTAGATTGCATTGTAGATTTCTTTTACCTTATTTTAAAACATGTCATAACCAATACTGCTCTATTTAGGACTTTGTGACTCCGGTGCAGACATCTGATATTTTATTACTCTTTTCAGAGTATCAGGCGAGTACATTTTCTGATAGTTCTTTCATTTATTTGATGATTACTGTGATTCAGTTCTAGTATAGTTCTATTTGATTCTCTGTCACAACATGTATTAATAGTTTAGATTCATCTATTTGCAATACATGTACTTGATTTGTCTAACCCTATTACTCGAATCACTCACAAGACTCATCTACTCGAAACACCTACAAGTATTAAATGTACAAATCATACAAGAATCATCATAACAAGAACGATAGCCATCGCTGCTGGGCTCGGTATGCGATGTGCCGTATTCAACAATCACCAAACAAGAATGATAGCCATCGCCGCTTGGCCGAGCGTGCGATGTGCCGTATTACAAGAATGATAGCCATCACCGCTTGGCCGAGCGTGCGATGTGCCGTATTACAAGAATGATAGCCATCACCGCTTGGCCGAGCGTGCGATGTGCCATACTCATTACAAGAATCACCTACAAGGATTAGTGTACAAGAATCTTACAAGAACCACTTCACTCAAATCATTAAGAAGAATCATCTACTAGAATCATCATGTACAAGAATCATTTACTAGACTCAATTGTATTAGACTCACATTGGATTACACTCAACTTACATTGTACAAACTGGACTTATAACATGCTACCCTAGTTCAGCTAGATCTTATTTTACAGTCTTCTTTGCCATCATTCTTCTTTTATTTCATTACCTTACTTCCTTGTACCTTTGCTATTTCTCTACATCATTACCTGTATAAAACTGCCATTATCATCAATATAACTGGCTATAACTGTTTTATAGTATTTGTCATTACTTGGATTTTCTGGATGAGATGTACTCGTTCCTGTCCTGACTGGACCTGTTGAAAATATTACAGATGACTGCCCTGAGGACGTTTACCCTACTTGCCTTGGAGCAGGAGATGGCTTAGCTACCTATGGCCCCGACACTCAGGAGTGATCGGGAGACTAGCTAGTAGACTTGGTTTAGTTTTTATGTTTTAGAATTTGAATTGTAATAACTTGAGATACGAGTTTGTATTTGAGTTTGTTTGAGATATTATTATTTTAGTAGTTTTTAAATATTGTTGTTAGTCTTTAGTTATAAACTTCTGTGTTATCTTATCGTTCTTAGACTGTGATTGAGTTTCATTATATCTATACTTGTCCTCCGTTCGGAGTTGAGATTTGACATGTACATTATATAATTGTGTGAGTTGTTGATTAGATAGTAACCTAGGACACCGTTCTACCGCCGACACTGCGGCGTAGGCTGGACGTATCCACTTCTCGTGCCCTTACTCTAGGGTGCGGGTCGTGACAGGAATGAAGGGGGCACATGCGACTGGAAATTAGTGGGAGCTCATGCGGCTGGAAACACAGGGGCTCAAGCGGCTAAGAATTAAGAGTTCATGCGGCTCAGGGAAAAGTTGGACTTATGCGGCTGCGGTTCAATAAGTACATGCGGCTAGGTCATGGCAAGGCCTATGCGGCAGAGGATTAACGCGGCTTATGCGGCTAGAGATGCAAGTGCTCATACGGCTGCGGACATGCAAGTGCTCATACGGCTGCGGACATGCAAGTGCTCGTGCGGCTGAATCAAAGGCAGAGCCATGCGGCTGTGTACAAGTGGAGTCTTATGCGTCTGGGCCAGGGGCGGGTCTAATTTCCAAAGCCTTATGCGGCTGTAGGGAGTTGTCTTCATGCGGCTGGGAAGTAATACGCCATGCGGCTAAGAAAGACTTGCCGCATGAATGTTCATGCGGTCAAGTGCTGCCATGCGGCTCAAGACTGTCATGCGGCACAGAAGTTGTTCTTCTTCTCTGCTTGTCTGAGAAGAAGAGCCATGAAGTCAATGGCTTCCAAGCTCCATAAGTCCTCTATTCCAAGCCCAAATCTGGACTTCCATAACTCAAAATGGGGCAAAATGAAATTCTCTATGACATGAAACCATCAAAACTTGAAAATAACAATGTTAAGTAGATCAAAACCTACGAAATCCAAAAATACAATAAACTTAGATCTACACAAATTGAACCATAGAAATTAGAATTGCTAAGTACTAAAGTGTGTTAGAATCTCGTAAGGAAGAGAATGGAACAATAAAAACGGAGTTCCTCCATGAAGCAAGCTGCACTTGCCTAAGCTCTCTCCCTGGTAGGTGAAGAAGTAATGGTGGAGAAGAAGAAGAGTAATGAAGAGAGAGAGTGAGGGAATGGGTTAATAAATGAAGATGGTGGTGGTAGGTAAGGGTTCTCCCCTTGGTTCATGATGAACCAATAAGCAACCCAAGCCGAACCAAACCAACCCAAACAAGCCGAACCAAGCCAGGAGACATACAATACGAGTCAAGATACGTATACGTATTCCAAAATACGTATTACGAACTACAAGCATTATAAATCTACCCACCTTAAAAGAATTCCGTCCTCGAAATTTAATTAAGAGGCGAGGACGGCAAGGACAAGCTATACTAATCGTAAGCTATAACAAGCAGTCTATCATGCAGTCATTTATTCAAGCAAAGAATTGAAGGCATAAGGCATAATGAAGAGATTACACCTTACGAGTCAAACAGGTCAGGATATCGCGATCGAATATCATCCTTACGCTCCCACGTCGACTCACCCAAAGTGTGATGACCCCAAGCAACACGGACTAAACTAATAGTCTTGTTCTTCAGTATCTTCTCTCTCCGGTCCAATATAGACACGGGCCTCTCCTCATACGAAAGGTTGGTACCAAAAACCAATCCATTGAGGCATTTCAACAAACACCTTAAATAACACATAGACACGTGTCCGATACGGACACCAAACGGACACGAAATCTACCCAAATTTTGGGGACACCTAGGGGACTCCTAGATCTAGCCCTAAATGCAAAGAAAATCGAAATTTAAATCAATTTAAAGGATTTTACCTATATGTGCAAAAAGCTTGGAAAAGCTTCAAATGGGGGATTCTTCCTCTTGATGGCAAAAGCTCCAAATTGATCCAAAGCTGGGATTAAAATCCACAATCAGAAAATAGAAGGAAATTAAGCTCTAATGCAAGAAACTAGGATTAAAAAAGAATAAAAATAGATTTATGGGAATTTTTGGAAGGGGAAAAATACCTCTCTTTCTTCAAGTGTTAGAATGAAATAAGAGGCAAGCCCTAATGAATAAGTATTTATATAGGGTGGGGATCCCTATATGGCTGGTCATAGGCTCAATAATTAGGGTTAGGGTTTACTAAATGGCCCATGGGCTTAAGTCATGATCAATCAAATCATTAAGCCATAAGTCATTTCATGAACCCACAAGACATGACTTAAATTCACTTAAACTAATCCTCCTAATCCATAAATTAGTTTCTAATGACTAAAAGTAGGTTAACCTAAGTTAGACTAGGGTCACCATGTCTAGGGTTAGCTTCTAGGCTAGTCCACTAGGTCTCAACAAGTCAAGGTCAACTAGAATTTACCAATTCAATAAATATCTAATAATTCAAATAAGTCAAAATGACCAAATTATTCCTAGGCTAAAAATGATAATTAAATCATCCTAATGACATGGTTAGGCTCTAGGTCATGCAGTCTCTAGGGTTTCACTGGCAGCACATCAAAATCACAAGTCATGACTTAAAGCAATTTTTAAATAGTTTAAAAATTATTAAAAATCACCAAAAATCATAATGTGTAATAATTATCAATAAATAATAATTATAATTACAAAATTTCAAAAATACCCTCATTCCAGAAACTGGGTGTTACAATCCTACCCCCCATAGAAAAATTTTGTCCTCGAAATTAAAATGGTAGTAGTCCTTCTAGGTCAAACACCCCACAATCAAAGTCTCTAAGCAATTTCTAACTCATACAATTTGAATAATAATATATAGAGTCATGGTCAACCATAGCAGTTGAAGGTCTCATCTAGATGGACTAGTCATATTAGATCAAAACAGCCCCATGGTATCAACATGCAAGCAATATAGGGTGTTATGCTGGAAAGATAAAAATGCAACAAATCAATAAGGTGTAGGACAGTCTTCCATCCTATATGAAACTGGTGAGGACAACTAGGAATTAATTATGAAGGGTTACCATTCCAAAGATGATCAGAATTGAAAGTTTAAGGCACGAGTGTCAACAGCATTGAAATCCAATAACACAATATATATATATATATATATATATATATATATATATATATATATATATATATATATAAGAAGATAGAAGATTTCGTCCCGGCACGATCTAAGTTGATCAATTTCAGGATAATCGAAGTTTGGGCAAGATGGAGAACGAGGCCATTGAAGTCTGAGCACGAGTATCCAAGATTTGATATCAATGCCACAATCTAATTAATTCAATTGAATAAGACCCCAAATACTGGATGATAAGGAGGATGACCCGGTCGACTGGTCACGACCAAAGAATTAGAATTTAAAGGATGATGCAAGGATATAGAAATAAGTCAATTTTCTCCTTTGGATATGAAAACTAAACGTGATACCTTGGGTGGATCTATCAAGTACAGTGCCTTTTCTTTTTGAAATATGTGAAAGGAAAAACAATAAAGGGTTCAAAGACGATGCTATTAAGTGTAATACGTGGTTCATAGGCGATAGACATAATTCAAAAGAGAATTGCCAAAGCTGTCGTGGATGAGACTCTAGGGCAAATTTAACTATGTCTCCCTCCACATAGAATAATATATGAAAAGCGAACCAAAGTGCAATAGGTTGATCAGACCATCATGCACCGGTTCTGATTAGACAATATGTTAGTAGGTGCCAGCCCCCAATAAAATATGTCATGATCAAGCTTGAAAAAGATAAGCTTGCAAAACTGGTGCTAAATTAGCAACATAAGATAGACAAAATATAAGCAAGGATAATGATGAAGGAAGTAAATAGTCTAAGATCCTTTAAACATCAACGAGTGAGGGTGAATCAAAACAAGAAGAAAAGGATTTTCAAATCGAAGTTCATAATGAGAATCTTAAGGGTCATCCCAGGAATCTTCTCAAGTAGTCCTAACTGTGATTGAGTACCTCTCCGTTAAAGCCTATCTCTCAATCCTATCGCAGGCTCGCAGCAGTACAACTAAGTCACCGTACTACCACGATATCGCACTAATGCGACTCTCGACCTGCATGGGCCACCACTAAAAATGTGTCACGACCCGCACCCTGTATAGGGATACGAGTACGTAACAGCGCCCAGCCTACGCCGTAGTGTCGGCGGTAGAACGATGTCCTAGGTTACTATCTAATCAACAACTCACGCAATTATATAATGTACTTGTCAAATCTCAACTCCGAATGGAGGACAAGTATAGATATAATGAAATCTCAATCACAGTCTAAGCACGATAAGATAACACAGAAGTTTATAACTAAAGACTAAATAACAACGATTAAAAACTACTAAAATAATAATATCTCAAACAAACTCAAATACAAACTCGTATCTCAAGTTATTACAATTCAAGTTCTAAAACATAAAAACTAAACCAAGTCTACTAGCTAATCTCCCGATCACTCTTGAGCGTCGGGGCCAAGGTAGCTAAGCCGTCTCCTGGTCCATAATAAGTAGGGCAAGTGTCCTCAGGGCAATCATCTGTAAAATTTTCAACAGGTCCAGTCAGGACAGGAAGGAGCACATCTCATCTAGAAAATCCAAATAAATGATAGAGAACTATAAAGCAGTTATAGACAGTTGTATTGATGAATATGGCAGTTTATATTCAGGTGGTGGTATAGAGAGATAGATAAAGTACAAGAAAAGTAAGTAACTAATCAAGAGAAGAAATCATAACAATAAAGACTGTAAAATAAAATCTAGCTGAACTAGAGTAACATGATGAGTCCAGATGGTACAATATAAGTCGAGTGTAATCCCAATGTGAGTCTAATACAAGATGAGTCGAATGTGATTCTAATCATTGTTCTAATAAGGTGATTCGAATAAGGTGATTCGAATAGTGATTCATATGATGATCTAACAATGATTCGAATAAATTCTCCAAGTGTGTTTTAAAATACTTAGATAGACATGTAAACGGCTATGGGTAAATCTGGCACATCACGCACTGATCAGGTGATAGATGGCTATCATTCGAATATCATTCACAGGGGATGGTTCAAATAGTGGGAATGTTCACATGTCTACTCAAGTATTTCCCCGCCCATCTAATACAAATGAATCCAAAATCTGACGCATCAATCGAATAAAAGTCCAACCAGCACATGAAGATACGAATAGGTGGTTCGAATAGTGATTCGTATGGTGATTCGAATAATAGAGGTAAGACGAGTAAGTATGTATGTCGTATACATGGATTCAGTAATAACAATACGTGTTTGTAACAGAGAATCACATACAGCTAACTAGAACTGAAGTACAATAATTGACAAATAAATGAGAGAACTATCAGAGAATGTACTCGCTTGCTACTCTGAAAAGACTAGTGTAATATCAGATGTCTGCACCGGAGTCACAATGTCCTAAATAGAGCAGTACAGGTTATAATATGTTTAAAATAAGACAAATGAAGTTTATGATGCAATCTACATGATTCTAAGTCAAATCTAGGTCAAAGTCAACTCTAAGTCAAACCTGGTCAATTGTCTAGGCCAAACTAGGTCAAGGTCAAACTTCTAGGGTATTGGTCAATTCTAGTCAACATGGTCAACACCCTAGGCCACTAGGTCAACACTAGGCCTAAACCACAATCACTAAGTCTAATAGAATTCTATACTAGGCTAACAACCTAGGAAAACCTAATACTAGCTATAGGCTAGTAATCCTATAGGTCTAAGTACCAAACCCAAGCCTATAAGCTAAACTAAACTCAAGCTAGCACTATAGCCTACTACTACTCTACCAATAGCCTAAACCAAGCCACAAGCCTAAGCCAATATACTCAAAACCTAACATCACATATATGTATATACTCATATACATATATTCATACATATATATAACCTCACATATATCTGGCATACATACATTACATAGATGCATACATTCATTCATTCATTATCTACCTTGCATACACATGCATACATATAAATTACATATAGATATAGAGATGATATATGGCATGTGGGGGTGTAGATAAGTGTGTGACAGGAATATGTAGTGTGCACTAAAACTCATGTTTCAGCCCAATATCAGTGATGTGAATTTCAGAAATCTCAATGTGTGCTAGAGAAGCAATAGAGTGTGTTTAAGCAAAAAATTGACAGTGTAATAGTAATATGTAAAAGGGGCTGATGGTATAAACCATGGGCTGAACAATGTTTGGACTGAATCATGCTTAATGTGGACTGCAACAAGTTAACTTGTTCACTGGATATGGGACAGAACATGGAAGAGGGCTGTCCAAAGGGGAAGTATGGACTGTTCTCAGTTTTGTTTAACAGGAAACAGTGAATGTGGGAAAAACAGTATGGCATGTGTGTGTGTAGTGTGTTGACAGTTAGAATGTGTGTATAAATGTACAATGGGACAGCAATATGTATCTCATGTTCTCAGAATTGTATAATAGGATAGTGTGGATGTGAATGACTGAACAATTGGCTAAATGTAATGACCTGAACAAAGCATGCTAAGGGAAACCTTGTTACTTAAAACATGTATCAGAAAATCCCCTTTGAATCATATTTGAAAATCCAACATCTCAGTTTTAACTAGCCCCCGACCCAAATCAGTGATGTGTGTGTGTAAGAGTGTGTGTTTGCAATGTAGGGATGTACAGGAATATGGGAATCTCAGGAAAATGCAGGGTTAAGTTCAATCAATTCTCAGGAAAGGAATGACAGTTTATATCAATTGCCAATTATCCAAACACCATCCAATTCGAAAACCCAACCATGATAACATCGACAAAATCATGAACCAGCCAATTATAATCTAATACACATATGTATAGGAATTTAAACATGGCAAATTAACCATCAAAACAGTTTAAAAGGACTTAAAGTTCAGGATCCCAATTTCAGTAAAAACTGTACAACAGTCTACTGTTCAGTTCATTTCAACAGTCTACTGTTCAGTTTATTTCAACAGTCTAAACCCCATTTCGAACTCTAAAAACCTACCCAGTCAATAACCAACATCAAGGCAACCTAATGCACATGTGTGAATCATAATATGACAATTTAAACACCAATAAACCAGTTTAAACAATGAAATAAATTCAGGATATGGAAAAAATAGGACTGTGTATCAGTTGATACACAGGCAGCCCCTAACCACATTTAAAATCTCATTTAACAATGCAAACCTAATCCAACTTGAAAACCATACCTAGCAGCAGTTGATACTCATGTGGGTGAATCAATATGACAATTTAACATCAACATTTAGTTTAAAAAAAGGAATTAAACTCAGGTTTCGAAAACAGGAAATGGTATCAGCGATATTAAATAGGAAATGCAAATTCGAATTCAAAACATGGTAATGTACTAAATTAAAGGTTGTTAATTGATCCCCCGCACGTGCACGTGTCCCAGGGGTATAATCGTGTCCAAACATTTGGACACGAGGTGTCCAATCATAAAAACACACACAGACACGCACGAGCACACCAAGTGTCGTACAAGCGTGTCCCGGAGTCGTGTGCATGACACACGATACGTGACACGTCTAGGGTGAGCATATAACAGTTGAAAACCGAAAATCGAACCGAAATATGACAAACGGTTCGGTTTTTCGGTTATCGGTTCAATTTTTCGGTTATCGGTTCGGTTTACGGTTTAAAATTTTGAAAATTTGAAACAACGGTTCAGTTTTCGGTTCTTAATTCGAAAAACCGAACCGAACCGAAAGCCGATTTAGATTTAGTAATTTATCAAACTACCCACAATATACATATACTAATGTTTATTAATCCCTAACTGAGCGAACTCTCTTCTCCTATTCTATGTCGGTGCTTCTTTGAGCACTCTCTCTATATACCCTCAATCTATATATACTAATATCTTTCACTCTATGTAATATAACAATTCATATATATAATAATGTCATATATTTTTTAAATTTGTTTATTTAATTAATAGGCTCATTTTGCTAAAAACTTGAAGGTCATGCACATTGGTCCATGAAACCGAACCGACAGAAAACCGAACCGAATTAATTCGGTTCTGTTTTTTTCGGTTTTTATAAAAATGGTTCGGTTTTCGGTTTTGAGAAATACGATTTACGGTTATTTCGGTTTTCACATATTCGGTTCGGTTTGAACCGAACCGAACCGATGCTCACCCCTAGACACGTCGTGCTCGTGTCCAGACACTCGCCAGGGATAGGGGAGTGTGCTCATGTGTTGTCTTGTGTCCAAGTTGTGTCGTGTCTAAATTACAAGGTCGTGTCAGTGAGGGATTTATAGTGTGTACAGTGTAGTGAAGAACCCGTGCGTGTGTGATTTCTCACAACCTACTCGACGAATTTGCCTCAAAATTGGTATGCAAGGTGTCAGTGATAGCCCGCACCCTCCCCTAAAATATCATGTCAAAACGTGTCGTGTCCAGCGCACACGAAACGTCGAGCAGCAGGGCACTGCACGATAATGTCGTACAGCGTGTCCAAGCCCTAAAACCGACACAAAATCACATAAAAATCGACTCTGTCACCTAGATCCGTAATCTACATCTCATAAGCAATCCAAATATATAATTTGTTTTGAAAAACATTAACATTCAATCCATTGAGACATTTCAACAAACACCTTAAATAACACATAGACACGTGTCCGATACGGACACCAAACGGACAAGAAATCCACCCAAATTTTGGGAAACCTAGGAGACTCCTAGATCTAGCCCTAAATGCAAAGAAAACTGAAATTTAAATCAATTTAAAGGGTTTTACCTATATGTGCAAAAAACTTGGAAAAGCTTCAAATGGGGGATTCTTCCTCTTGATGGCAAAAGCTCCAAATTGGTCCAAAGCTGGGATTAAATCCCACAATCAGAAAATAGGAGGAAATTAAGCTCTAATGCAAGAAACTAGGAATAAAAAGGAATAAAAATGGATTTATGAAGATTTTTGGAAGGGGAAAAAATACCTCTCTTTCTCCAAGTGTTGGAATGAAATAAAAGAGGCAAGCCCTAATGAATAAGTGTTTATATAGGGTGGGGATCCCTACGTGGCTGGTCATAGGCTCAATAATTAGGGTTAGGGTTTACTAAATGGCCCATGGGCTTAAGTCATGATCAATCAAATCATTAAGCCATAAGTCATTTCATTAACCCACAAGCCATGACTTAAATTCACTTAAACTAATCCTCCTAATCCAAAAAATTAGTTTCTAATGACTAAAAGTAGGTTAACCTAAGTTAGACTAGGGTCACCATGTCTAGGGTTAGTTTCTAGGCTAGTCCACTAGGTCTCAACATTCAAGGTCAATAGAATTCACCAATTCAATAAATCATCTAATAATTCAAATAAGTCAAAATGATCAAATTATCCCTAGGCTAAAAATGATAATTAAATCATTCTAATGACATGGTTAGGCTCTAGGTCATGCAGTCTCTAGGGTTTCACTGGCAGCACATCAAAATCACAAGTCATGACTTAAAGCAATTTTTAAATAGTTTAAAAATTATTAAAAATCACCAAAAATTATAATATATAATAATTATCAATAAATAATAATTATAATTATAAAATTTCAAAAATACTCTCATTTCAGAAACTGGGTGTTACAGTTGGGATACATGGAATACGTCATATACCTCACGTAGTGACGACAGAAGAGCGAGACGATAGGATACATCTCCTACTCGCTCCAGAATGTCGAACGGTCCTATATACCTAGGTCTAAGCTTTTCCCGTACGCCAAAACGAATGACGTCACGGTTAAGCAAAATCCTCATGAATACATGGTCGTCGACCGAGAATTCAAGGGGGCGCCGATGGGAATCGGCCCAATGACGCTGGCGATCTTAGGCAACTCGAAAATGATCTCTGACTCTCCTGACCACTTCAACGGTCTGAACAATCATTTTCGGATCGAGCATCTCTCTCTCCAACATCGTCCCATGCTAGCGGGGATCGACATTTCCTGCCATACAGTACCTCGAATGGTGCCATCTGGAAACTGGCCTGGAAACTGTTGTTGTACGAGAACTCCAACAGGTACAGGTGATCTTCCCACGAACCATCGAAGTCGAGCATACAAGATCTCAACATATCCTCAAGAGTCTGGATCGTGCATTCTGACTGGCCATCTGTCTGCGGGTGATAGGCTGAGCTGAACTGGAGATGAGTTCCCAAACTCTCCTGTAGGCTATGCCAAAAGTGTGACGTAAATCTTAAATCTCTGTACGAGGTGATACTGACGGGCACACTGTGAAGTCTGACGATCTGCCTGAGGTATATTTCTGCTAGCTGAGTCGTCGACTGACCAACTTTGAATGGGAGAAAGCGAGCTACTTTCGTGAGCCTGTCTATAATAACCCAAATAGCATCTCTGCCAGCCGGGGATCTAGGTAAGCCAGTCACGAAATCCATGGTTATATGCTCCCACTTCCATTCTGGAATTGGCAAGGGCTGAAGTAGTCCAGCTGGCCTCTGATGTTCAGCTTTAACTTATTGGCAAACTAAACACCGAGAGACTAACTGGTCTTTCTTCCTCTTCATGCCATTCTACCAAAAGTGCTGACGAATATCTCAGTACATCTTCGTGCCACCGGGATAAATGGAATACTGAGAACTGTGAGCTTCTGCCAGGATCTCCTGTCTGATATCTCTACCGGGTACACAAAGACGCCTTCCATGCCTAAGTGTACCGTCTTCATGAATGCAAACTCTGGTCTTCGTCCTGCCTCACACTCTGCTCTGAGCCGCTGGAGCTTAGAATCTGCTGACTGTGCTATCCGGATCCTTTCGATTATAGTAGACTGAACTTTCATAATGGCCATCAATGCCACACTGGGAGGGAGAACAACTTTTATACCCATCTTTTGAAGATCTGCTAACAGCTCTGGCTGCGCTGTTATAAAATAAACTTTGGCTATCATGCTCAATGCATCTACAACGACGTTGGCCTTTCCTGGGTGATACTGCAGGTTGACATCATAATCCACAAGTAGCTCTAGCCATCTCCTCTGACACATGTTGAGATCCTTCTGAGTGAACACATACTTCAGGCTCTTGTGGTTGGTGAAAACTTCCATCATATCTCCAAACAAATAGTGCCTCCACAACTTAAGTACAAACACTACTACTGCCAGCTCCAAGTCATGGGTTGGATAATTTCTCTCATGATCACGAAATTGACGTGACGCATAAGATATTACCTTCCTATGCTGCATCAGAACACATCCTAAGCCTCTGCCTGAAGCATCACAATATACTGAGAATCCTCCGGTTCCATCTGGAAGTGTGAGAATGGGAGCCGTCATCAAGCCTCGCTTCAGCTTCTCAAAAGAATCCTGGCACTCTAATGTCCAAGCAAACTGCATATCCTTGCGGGTCAACTGGGTCAAGGGCGTTGAAATTCGAGCAAAGTCTGAAACAAATCGCCGGTAGTAACCGGCCAACCCAAAAAAACTGCAAACTTCTGCAACTGTGTTAGGTACCGGCCACGTCTCAATAGCCACGATCTTCTGGGGATCCACTTCTGCTCCTCCTCTGGTGATGATATGACCCAAGTACGAAATACGATCGAGCCAGAACTCGCATTTACTGAACTTGGCATACAACTGGAATTCTTGAAGAATCTGGAGGACCACTCTGAGATGTTGCTCATGCTCTACCTTACTCTTACTGTAGACCAGGATGTCGTCTCGAAACACAATCATGAACTGATCCAAATATGGCATGAAGATACGATTCATGAGGTCCATGAATACAGCCGGCACATTGGTTGCGCTAAATGGCATCACAAGGAACTCTCAATGCCCATACCGGGATCTGAAAGCTGTCTTCGGGATGTCCTGCTCTCTGACTATGGTCTGATGATATTCTGAGCGCAAATTAATCTTCGAGAATACTGCTGCCCCCTTGAGTTGATCAAACAAGTCATCTATCCTCGGGAGAGGGTATTTGTTTTTGATTGTCACTGAGTTCAAGGTACGATAATCTACACATAATCTGGACGTACCATCCTTCTTTTTCACAAGAAGCATCGGGGCTCCCCAAGGCGATCCACTAGCATGAATAAATCCCTTGGTCCTGGGTTCTTCAATCATCTTGTACAATATCTCTAGTTCTGACGGTGCCATCATGTAGATTCTCTCTGATACTGGGACTGTCCCGGGAATCAAGTCAATAGTGAACTCGATCTCTCGCTCTGGCGGCATCCCTGGAAGCTCTTCTGGAAAAAACATCTGGAAATTCTTGAACTATCTGGGGTAACTACACGGCTGCTACCGTCATCCGCAATACTGGAGGAGAAGGTTCAACTTCGCCTCGGGAGAAGGAAAACTTCGGCTCACCAGGAATGCTAAAAATAATCCTGCCAAGATAGAAGTCTATCCTAGCATACTGGTCCCTCAACCAATCCATCCCTAAGACCACATCATAATCGTCCATCGGGAACTCTATCAATCTAGCGGGGAATTCTCTACTGCTAACTATGATCCGACATGAGGAAAATACTCTATCTACTCCCACAAGCCCATTACCAGTAAGTATATTGAACCTTACTGATAATGACTCGGGCTCTAGTCCTATCCGTGTCGCGAATCGTGCAGACATAAATGAATGCGAGGCACTAGAATCAAATAATACTGAAGCTGGAGAGGTGTTGACGAGAATAGTACCTGCCACTACCTCACCTGGTGCTATTCCTTCTTCTTTCATGGACAAAGCCAGCACTTGACCATGTCCTCTGGGTGCGGGTCCCCTCCGCTAAAAATTTCTCTGCCTGCTCTAGATGAGGGCCGGGGCATACTGCTGCGGTCTCTGCTGCTGGAATGCCTGGGCCTGCGTCGGCAATGGCCTCGGGAACGGGTACTGCTCTGCTGCTGGACTGGTGCTAGTCCTCTAACTGAAGGACTAGAGAAAGCTGATGATGAACTCTCCCTGTTCGGGCAGTTTCCAATCCTGTCATCCGGGGCACCACAAACCAAGCACAAACCCTGTGCTCTGCGACACTCTGATACCACATGCCCTGGCTTTCCGCAGTAGGAACATCCCACTACGAAAGACTGCTTCTGCTTCTGCTGCTGAGGGTGGATCGGGATTGAATGCTGAACCGACGTCACCGAGGCCGCCCGTCTCGGAGCTCCAATGGTCAAAGCCCTGGCCGTCGGGACTGGTGTTGAAGACTGATTCATCTGACCGTGGGATCGCTTCCGACCTCCGGTCCTGTCTACGATCCTCTGGGAGGTATACTCATGCCTCCTAGCTGCACTCAATACTGCATCAAAAGTCTGATGCTTAAACTGCTCCACCGCCAACAGAATCTCGAGATGGAGCCCCTGCTGGAACCGCTGGGCTCTATCGAACTCGGTCGCCACCAAGGTGGGAGCAAACCGACTGAGTCTCGAAAACTCGGCCGCATATCCGTCAACCGTCCTGCCCATCTGCTTCAGATTAGTAAACCTCGTCTGTAGATTGTATCGAGCTACAACATCAAAATACTTGGTCTGGAATCTCTCTCTGAATACTGTCCAGGCAATGGGTGGCACTAATCTAACGGCCTGCGCCGCCCACCAGCTGCGGGCAAGATCCAATAACTGCAGGCATACCACAGCCACCTTCTCGGCTTCTGGAGCCCTAGCTGCTTCTAGAATCACCTCTGTGTCCTGAAGCCAAGTATCAGTAGTGATCGCATCTTCACTGCCGTTGAAGAAGGGAGGGTTCAAGCGCTTGAAGCTGTTGGCCGTGCGCTGTTCGCCTGATGACCTCCTCTGGTCAAGGCATCTACCACCGCCTGGTGCAAGACATCTCCTCGACGATCCTAGAAAGCTAATAATGACCTGATGAGACCCACAAAAGTGCCATTATCAGGCTCTGCAGGCTGGACGGGCTGAACTGGTGGTTCTCCTCCAGTAGGCACGACTCTGGAGGCTACTCCTGAATGCTAGGCTTGATCGCCAGGTTGTTGCTGGTCCATAAGAGGAGCTCCGTCTTGCCGATCGGTAGGACCAGGAATAATGCCGCTGAAGAAGATGACATAGGAAATAATAAGAAAGGACCAGGACAGATCAACGATACAAGCATGTGATCAGGACAAGATTTTCAGGGATTTAGAAGATACGAACAGAGATCAAGGGCGAGTACTGATTGAGACATCTATTCGGTAAATCCTCACATATCTTAATTTACAAGACCTGCATAGGCCACCACTTAAACCATGTAACGCCCCAGAACCAGAATACTGGAGAGCGGAGGCGTACATAGCCAGCTAATGGGATTGCCTGTAGCTGAAAAATCTTTTCATGACAACTGAATTATTCTAGTTTATTAGCCTTAGTCAATTGTAGTAGGTATCCTTGACCGTGGCACTCAGGGATCCCATCCTAGACATGATGCAAGATAATACTGGTTTATTTATACAAACGCAATCGTCCACGGTGTCCAGGTCACTCATACTTGTCATGTCAGGCTAGCTGTCGTAACAACATATCGTGATATATCATGTCAGTTTACTTGTTAAGAGTGCGCCACGGTGGGCCACTATCGTGTTCATGGAACATATCAGATCTTACATGGCATAAGCAAAATATAACAATTCAATTTAATAATAATAATAATATAATAATAATAATAATAATAAAAGAGAATCAGACTGTGAAAGGAGCCATACGGCTAAGAGATATATTCTCATGCGGCTGAGAAAAAATGGCACATGCGGCTCGGGAGAGCGCAAGGGTCTTATGCGGCTTAGGAGAATCGGGCTTATGCGGTAGCGGGAGGGAAGGGCTTATGCGGCAAAAAAGGGCAGTGCCATACGGCTCGAGAATGAAGGGGGCACATGCGGCTGGAAAGTAGTGGAGGCTCATGCGGCTGGGAACACAGGTTCTTATGCGGCTAAGAATTAAGAGTTCATGCAGCTCAGGAAAAAGTTGGACTTATGCGGCTGCGGTTCATTATGTACATGCGGCTAGGTCATGGCAAGGCCTATGCGGTAGAGGATTAATGTGGCTTATGCAGCTAGAGATGTAAATTCTCATGCGGCTGCGGACATGCAAGTGCTCATGCGGTTGAATCAAAGGCAGAGCCATGCGGCTGAGTTCAAGTGGAGTCTTATTCGGCTGGACCAGGGGCGGGTCTTATGCGGCTGCGAATTGCCAAAGCCTTATGCGGCTGCAGGGAGTTGTCTTCATGCGGCTGGGAAGTAATGCGCCATGCGGCTAAGAAAGACTTGCCGCATGAATGTTCATACGGTCAAGTGCTGCCATGCGGCTCAAGACTGTCATGCGGCACAGAAGTTGTTCTTCTTCTCTGCTTGTCCGAGAAGAAGAGCCATAAAGTCCATGACTTCCAAGCTCCATAAGTCCTCCATTCCAATCCCAAATCTGGACTTCCATAGGTCAAAATGGGACAGAATAAAATTCTCTACAACATGAAACCATCAAAACTTGGAAATAACAATGCTAAGTAGATCAAAACCCAAAAAATCTGAAAATATAATAAACTTAGATCTACATAAATTGAACCATAAAAATTAGAATTGTTAAGTACTAAAGTGTGTTAGAATCTCGTGAGGAAGAGAGTGGAACAATAAAAATGGAGTTCCTCCATGAAGCAAGCTGCACTTGCATAAGCTCTCTTCTTGGTAGGTGAAGAAGTAATGGTGGAGAAGAAGAAGAGTAATGAAGAGAGAGAGTGAGGGAATGGGTTAATAAATGAAGATGGTGGTGGTAGGTAAGGGTTCTCCCTTGGTTCATGATGAACCAATAAGCAATCCTAGCCGAACCAAACCAACCCAAACAAGTCGAACCAAGCCAGGAGACATGCAATACGAGTCAAGATACGTATACATATTCTAAAATACGTAATACGAACTACAGGCATTACACAAGACCTGTAACAAGACAAGATAAATAAGGTTGACAATACGCAGCGGAACATATTGCAGATATTTGAAGCAGCAATGGACATTTTGTACATAATGGTAACAAGAAACAATTCTCTTTATTGATATTCTTTGAACAGATTACTACCTCTCATTTCTCTCTGGTACAATGTTTACATTCTCTCAGAAATATTACAGATTACAATGATCTGTTTCCATACATTACATCCCTTTATATACAAACCAACTCTTGCAATAGATGTCCATCTCTTGGCATCTCTTCTGGTTTTTGGATCCTGAGGATGAGGCTCGGGCTATCGCTTCGGACTATCCTTCTCGATGCATATTGCACCTGCATACAGACTGATGGTGGGTCAGTATATCAGCATACTGGTGATTGTGAACAAAGAGCTACACTTGTCTGAAACGATCATTGTTCATTTAGTGAGAAAATATTTCTTGTAATGTGATCTTGCTACTTTTACCTATATTTATTTCATGCATACAGAGTCAGTTTATATTCATTGAAAACATATTTGAAAGGCCACAATTCATTTCATTAATCTCAAGGATACAAGGGACTGTTCAATTCAAGCATGATGACTATTCATTTCATGTGCAGTGCACAGCGTGTTTCGTGAACCATATTATTATATTAGGGACAAAAATATTAGCAATCTTTTCTTATTCAAGATATTCTCAGAAAGATTACAAGCATGATTATCATAACTTTTTTGGACGGAACATAGCAATTCTTGGCAACAATTTATTCTTTGAGCAACTCATGTTCAGGAAACTTAGTAACGAATGTATCACTTTTTTAGTGATTCTTACCATAACCGACGGTCCATCCCTACATAAGACAAGGATTAGCATAAACATAACATAACCAACATTCTTATTTTCTGTTCGTCTCTGTATCGTTAGTTCTTAGCAAAACATTCTTGACACATGCAGACTCGATTGGCAGCTGTGACTCTCTGGTTCAGCTCTGCACCAATCAACACTTATCTATATGATGGTCCATGGAAATTCTTATGATTAGCCACTGTGACTCTTTGGTTCAGCTCGTCGCTAAGGACTTAGATATCGGCTACCCTTTTAACATGAGGTCTTTTTTACCTCAGGGAGCTCTTAATCTCTCCTAGGCCGAGTGGTTCCAGGCGTCCCCAGATACCACCCGAGAGACAAATTTTACTTGTATACAAGTTGTCCGAGACTAATACATATGCTCTAGTAGTTCTATCAGATGTAACAGATTTGATCAGATCTTTCATATATACGACACGTTCATTTTGTGCCTTAGCAGATATACGACATGTTCATTTCATGTCTTTCTTCTTTTTGGATCACATAGCCAACAGCTTCTCTCTTTTCTTATCAAGCATGACAATGAGTCACATTCAGAACAAGGATCTATATATGGCACCATCTCATTTGATTTAACATAACAAAAGTTCATTTCTTTTTTTATCAGACAACAATCTTACTTTAGCATACAAGCATCAGTTCGTTTCTTATGAGCAAGCAACAGTTCTACTTCTTAGCATGCAGATTATCTCTTTTTTCATATTAGCATAGCAACATGCGGATTCTCTTAAAGCATACTCAATGATTTACCATCTTGTTATTAACAATAACATTTAATCAAAAACTCAGATTCTTATTAGGCGTAAGCGAATCAGTAAATGAGACTTCGTCCACTCATCCAGATTAATTATCTTCTGTTGTAGAGCAAGCAATCTGATTCCTCTGTTTATCTAGTACCTTTGCGGAGCGGGGCACTACACGCCATATACTTGACCCTGGTTGAATTTTCCAGGAACTATTATGTATCAGAGAGCTTATCTTCTCTGACTTCATCCTACTGCTACGGAGGTCAATCTCTGCCATATCTATGATACTGTTGTGGTCAATCCAAGGGTCATGCCACAGGTTGGTGCCGACCCCGTCATAAATAACCCTTTGGATGCATGACTTCAATCTCAACCTCTGCTGCAAGATACACTTGAAACCAACAGAGAAGTTAGAGTTGCTCTTCATCGTCCAAAAATTTTCTTCTTAATATACCTAATGCTCATCCAAGAAGACCAGTGGGACTTCCCATCTACCAATGTCCAAGCCATTTTTAGTGCAGCCAATCTCTCTGATAGTGTTCAGAGATCGAAGCTCGACCCCCTCTTCCTTCTTGGGGCGGCACAATTCCTTCTACGCTATAGTTTGAAACCCGCCCCTCCAAATAAATCTAGCGTACATACTTTTAATCTTCTGTATCTGTTTCACTTAACAAAATGCCTGGAAATCGAATTTTGAAAATAAAACGAGAAAAAGTACAAGAAGTACAAATTTGATTCTGGGAAGTATTGTTATGGAAGTCTGATCTGTAAATGATCACTTTGTTCCTTTGACCATACGATGATGATGAAGATCACTGCTAGAAGATGAACAATTGGAAGAACTAAGTCACCAGAAAGGTATCGACGCACTTGGGCACTGATGGCGAGGCCGAATACTTTCCTGCTTTGCTTCACTCTGTTCTGGAAGAAAAGTTGAAGAAAAATGCTCCAAAAATCAAAGTCTCTGGGCTCTGATCTTTATGTATTCTCCCCTTTCTCTCTGTGTCCGTTATATGAGAAAAATCAGTCTAATTATAGACTTGGCTTCTTGTACGTAAAAACTCAGCAAAAGTTTCGTCTTTACGCTAACAACTGCCACCCATGATTGGAGTCATCCTCTGCATACGTTGACACGTGTCCCATCATTTCAGTAAGAATAGGATGCACGTATATACGTTCTTCGAGATATGTGGCATGAAGGCCATGTAGGCAAACCACGTTCTGAATTGGTGAAGAAGAATAGGACGTAAAAATAACCCAAATATACCCTGAGCGAAAAGTAGTAGACTAGGCGTAAAATAGCCATGACATGGACTTCCCGCATAAAGTGGTTATTAAATAACCTTGAGCGTAAAAGTAGCCCAAATAAACTTTATGCACATGTCAACTTTTGAGCGTAAAAACTCGTATAGTCTCCGTGCGTAAAAGAAGCCATATTATGAGCGTAAAAATAGCTCAGTCCACATACTAAACGACAAATTGGTCTCTGTGTAAAACAAATCTCTTCGAATTCTGTGATATATGCCGTCATTAAATCTTTATGTCAGACTTTGCATTAAATGCAAGACTTGACAGCTTTGTCCAGCGTAAAAGTGGCTAGCCTGTCTTAGGCGTAAAACCATTAGCTTTGACCCGGACGTAAAATGATTAGCCTGCTTTAGGCGTAAAGTGATTAGCCTCTCTTTGGCGTAAAGTGGATCAATTTGAATGGAATAATCTATCTCTTTGACTCATTCTTATAAAGCACTTTTTACACTCCTACAAGACCCCCTTCAAAGTTTTCAAATATCCTCAAAATTTGAAACACTTTGAACAGAAGCATAAAAGTCGAGATTTGACCAATCAGCATAAAATTCGGGATACTCAACAGTCATCCGCGTAAAAGTGGGGATATCCAACAGTCGACGTAAAATCTGGAATTTGAACCGCTTTGAAAATTCCCTATAAATAGGGTTTTTTCGGGAGAGAAAGAACTTTACTTTGTTTTCTTGCTCCCGTAATCCCGATTCTTCTTGAACTCTCTTCTTCCTCTTGCATTCCATTCAATGGCCCCCAAGAAGTCCGCCGCCGGCAGTAGTAAAGGGAAGAAAGCCATTGATTCGTCATCGACAGAACATGTGAAAACTCCCGTTCGATCATCAACACCATACCGACAACCCAATCCAGCCGTAGCTCCGTCTATGAGGGGTAAAGCACTCCCTTATGGCCATAGAACTTTATCGGAGAAGAAAAAGGTCTTTTGTTTCACGCCCACATTATACGTGTTAGCGTAGAAACTGAGATAAACAAAATACGCCCACGTTTATACGTGTCAGCGTAAAACTGAAATACGCCCACATCTAATGTGCCAGCGTAAAAACTGAAATACGCCCACATCTAATGTGCCAACGTAAATCTCCAAAATGAAAAAGACCGTGTAAAAACAAAAGACTTTTTTAGAAAACTTTTTACTTTTTAGATCCATTTATCTGCATAAATGACATCAAATTAGATTTTCTCTAACTTGATTTCTTTTTTTTTTGCAGTGGACTTGCAAATTTACCCTCTTGCAGAAGTCTTTGGCTCGTCAGTTGGCATGGTGGGTTCAAATTAGCTGGAGAATCTGTCTCACGTAGCATTTTCTCAGTCAAACCCCGATTACCCTATAGAGAGAGCACAATTGATAGCAGCCCAAGGGGATAGGATGTTGCTATCCATGATGAATGGAGAAGTACTGATATCATTGGACAATCAACAATTCCTGAAGCTAGCTTTCTTGTTTGGAGATGCTATAGATTACAAATCACAGACTCACCCTAAAAAGGAGGCTTGGACATTTAGATCTGGAGAAAGGGTGATGTATCTCCCTGATATGGACAGAGATTATCCTCTATCTGCTTTCGTCCATGCTAGCCATCACCGTCAAATGTTGTAGAATTTAACTCCCAATAGCTATGGTAGACCGGGCAGGATCATCTTCAGACGAGAGAGAGCAAACGACATTGGTTACCACATCAGCGCTCCCTGTGGGGGTGTCATTCCATTTTCTGGTCTGATGCCCGGGTTTACACCGAATGAGAACTCATCTCTTATTCAACCCGTACAGATTCCCATGTTTATAAATAAGTTCCTAAGAGAAGGAGTCTTATATCCTCAGACCAATCCTAGGTTAACGGGATGGTTAACCCCTTACAGTAGCAATTGGATCCAGATCAGTAATTGGGTCATGAAGAACTTTAAGACAGAATTGGATGAGATTGGTCTGTACGAAGCGGTGGCTTCCACCAGTTATGGTATTCCACCGAACGGCAACCTGTTTTTTGCTTTATTGGAGTTGTATATGAGTTCAACAGGAACTTTCGCAACTCCGCACGGCGAGATGGGTCTGGCCCTACATGAGATGCAGTTTATTTCGAAGCTACCAATGGGCGAGTTTCCCTATGAAGAATATATTCCCTCCAATCGAGAATTGGCAGAAATTCGGGAGAAGAACCCCGAACTGGTGCAAGTCTACGAAGAACTTATGTGCCATTATCTGATTTGCACCAGCATGTATGAAACCAGATCACATCTGGCATACATAACTAAATGGACAACTTACCTATTTTATCATAAAAATAGAGTGTCCAAGACGGAGAAGAGCAGGTTCTGAGAAGATAAGACTCAGACCATCAAACCTTGCTCTATAATTCCTGCAGATTTAATTCAAGAATTAATGGCCTCGCAAAAGTCTCGAGACCAATATTTGTCTACAAAAACCGGAGATATCCCTGCGGAGACTGAAACTTTGAGCTACCTGAGACATGGTAGTCAGAAACTATCAAAGAAGGCCTTGCTGGCAGGATTCTTATCCCTGTGGCTACGAAGGTGGGTCATGCCAGGGATCGGTACCATAGACAGAATTCATCGAACCGTACTGTGGCCGGCGGTACGTTTGGTTTTCAAACACAGAATTAACCTGCTGTCGGCGATGGTATGCCGAATAAACGCAGGTCTACGAACTTTCGGTGAAGAGCTGATTAATAATACTCCTTATCGAGATAATTTGGAGCTGCCCTACACCTATTTGATGGGCTAGTTGCTACATCACAATTACAATTTGTTGCCACCGGGCCCTGAGGATGAAGCGAGAATTTTCCTTCAAAATTTTAGCAAATCCGCATGGAGAGTTATAACGATGGCAGACACCCGAACAGCATTAAATTATTCTCACGGGTGGAATTTCTTTTGTACCAGGCCACCAGTTCAGGCCGACTGCCTTGGTGCACAATTTGAAGACAGGGTAGAAAGAACAGCTTCATTATCAATACCTGTCTTCAGATGGCTAGTGTACATTAGACCCTCGCATCTAATGTATAGAAGTGAAGATAATTGTGCCTTCGAACCATACTTACCCAGTAGGTTCGTTCGCCAATTTGGGTATGACCAACTTCATGTTGGTAACCCCTCTACCAGTTTCCGTCACCATGGAAAACTGCTTGACGGTGCTCGAGCATGGCGGTATTTCAGCACTGCCTGTACTGGTGCCAGATTCAAAATATCTACAGCCACCAGTACAACTCAGTTACGCATCCTTCATTCATATGCTCATTTCTACACATCTATTCGATCTTTTGAAGACGGTTACAGCATGCCATGAAGTCTTCGATGGGCCCATGAGGGAAATATTGAAGAACCTGTCTAAATAACTCCTGACGTGCCTGATAATGTTACTGCTATAGATGATTTTCTGGAAGTAATCCCCAGAGGGGCTGGGGAGATAGCAGCAGGTCCAATAATTATTGGAAAAACCCGAAAAAGGAAGCAAAGCGCGGTTACCACTCTTCCGGTGAAGTCTCCGGAGAATAAGAAGAAGAAGTCTACCACTAAAGGGCCTTCCAAGCCAAGAGCCCTCACTCCAGAAGATGATACCTTGGTTGAAGAGGATCATCTTGTTGGTTCTTCTTCAGTCCATCCAGAAGAAGGATCTTCAGCCCCTCCACCAGTAGTAGCACCGAAAGCTGTGACACTTTTGTTTCCTGGACGTCTTAGCTCCTCGCTCCATTTATCTTTGCCAACCAAGGCACAAGTTACGGGGGATGCTACTGCTGTATCTACTGTTGCTCGAGACCGTATTCCATCAGATGAGCCGGCTCTCGACTTCGATGATGATGATTGGGATGGCGATTACGATTCACATCTTGAACATAACTCACATATTCCAAGTATCATACAAAACCTATACGGAATTATGTACCATGATTTTGTATATTAACTTATTTTGTTCATTTTGTAGATGTCATCATTGCACCAAAGCCTGTGGCTCCTCCTCCTTAAGAAGAAGATATCTATGAAGAAAATGAGGAATCTGAGGATGAAACTTCTTCTTCAAAAGAAGAAGACGCTGATGAGGAGGGAGTTCAATAACCCGAGATGGAGCTTCAAGAAGAATATCCTCCATCATTAGAGGTACAACAAGCACAACCTGAAATGTCCTCTCCTGCTGAAGACCAGCACAAAGAAAAGACTACAATAGACCTCACTGTAGGTGATGATAGAGCTGCTGGAGGAGAACCAGATTTGAATAAAGAAGCAGCTGTAGAAAATTTCACTACAATTGAAGCGATGGAAAATCCTGTGGAGCAAACCATTGAAGAAAATGCTGAAAGCATTCTTGAATCACCAACTGAAACTGGGGAAGCTATAATGACATCTTCTATTGTTGCTACTAATTCAGTACCAGTTTCTGATGAGCCAATGCCAGAACCTGAACTGGCTCCCGCAATTGTCACCACATCCACCGATATTACCACCACCAGAACTCCAGAAACGGCTGGAGTAACAAATATTGAAGACATTGCTCTCGAAGATCTTGGAAATCAATTGGCTATGGCAGCAGTAACAACAACAACCTCATCTCATCCTGCTGTCACACCAACAACATCTGTTTCTGGTCTCCAAAGAAGAGATCTATTAGATATTGCTGCCACACCAAGCTCCAGCGTAGAGATGAATCTCCTAGTTGAGATTCATACTGAGACCTTTTACAAAACTCTAGCAACCCTAATAAAAATGGTCCTGAATAAGGGCCTCAGTTACGAGATTTTGAAGGCAGCGATGGCTCTGACCATTAGGAATGTTGCTATGTTCAATGATGCTGGGAGAGCTGCAGCATTGGAGAAAATTGTAGAGGGCCTTGAACAGCCGATCAACGAATACCTCAAGCTATCAAGTGAGACTGTTGAAAGTCTCATTCAGGAGGAATATGACGCCTTAACGGCTGATTATCTTGCTCGGGAGACCACATATAATGAAGCTCTTCATGAACATAGTCTGAAAGTTGCCAAAGAGAAAGCTTTTTGGCTGGAATAAAGCCCATACTGCATGGTCACAGAGTAGCTTACGATGCTTTGAACATAGATATTCAGAATAAAAATGATAAAATCCGTGAAGTCGAGGCTGAGTTAGCTCGCTTGAAGGCTGAAAGGGAAAAGTTGATCGACGCTCGAAAACTGTACCTCACTCAGAGCTCCATTTTAGAAGAACAAGCCTTCAAGGCTGAATCAACTATCAGAACCCTTGATGAAGCCAAGGACAATCTGATAATCAGCTTCGTTGGACTTTCTCGTATTTGTACTCCTAAAGCTCGACGTGCTGAAGCTACTAAAAAAGTTATAAGTTTTCGTGACAAGCGACTACAAGAACTACAGAAGTTGCTTCAAGATGTTTCTACTCTACCTTAGAAGAGCTCCTTTGTCATCTTTATCTCATTCATTTTTGTAATATTTTCACAAGGAATGAATAAAATATTTATTTTGTGATCCTATCATTTATTTAGAATAAACAATAGGTATGAGGCAGAAAATACTTATCAGCGGTTATATGAACATGACAAGTCTTTTAAACTCAATAGTTTGTATATATCCAGAGGTAATATGGACATGATAGATAATCAAATCTTATTTTCTGTTTTTAGAGTATGCAATACTATCAGAGGTATTATGGACATGATAGTATGTAAGAACTCAAAGAAAAGTAGATTAATATCTATGCAGAGGTCGAAGGAACATGATAGATAGGAAAAGCAAGTAGATTTAACATTTATCCAGAGGTCTTGAGAACATGATAAATAATAAATCCAATTTTTTAATCAACTCGTAAGATAGAAGATCAAAATTTCTCTCCGAAGAGACGAGTAATCAGCTTAACCAAACCTTGGTAGCTGGGGATTAAGAGGACAGATGTCATTGAGGATATATGTCAATATTGATGAAAGAATGAATGAACCAACATGGCCCAAGGATCATTCTCAAATGGCTCGGATTCACCATCAATTTGAACCATGTAAGCTGAAAATATTTGCTCAGATTCATCATAATAGTCTCCTTTAACACACGAGGAGTGAGAAATATCGGATTTGATGAATTGGACTTCTTCTGAATCTGATAATTGTGAAGAGCTAGAAGAGAATTCTTATTGAATATCGTCATTAAACATATGGGACGGATCATATCCCAATCCATGACGAGTTTTCTGGTAAAACGGATCACCACATAATGGTAGTCGTCTACCTTTACCTTGATTGAGACCTTGCATAGTCTTTAAATCATATCCCATGTTCTGGATAATCTTGAGAGATTGTTGACTATATCTGTCAATTCAGATTCTTCCTTTATCTTTATCTCTCATATCATATGTCTGAGCAACAGGGATATTTCTAGCCAGGCCAAACACAATTTGGCACTTATTTTTCTTATCAGACGGAACCACGAAATAAGATTCTTTGTGACGTCTATAAGTGACACAAGCTTGCGATAAAGCGGCTACAGGAAGAAGATAGGGAGAAGATGTTAGAAATCTTTGAGCATAAGGTCCAACATCGACATGAGGAGGAAAATAATTTTTCTTATTGTCAATGTATAAGGTTTTCTCTGTGTCTATGTCGTCTTTATATTGATGACTTTGATTATCAGAAGATAAAGTCATTCTTTCAATAAACTTGACAGCCATATACTCGAAAAGGAAATCTTCATTGATATCAAAAAGTACAGAATGATCAATATTTACATCATTTACAATTTAACTGCTATGCTTCGGATTAATCACTAGTGGACTGTCATCCGTCTTCTGCGTAGATTTGCCAAGATTGACAATCAAAGGAGGTTCTGGATTATTCGTACGAAATGTACGTCCTTTGACTTTGATCACAAGAGGTTGAACTTGGCTTTTAGCAGGAACATTCACTGATTCCTCAGATGAAGCTTGAGTTCTTCCTTTAACCTTGATCATGAAAGGTTGATTGTTGACAGGTTGGGGTTGGATTCGCCCTTTGACTTTGATATTCAAAGGTTGCTCTTCTGGCGGATCTTCGTTAATAGACTGATCTTCAGCAGATGATTGATCTTCAGCCATATCTGATATCTCTTTCACATGCTCTTGTTTGTAAAGCCTTGAGTCGAAAAATAGGCCTCGACACCCTTGAAAGGGTTGATATCAGCAAACTCAGTCTTTACAACCCCTTGGGGATCCACATACTTGAAGCATTGATGGAGAGTCGAAGGCACGATGTTATGCTCATGTAACCATGGTCTTCCAAGAAGAATATTGTAGGATACCTCTGAGTTAATAACATAAAATGTTGCCATAGTTCGAAGATCACCAATCTGAATCTTCAGACGAATCTTCCCATGTGGTTTGCTCTTTCTAGAGTTGAAACCAACTATTGTGGTACTAGTGTAAGTTAGATCACTAGTAGGAATCCTCAATGGTCTTAGCATACTTTAAAGAATTATGCTAATGGAAGACCCAGGATCAATGTAAATTCTGTCAACTTCAATGGATTCAATATACCCAGTGTAACACAAAGGCCTATCATGCTTGTTATGCTTCAACAGCATATCTTCTTGTGTGAAGGTGATGTTGGGAATTACTTCCATCACACTATGACATTGTGGGCATGATACTGGTATATTGTCAGGAGTTTTGAGTTGAGCTAAGCAGGAATTAGCTTGCAGTAAAGCTTCACTCAAAGTTTCGTGGCTTTCTTTAGAAAGGCGAAGCAACTCGAAGATAGATAATCTAGCCGGAGTATTAGCTAACTGGGCTAGAATATCAAATTTATAGGGTTTCATCATTACCCCCTGACTGGAAGTAGACTTCAACGGGACATTGAAGCGTACCGCTTTCTGTTTTCCCTTTTCAACCACAGCAGGAGGAAGAGACGGTTGAGTTGATGGTGTTTCAACATTCTCAGCTTCTTTGGAGGATCCCTCATAATCTTTGTGGTACTCTTTTCCAGATCTTGTACCAGCAAAAGTTTCTTCTTCAGACTCAGAAGAAGGAAGTACCATATTGCAGGATTTAATCTTCCTTTCCTTAGCCTTCTTCTTATGAGGATTGTTATGAGGAACCTAAGAACCCAATCCAACAGTGGATTTTTGACTTTGAATTTGTAAAGGAAGTCGTATCCCTTTATCATAATTCAAACATTCTGTCTTTTGAAAGTCATAATCCATCTTCTTCATGAGAAGGATAGATTGCTGACTGTACAAGTGAGTAAGCAGTGGACTTTCAACAGGTGGTTCCATAGAGGAAGAAGAAGAGATCTCTGTGACTACAGGAGAATGAGGAATAACCGTCTCTGCAGCTACGGGAGGAAAAGGATTCGGGATACGAGAAAAAATCCATGTAGGAGCCTTTTCATAAGCAGCGAAGACTTGTTGTGCCCTGTATAAGGGAACACTATTCATGGCTAGCCACTGCTGATGAGTAAGCTTAAGCTTGGCAAGAGGAGCCAGACTTGGAGGACATATGTTCAATCCTCTCAGTCTATCTTCCAAAGGAATGCCATCCCATAGATGATCCAAATCATCAGGATCTGGAATAACATGAGAAATCATGTTGCAGGTTTTGACTTTCTTACCTTTCTTGGATTTTGAAGTTTTACCTTCATCTTCCATTTCAGGTATTAAGTCAGGATGTACCCACATAATTTTACCATTCTTTAATGTAAGAGGCAACAATCCTTCATTTTCCTCCTTGGCAGGCGGAATATTCAAAATCTTCATCGTCGCCTTCAGAATTGGGATAATTCTATCTGGTACTTATTGTGGAGAAAAATCTCCAAATTGAACAGAAACCATATTGGTTGTAACCGTATGCTCATCATTGGTTAAAGCAATAGCACCACAATTTATCAGCTCTTGGATTTTCTTCTTCAAAACATAGCAAGCACTGGTAGGATGATTAATGTATCTATGATAGATACAACATTTAGGATTGTCAGTCAGATTCACCTCATTGGGCCTCTTTGGCTCCGGAATCTGGAGTTTGCCACTTTTCACCAGACATTGGAATATCCCTGGGATATCACTTTCGTCAAAAGAGTATTCTTCTTTTGGCCTGGAAGATTTCTGATTATTCGGCGTTGTTTTATTCTTGGAAAGATTGACCATAAGAGTGTCTTTTCCTTTCATATTATGATTGTCGAAATTATTACCAGGATTACTTTTCTTTCCTTTATCCTCAGAGGCAAAAATCATCCCATGTTCACGAGCCAACCTACTATTGGTCTCGACAGAAACTGCTGCTATGATAAACGAAGCCCAATCAGTGAATTGAGAACCTGTGAAGACAGCGATGGATGGTCGCAGATTCATCTTATATGTATCAATCAGCGCTGAATCTGGCATACCAGGAGGCATCTTTAAAGTCATCTGTTGGAAACATTCAATGAACGTCCGAGTATCTTCTTTCTCCTTTTGCTTGATTTCTATTAAGGAGGACATGTTCATGTCCATACCTCCTTCATGGAAACGGGAGAGAAACATTGCCTTAAATTCGTCAAAAGAAGAAATGCAATTGTCGGGTAAACTACGATACCAGTCGTAAGCTGAACCCGTCAAGCATCCAATGAATACTCTAGTGAGAAGAGCATCATTTTCTGCAAATGTACATTCATAATATCAAAGTAATTGATATACTGACTAGGAGAAGCCTTTCCATCAAACAGTACCATTAACTGTGGCTTGAATTTCGGTGGAAAGGGTACATCATTCCAATGAGGAGGATAAGGTTGCTTAATCCCTAACCTCTGGAGTTGATCCTTTTGCTTCAAAACTTCAAACTGTGTTTTGAGCTCACGCACTGCTTGAATGGCTTCGCTGGTTTGTGGAAGCACATTTGATTAAAAAGTTGTTGGTTGTATCATAATCCCCACCGGAGATGGTATATCTTCTGGAATGATGGGATCTGGAGATGCAGAATTTTGGTTAACAGCAGGTTCTTGGATATTCAAAGGTATATCAACCCCTTGGCTATCTTGAGTTGGTGCTGCTGCCTAAACCGGCGTTACAATTGCTGGTTGAGCAGTTTGCTGAGCCGTTATTATCTGGTGCATGCTTTGCATCATGTTAAGCATGTCTTTCAATGATTGCTCAACGGCAGTGAGACGTTGTTCTGTATTAACAGATGATGTCTCTGGTTCGTCTCCAATAGCATAGGATTCAATCTCTCTTGAAGATACAGAAGGATTAGTATAGAAGTATGAATCAACACTATCAGTTTCGGACTCAAGAGATTGAGTACCCCCAGCTTCAGAATCAGAAGTCTGCAATTGTCTTTGTCTTCTTGATCGAGTATTCTGATATACTCCTTCAAAAGAATCAAGAAGTCTGTTGAATTGGTATTGACCTGGGGTTTGGAACGTGTTCCGTCTAGGACGTCGTCCTCTGTTGGTGTGAGATGCCATGTTGACTGATGCATATGACAACTCATCAGCTTGTTGTTGGGGCGTATTAAAATTCAATCGATCAAAAACTGACCGTCTGGAAGCCGAGCAACAACATTTGTTCACAATCTGGTGACACTCACTGTGATGATTTTCTTGGGGGAGTATCACGGGAGATTGTCTATTTTTATGCTTTTGCATTAGCAATTCACGTAAATCAGAAGGAGTAGAAGGAGTAGTCTTCTTTATTACATTGGGGGTAGCAAAACGTTTAGTCCCTTGTGTATAAAGAAGATTACTGGCTGCATTTGCAGAACCAAACTGTACATTTCTACGTGTTTGGAGTTGTGTGCGCAAATCTTGAGATTTTTGAGCACGAAGGACTCTATTTTCATTGCGTGTGATTTGTAGGTTTGGTACTTTGCGTAGAGCAGTATAAAAAGGCTGTTGGTGTAGAACTGAAGCTTTACCAACAACATTTTTATGGTGTATGCATTTAGGTACATTCACATTATATGTAAAAACATCGTTGCGAATTTTATCTACACTGTCACAGACAGGAGACTTACCTTTACGCGTAGAGCATAAAAATTGATTATCTACCACGTCACAGACGGAAGATTTTCCTTTACGCGAAGAGCGTAATTTTTGTTTGTCTACCACATCACAGACGGGAGACTTATTTTTACACTTAGAAGCACAAGCATTAGAGTCTGCCTCATTACAAATGGGAGACTCGTTCTTATGCACTGAGTGTAAAATTTGGTTTTTACCCACTGGGCGTAAAACCTGATTATCTTCACCGTCACAGACGAAAGATAACTTGCCACACTTAGAGTGCAACGCTGAAGTAAGGACTGCCTCGTTACGAACGGAAGCCCCTACGACAGGAGTGGGAAGAATTCCCTTGCCATCAGAAGCAGCAGAGAGATCAGAAGCTATTTTGGATTTAGGAATCCAAACTTTTCGTGCTTTACGAGATTTTTGAACATTGGAGCGACGAGAACCACCCCCAGTTCGGAGCATCTCTTCATAAGCAGTCTGGTCGAAGTGTACAACCAGAGTCTTCTTGTCGGTCCAATCGACACATCATCGTATTGAGCAATTGTCTCCTCGTCAGAGGAGAAGGTCGTCCCCAGCAGAGTCGCCATTTTTGTTTCACTTAACAAAATGCCTGGAAATCGGATTTTGAAAATAAAATGAAAAAAGTACAAGAAGTACAAATTTGATTCTGGGAAGTATTTCTATGGAAGTCTGATCTGTAAATGATCACTTTGTTCCTTGGACCATACGATGATGATGAAGATCACTGCTACAAGATAAACAATTAGAAGAACTAAGTCACCAGAAAGGCATCGACGCACTTGGGCACTGATGGCGAGGCCGAATGCTTTCCTGCTTTGCTTCACTCTGTTCTGGAATAAAAGTTGAAGAAGAATGCTCTAAAAATCAAAGTCTCTGGGCTCTGATCTCTATGTATTCTCCCCTTTCTCTCTGTGTCCGTTATATGAGAAAAATCAGTCTATTTATAGACTTGGCTTCTTGTGCGTAAAAACTCAGCAAAACTTTCGTCTTTATGCTAATAACTGCCACCCATGATTGGAGTCATCCTCTGCATACGTTGACACGTGTCCCATCATTTCAGTAAGAATAGGATGCACGTACACACGTTCTTCGAGATATGTGGCATGAAAGCCATGTAGGCAAACCACGTTCTGAATTGGTGAAGAAGAATAGGGCGTAAAAACAACCCAAATATACCCTGAGCGTAAAGTAGTAGACTAGGCGTAAAGTAGCCCTGACATGGACTTCCCGCATAAAATGGTTGTTAAATAACCTTGAGGGTAAAAGTAGCCCAAATAAACTTTATGCACATGTCAACTTTTGAGCGTAAAAACTCGTATAGTCTCCGTGCGTAAAAGAAGTCATATTATGAGCGTAAAAATAGCTCAGTCCACATAGTAAACGACAAATTGGTCTCTGTGTAAAACAAATCTCTTTGAATTTTGTGGTATATGCCATCATTAAATCTTCATGTCAGACTTTGCATTAAATGAAAGACTTGATAGCTTTGTCCAGCGTAAAAGTGGCTAGCCTGTCTTAGGCGTAAAACCATTAGATTTGACCCGGGCGTAAAATGATTAGCCTGCTTTAGGCGTAAAGTGATTAGCCTCTCTTTGGCGTAAAGTGGATCAATTTGAATGGAATAATCCATCTCTTTGACTCATTCTTATGAAGCACTTTTTACGCTCCTACAGTATCGTCTTCTTGGAGAGGAGCACCACTTGCAGCAATAGGACACTATCTCATTAATCACGGCTCTGACGAGTTCCACCTGGCCGCCAAATGATAGCAGTTGGGCTTGCCACCCATCTAGCCTGGCTTCTACCATCTTAATTAGGCTGGAGCAGTCTGAATGCCTAGCGCAGGTGATCGACAATGGGACTCCCAGGTATCTGGCCGGGAGAGAAGCTCCCTCCACTTGTAGAATGGACGCCCACCTAGCCTTCTCAGTACATGTCCTATTGAGGAATATCGAGCTCTTCTCCTTATTCATCCGTAGCCCAGAAACCCCATCGAACTCCTGCAAAATATTAAACAAGCACCGTACACCTGTGTTTGTAGGTTTGATGAACACTAACAGATCGTCAGCATACATCTGGTGAGAGATTGTAGGCTTGACCAACCTAAAGATGGGAGTAATCTCCCTCGTGTGCTTGACTATCTCCATTAGGCACGAGAAGTGTTCCATGACTATCATAAATAGATAAGCTGACAGGGGATCTCCCTGTCTGAGCCCTCTGGAGCTACTGATGAATCCGTTCGGCGTCCCCTTGATCATAATCGAGAACGTGGGCGTATATATACATTCGTAAATCCTGTTAGTCCACCAGTCATCAAAACCTATAGCCTTAATTATGTGAACCATAAAATCCCTATTTACGGAGTCATAGGCTTTCCTCAGGTCGAGCATGATACACGCTTTATCACACCCAATGTTGTTGAAGTCCCTGACTAACTCATTAGATAGAAGACAGTTTTCTCCAATACTCCTCCCCTTTATGAAGGTTGACTGATTGGGGGATATCAATCCCGGAAGCAGACTCTTCATTCTCTGACTCATGACATTTGCAATCACTTTTTAGAAGAAGTTGCAACATGATATCGGCCTAAAATCATTCAGAGATGAGGCCCAACCTTCTTCGGGATGAGAGTAATAAAAGTATGATTGAATTGCTTTAGCAACTTGCCTGAAAGGAAAAAATCAAGCACTACTTCAAGCACGAGCAGTTTGACTTGATCCCAATGTCGGATGAAGAACCCAACGGTAAAACCGGCCGGGCCGGGCGTCTTGTTCAGCTTGGACTTGAGCACTATTTCCTCCAATTTCCCAAGCGAGATAGGATTATGCAGAATGCGCACAGCTTCCTCGGTCAGAACCCTCTTGCAGGTTACTTGGGAAAGCTCGATCAAGTGGCTCTCCCCATTGTATAACTCCTTGAAGAAACCCACGACCTCCCCCTCAATCTCAACCGGGTTCTTTAGTTTCCTACCATTGGCGCCGATAAGGACCGCTATATGATTTTGACTTTGCCTGGCTTTCATAATACCATAAAAGAACTTTGAGCATCTATCTTCGTCCTTCAGCCAGTCACACTTGGCCTTTTGCCTGGGCATAATCTCCTTTAGCTGTAAGCTTTTGTTCATCTGATTTCTCAACCGCCCTTCTCTGATAAGGATATCCGGGTTAAGGCTATTCTAGATGGCAACCTAAACCTCCTCAAGTTCCTTGCTAATTTCATCCAAAGAAGATTTAGGCTGCCTACGAAGCCACCCTTTGATGCTTTTTTTAACTTCCTTAAGTTTAGACATAAGCCGAATTGACTAAAGCTATAGAACTGAGTGTTCCATCCTTCCTGAACAGCTCCATCATACTCGATAATGAGTGGGCAAGAATTACAGAACTGAAAGGGGGGCTTTCTATAGTTCTTGAGGAATCTCACCTGAATAGGAGAATGGTCACTGGGATCGGCTGGGTGCCCGATAACCCCAGTGTCAGGGAAAATTTCTGTAACGCCCCAGTCCCAATATACGTAGGACTAAGTACGTAGACATGCCAGCTATATACATACAAAGTACATGGGCCTTGTATGTATACATAAGTTGTAAAATGCAGCAAACCACAACTAAATAATCTCATCCACAAAATAAAGGAATAAAAGATAGCATATAATAAATTTTCTTGGTACAATATGTTGGGTGGAGACACATCCACTACCAACCAAATAAAAAGGAAGAAATACATGATATATAAAAGGCTAAGTGGAAGTAGCAAGGAGGAACCAAGTCACGTCATCTTCGAATAAATGGAGAAGACTACGATCCCGGCTAAGATACCTGCGGAAGACATGAACACACACCTGGGGAAAAACCAGGTCCTCAGACGAACGTAGCAAGATACAGAAAAAACAAGCTAATATGAACTGTCAGAATAATAAAATAATATATAAAAGACTATCCTAGACACAAATATGCGAAGGAGATTCTAACCGCCTAATGTGTAATTTAGAGGACAACTTTCATGCGCATGGGTGGGATTTTAGGATATGTGTACGTAACTGTCATCCTACGTAACTGGCATCCAGTGATCCGTATCCGTCCGTAATGTCCAAAACGTCAGAGGGCATCTGCAAATAAATTGCCACAGTTCCATCCGGAGACTGTGGTTTACCTGTTTGGATTTCCATACGCACTAGCGACTGTCCTCCCCTAATATTTCCTACACTGTTCAAGTCATGTCCATGGCTCGCCCAGTTTTGTAACTGCTTGAGTCTCTAAAACCCTAATCATAGCAGTTATGAATATCTACCGTCACACGACTTTAGAGATAGCTAGTCAATAAGTCGTGCCCCTAGTAACATGTCTCAAACCGTGTAGTGTGAGTGTCACAGCCAAAGGAAGATATAAGGATATCCCCCAACAAGAAGGTAGTCCGCTAATACTAAGTCAACATGCATAAAATAAAGTAACGACTAATAAAGTCGCTTGTACCCAAGTATTGCTTGGATGCGCAGTTTATAACAAAGGAAACTAACAATATGAAGCAAAATAAATAATGCAAAAATAAATAATTTGACAGTTAATTAGCAAGGTATACTTGCCTGGGTCCTGAGCACTGTGGTGGCGAAGATCAGACAGGAAAGTAGGTGGAACAACGGCTGCTGAGGAACTAAGGTCAAAACAAACATCTCCGGATGCTGAAAATTGTCTATTATCTTATTATAATTAATACTATACCTATTAGATTTATTTAATAAATTCTATAATTAGGATATGGCATAGGTTTTCGTATTAGCTTTCCGAAAAACTAAACGGATCGCATTTTCGTTTCCGAAAACTCCCGAAATCGCAAAAATACTTAAACACATTTATTTTTCAGACATCTAATACTCAAATAGTTTTACAGAAATCTACAGAACGAATTTTGTCTATTAAAATATGTTTTTGGAAACCTTACCTCGATACGCTTCTTTTAAAAAAACTGGAGGGGAAACGGAGTTCGGAGCTAGGAGATATCGTGGTTCCAAGTTGCTCTTGCTACTAAAAAGCGGGGCTGAATTCTAATGACGAATTTTAGAGTTTCTATTGGACTAAAAATAATTTCGAATTATGGATGATAGAAGGGGGATGTATTGGATTTATATAGGTATTTATTTCAGATTTATCTCCTAAATTAGATAGGATTTGATTTAAATAAATTGGTGTTTGCTTTGTTAGGATAGGATATAGATAGAGATGTTTTCCAAGTAGAAGTAGGATTAGTATTAATTTAAAATATAGTTTATATTTATCTAAATTATCTATAACATTATTTAAAATTACTATATATAATAACTATAGTTAATATTTATTTAAACAACCTTCATCTAATCTCATTTATACAAGCTGAAATATCTAATACTAATTTGACATTTATTCTATATTATGTACAATATAAGTAACATGTAAAAAGTGATAAAAGTTATGAAATAAATCCTAAAATTTTGAGGAAAAGAAATTGTATAATATAGTTTAGATCCTTAATGTACTAGAAAAATAGCTTTATATATTTTTATACTAAATTTACCAATGACACTATACTAAATATATGTAAAATAATACAAATTATATAATAAGTCAATAATAGTTATTTAAAAATCCAAAAATTCTACAAATATTTATTTTAAAAAATCAAGGGGTTTACAAAAGTATTATCTAGATAAGGATTAAGAAGAGTTTTAATTTCTCTTAGATTTTTCACTATTTAATTCAAATTGATTTAAAAGTAACTCAATCAAATATAATCCAATATTGATAGAGACTAGGATTTATTTAAACCCAAATAGATAATTCTATTATTAAATTTAAACCAATACATTCATAGCTAAATCTAAATCATATTTAAATATAGATAAATTACACATTTAAATTAAACTATTTAATTTAAATCAATAAATCAAATCACAATTTAATTTATCACAAATATATCCAAAATATCTTTTTATAAAATTTATATAATAATTAATTTCAAAAATTCCAATATATATTTTAAATATTAGTACGAAATAACTTCAAAATACCCTTTAATTAATTTAGGTAAAAATAATTTCGAAAATAAACATAAATATTTACATATTTAAAATACCTTCTTGCTAAATAAATTATTATAAATAAAATAAATAAAATTTGAAAATAAACATGAAATAATTTTCATGCGCTTTATACGAGTAGAATATTCACATAATCTAGTTTTTCTAAATTACCACTTATTAAAATAAGATAGCCGTTTATAAATAACTAAAATAATAAGTTTTGGCAACCTCGATAGATACTTTTCACAACTTTTAATAAAAATAATTATTATATATATAATTTTGAAACAATTATCGATAATAAAATCAAAAACCATTTTTCTAAAAATATGTACCTCGTACATATTCGCACTCGACGAGTAAATACAAAAAAATACAAATTTTCGCGCGACGTACAATACGACTATGCGACATATAAATACAAAAAAAATAGTACTAAAATATAGTAGAAATTTAGGGATTTTACATCCTACCCAACTTACAAAAATTTCGTCCTCGAAATTAAGAATAAGTAGGGGGTAAGAAGGCACAAGGGGTATATTGGTAATGACAATTCGACGAGTCCTTGGGCGAGGCAAGAAACAACATAAACAAGCATTAGAAAATCGTGATTTAGATAATAAATCACGGACATGGCTAATAAGCGTAAAAGGAAAAGATTAAGGGTTTTAAGTGGATCCATATAAATAATTTAGAGACTTAAGATATGGTTTCTTGGGAGTAGGTTGATGGCACGATTAGGAGAATGATTAGATTCACTCCTAATTGAAGTAATTAGGAAGTCGTGATAGAAGGTCGAGGAAGGAACGAGTCGTTAAGACAAAGATATAGTCACATCGAGTGTTAATGGTCATAAGAGATAGGATAGCTAGAGGAAATTCAAGTACAGCGCTTTCGTCCTTCTAAAATAGGTGAAAGCGAAAGCAATATAGAGTTCAAAGACGATATTATCGAATACGAATACGTGGTTCAAAGGCGGCCAAATAATTCAAAAAGAATCGCCAAGGCAATAGTGGATGAGATTCTAAGGGGTAAGTTTAACTATATCTCAACCACGTAGGAAAGGCGAACCAAAGTGCACTAGGTTGATCAGACCATCATGCACCGGTTCTGACTAGACAATATGTTAGTGGGGGCCCCCAATAAAATATGTCCTTGAACAAGCTTGAATAAAAAGTAAGCTTGCAAAAATTAGGCTATTTAGCAGCATTAGTCACGATGGTAAAAATATAGGCACGAGAGCGTAAGAGTGAAAGAAGGTAGAATCAGTTCAGCTCCTTCAGAATCTAAGTTTTGTCATATGATTGTTCCTATACATTCATCCTACTGTCTTTTATCTAAGGCTTGGTGGGCTAGATAAGTTAGGGTCCTATAAAGGCTATAGTCTAAGTAATCATGTTAATATGGGTCACAAGGAAAATAAATGTTAGGTCGTGAGGTGTCTACCCAACTTACAAGAGTTAAACTAGTGGTGTGATGGAACAATGGGACAAGTCTACCTAGTATGGATTACCTTTCTAACCAACATCAAGCACGAAAGAAGGATAAGAATTAACGGTAGAGGGAATCAAGCAAGATGCAAATCAAGGGATTCAAAATAGAATCGAGAAGGTCAAGTATGTGGATGAGATCCTAGACTCTAATCCTATCCGCAGGCTTGCTTGGTACGGTAAAGTAACCAAACAATTTATCTTGACCTGCATGGGCCACCACAAAAACATGTAACGCTCCAGTTCCAATATACGTAGGACTAAGTACGTAGACATGCCAGTTGTATACATACGGAGTATATGGGCCTTGTATGTATACATAAGCTATAAAATGCAGCAAACCACAAGTAAATAATCTCATCCACAAAATAAAGGAATAAAAGATAGCATATAATAAATTGTCTTGGTACAATATGTTGGGTGGAGACACATCCACTACCAACCAAATAAAAAGGAAGAAGTACATGATATATAAAAGGCTAAGTGGAAGTAGCAAGGAGGAACCAAGTCACGTCATCTTCGAATAAATGGAAAGACCACGATCCCGGCTAAGATACCTGCAGAAGACATGAACACACACCTGGGGAAAAATCAGGTCCTCAGACGGACGTACCAAGATACAGAAAGAACAAGCTAATATGAACTGTCAGAATAATAAAATAATATATAAAAGACTATCCTAGAAAAAAATATGCGAAGGAGATTCTAACCGCCTAATGTGCAATTTAGAGGACAACTTTCATGCGCATGGGTAGAATTTTAGGCTATGTGTACGTAACTGGCATCCTACGTAACTGGCATCCAGTGATCTGTATGCATCTGTAACGTCCAAAATGTCAGAGGACATCTGCAAATAAATCGCCACAGTTCCATCCGGAGACTGTGGTTTACCTGTTTGGATTCCCATACGCACTAGCGACTGTCCTTTCCCAATATTTCCTACACTGTTCAAGTCATGTCCATGGCTCGCCCAGTTTTGTAACTACTTGAGTCTCTAAAACCCTAATCATAGCAGTTATGAATATCTACCGTCACACGACTTTAGAGATAGCTAGTCAATAAGTCGTGCCCCTAGTAATATGTCTCAAACCGTGTAGTGTGAGTGTCACAGCCAAAGAAAGATATAAGAATATCCTCCAACAAGAAGGTAGTCCGCTAACACTAAGTCAACATGCATAAAATAAAGTAACGACTAATAAAGTCGCTTGCACCCAAGTATGGCTTGGACGCGCAGTTTATAACAAAGAAAACTAACAATATAAAGCAAAATAAATAATACAAATTAAATAATTTGACAGTTAATTAGCAAGATATACTTGCCTGGGTCCTGAGCACTGTGGTGGCGAAGATCAGACAGGAAAGTAGGTGGAACAACGGCTGCTGAGGAACTAAGGTCCAAACAAACATCTCCGGATGCTGAAAATAGTCTATTATCTAATTATAATTAATACTATACCTATTAGATTTATTTAATAAATTCTATAATTAGGATATGGCATAGTTTTTCGTATTAGCTTTCCGAAAAACAAAACGGATCGTATTTTCGTTTCCGAAAACTCCCGAAATCGCAAAAATACTGAAACACGTTTATTTTTCGGACATCTAATACTCAAATAGTTTTACAGAAATCTCAGAATGAATTTTGTCTATTAAAATATGTTTTTCGAAACCTTACCTTGATACGCTTCTTTTAAAAAAAACTGGAGGCGAAACGGAGTTCGGAGCTAGGAGATATCGTGGTTCCAAGCTGCTCTTGCTACTAAAAAGCGTGACTGAATTCTAATGACGAATTTTAGAGTTTCTATTGGACTAAAAATAATTTTGAATTATAGATAACAGAAGGGGGATGTATTGAGTTTATATAGGTATTTATTTCAGATTTATCTCCTAAATTAGAAATTAGATAGGATTTGATTTAAATAAATTGGTGTTTGCTTTGTTAGGATAGGATATAGATAGAGATGTTTTCCAAGTAGAAGTAGGATTAGTATTAATTTAAAATATAGTTTATATTTATCTAATTATCTATAACATTATTTAAAATTACTATATATAATAACTATAGTTAATATTTATTTAAACAACCTTCATCTAATCTCATTTATACAAGCTGAAATATCTAATACTAATTTAACATTTATTCTATATTATGTACAATATAAGTAACATGTAAAAAGTAATAAAAGTTATGAAATAAATCCTAAAATTTTGAGGAAAAGAAATTGTATAATATAGTTTAGATCCTTAATGCACTAGAAAAATAGTTTTATATATTTTTATACTAAATTTACCAATGTGCACTATACTAAATATATGTAAAATAATACAAATTATATAATAAGTCAATAATAGTTATTTAAAAATCCAGAAATTCTAAAAATATTTATTTTAAAAAATCAAGGGATTTACAAAAGTATTATCTAGATAAGGATTAAGAAGAGTTTTAATTTCCCTTAGATTTTTCACTATTTAATTCAAATTGATTTAAAAGTAACTCAATCAAATATAATCCAATGTAGATAGAGACTAGGATTTATTTAAACCCAAATAGATAATTTTATTATTAAATTTAAACTAATACATTCATATCTAAATCCAAATCCTATTTAAATATAGATAAATTACACATTTAAATTAAACTATTTAATTTAAATCAATAAATCAAATCACAATTTAATTTATCACAAATATATCCAAAATATCTTTTTATAAAATTTATATAATAATTAATTTCAAAAATTCCAATATATATTTTAAATATTAGAACGAAATAACTTCAAAATACCCTTTAAATAATTTAGGTAAAAATAATTTCGAAAATAAACATAAATATTTACATATTTAAAATACCTTCTTGCTAAATAAATTATTATAAATAATAAAAATTAAATTTAAAAATATACATGAAATAATTTTCATGCGCTTTACACGAGTAGAATATTCATATAATCTAGTTCTTCTAAATTACCACTTATTAAAATAAGATAGCCTTTTATAAATAACTAAAATAATAAGTTTTGGCAACCTCGATAGATACTTTTCATAACTTTTAATAAAAATAATTATTATATATATAATTTTGAAACAATTACCGATAATAAAATCAAAAATTATTTTTCTAAAAATATGTACCTCGCACATATTCGCACTCGACGAGTAAATACAAAAAAATACAAATTCCCGCGCGACGTACAATACGACTATGCGACATATAAATACAAAAAAAAATCAGTACTAAAATATAGTAGAAATTTAGGGATTTTACAATTTCAAACCACCGAGAGTTGCCTAACGCGTGATTAATCTGACACTCGATCATGTTGCTCGCCGACAGGTTGTTCCACGTCCACACCACGCCAGTCCGGTAAAGATCAATGATCCCAGCTTTAAGAGCGCAGGTAGAGAAATCCTCGAAAATGTTGTCCGGAACTGGCCTCCTACCCCTATTCTCGTCCTTGTGCATAATGGCGTTGAAATCGCCAATGAATAACAACGGATAGACATCCCCTATGCCTCTACTAACAGCCTTCATATCCTTCCACAAAGCCATTCTAAGCTTCCTGTCGTTGAACCCATAGATGGCTGCAACAAGCATCGTCATCCTCTGTAACTCCTCTTCCCGAAAATTTGTGATATATTTTTTATTTTTTATTTGATTAGTTTACATTTAATTTTTCTATGATCATAGGAGTTGTGACTAAGACCACAGGTGATTTATGACCATCTTGTGGCCACATGATCTTTAGATAGGGTTTTATAAGCATGCTATAGCTATATCATATTTTCCTATGATTTTTAGATATTTATTTATTAAAGATATATTTATTTTATTGACTTTCATGAATTACTATAAGGTCATTTGGGACTATTTTGAGACAAATTATTTTTATTTCGGTTCTAGGAGGTTAGAAATATTTTCTAGAATATTTTAGAATTTTTCTGGATTTTTTTAAAATTTTTGAGAATTTTTATATAATTAAAACCTATAGAAATTATATTTTATAGGCTTTAGGAATTTACTGTGAGGTCACATGATGATATTTTGTGTTAAAAATATTTTATTTAGATTCTAGACACTTAAAAATATTTTCTATAATTTTCTAGAATTTTTTTGAATTTTTCTGCAATTTATTTTGATTTATTTGGACTTAAAATAATTTTTAAATAATTTTCTGAATTAAATAATTAATTGCCCAATAATTCACCCAGGGGGGGCCCACCTGTCGGCGCCCAGGCTGAACCGCCTCTCTTTCTCTCTCTCCTATATATATATATATATATACTATTATATTCGAAACCCTAATAAAATTTCAGCCGCCATTTTTTAGAGAGAGTTCTATTAGAGATCTCGACTTCCCGAAGCGATTTCTGCCAACTCCGACGTGCTTTTCGTGCACCTTTTTTTGTTGGATTCGTATCGAGGTAAGCTTTCTGAATATGTAATTTATTTTCTTATATATTATTCCTAAATTTCTAGAAAATTCGTAGAATGTCGGTTGTCCGAAACTTGACACGTTTCGGTATTTTCGAGATTTCGGGAGAACCAGAAATCAAAATCATGAACCGTTTGAACTTTCGGAAAGCTAACATAGAGCTCTACGACATATATTTTTTCCAGAAATTAAGTCATTCATTTATTATTTTAGTTATTCTGTTGAACTCAGAATTGATCGGTTGATCACCGTTTTGGTCACGATTAGCCATAACGGCGATATCTTTTGACCAAAGCATGATTTTACGGCACGATTGACTCCAGCGCACTCGTGGCATTGAAATCTACCAAGGTTCACTTTCAAAATCTAGAGTTCACAGCATTTGACTAAATAGTCAACGATACGCCTCGATTTGCGTGCCATGGTTCCTAAAATTGAAAATACGACTTTTGATGGCCAAACTTGCATGTTTAGATTATATTCAGATTATTATTAAATTAAATTCGGTTTTTAAGTGAATTATTCTAGAATTAATTATTATTAGATTAGTAATCCAACTAGCCACTATTCCATGAATTTAGAACTAGAACATTAGAATTGATTTATAGTTTTCGTGCACGGTTCATGGTGCGATATGTGTTATAGGTTGACAGCTCCTAGATCGGCATCCCCTCATCCTCGACTTGTGACTACAGTTTGTGTAAGCCCCCTGAATTTCAGGGTTTATTTTTATTTTTCTTAATGAATTATTTTCGATAAATATTTTATTATTTAATTATTTAGATCATTAATGTCCTTTTTCGTAACTTTGACTTCTGGAGCGTCAGGGATGCCAATCTCTGTAAACTCTCTTCACAAGTTTTGAAGTAGACAAGATTATCTTCATTTTGATATATTATGTCCCACTTGAATTCGTTCCCTTGTGCTCTTTTTGTATCACGCAACTTCGGGTCAACTTAGACCAATTAATCGTTGATTAATTATTCCCACTTTTATCTTTGATCATCGTTTGCACGTTACCGTGACTTTTAATTTAGGAGCACCAGACCAATCGTTTTCTCAAAACCAACTTCTCATGAATGATCTACTCAAGACACTCTTCACCCATGACCTTCGTGTCCCACTCAGACACTCCATTCTGTGCTTCATTCTCGGACTCGAACCAGCGCTGATCCGAGTTGTCGTTGCTGTTCGGATCACTTTTTCTTTCTTTCTTTTTCATCTGAGAGCTCTAGCCGAGCAACCTGAGGTATAACCCCTGTCCCGTCTCTTTTTTATACAGTCTGTAATGAGAAATGGTCCCCGATTCCCCTTGGGAATTCGGTTTTAGCGACGTCATATTTTTCCGGAACCTTCGGAAAGGTTCTGTTGGATTGTTTGGATTTTTCGGAAATTGGATTTCGGATATTTTGGCTTCCCGGATTTTTCCGGTAGCGTTCTGTGACGTTTTTGGTTTGGAATCGGACTTCCGAAATTATTCGGGTCGTTCCGAATTTATCTGTGGATGGGTTGTATTTATTCTGTATATATATTTTTTTGGGGATTCCCTGGTTTGGGATTTGCAGGAAAATTATCGACGCAATTCCCAGTTTTTGGGTTGACCAAAAACAGAGGAGATGCTGCCGAATTTTTTCGTAAATTCTAGAATATTTTAAAAATGAATTTAAAATGGATTTCGGAATTTTATTTAATATTTGGTTTTGGGCGACGACCGTATCGGTCAATGGGCCCCGGCTAAGTGCAAACGAAACCGGCTTCGTCCGGACGTTGAGGCATTAGCCTAGTTGAAGATTGGACCATATCTGAGACTCTATATTTTATCTTTATTTTTACCATTTAATTTTGTTCATATTTTATTCATATCTAAAGTTTAGGACTAACGACAGTTTTTGTCTTATTTCAATTTATGTAAATAAATTATAATGGGCATAAGCCCAGTTGGCTGTGGTCTGTAACTGTATTTGGTAGCGCAGATTTTAGTTATTTCTGATTTTGCAAGTTTTTGGTAGCGTTCGAATAAATTGAATAAAAAGTATTTTCGTATAAAAATTAATAAGATTTTCCCACCTAAAATCTATCAGTTTATTATTAATTAAAAATCATGTATTCCTCACTAAATAAGAAATTAGTTTTATATTTATAAATTAATCTGGCATCGACGAGTTTTCCAAATTCAAAGTATAAAACGATATTTCCCTCGTATTAAAATCAACTCACAAATAAGCGTGTTTCCGTGTCTGGTTAAATAAAGAATTAAAAATGGATTATGACACAAATAGAGATTTCAACTAGCGTAGCTAGATTGGTAAACCTGAAATCTGAGTCAATTTCTCGAATGTAGGAATTCGAGGACGATTCTGAATTCCCGTCTTGAAGTCTTCATCCTCTCCAGTCAAGTTCATTTTTGAGGCAAGTATAGTTTCTGTTAGTTTTACAGTTATCTTTATAATCGTTTTACTGCATGTTTAAACTACGATGCAAACATGAAACTCTCGCGGAGAGTACTGATTGTGACTACTGTACTGATTGGGGACTGGGGGAATAGAGTAATGATTATGACCAAAGCCAAACTGTAACTTAGAACTGTATTAGCTTACCCCTCACACACACGGGGATAAGCCGAATCGTATCAATAGGATACAACTGTACATCCCAAGCCGGTCATAAATCATTGCATGTTCAAATTACACTGTTTTACTGCTGAAAACTGTTCATCTTTAAACTGTTTAAAACTGCATGATTCTATTATCTACTTTAACTATTTTAAATTAGCATGAATTGTACTTTGCTCCCTCCTGACTAGAGATACATTTTTAGGGGACATTGAGGATGCTGAGCTGTTAATCAGCAGCTACTACGACCCTGTGTTGTACCCGGTAGTGCTGCCAGAGTCCCCATTGGAGGACGTTGGGACTGAGGCCGATGAACCGGCTGATAGATAGTTTTTCTTATTCAGCATTGTTGTTTATTTTTAAACTCTGTTTATTTTTTTAGAACATTTTTCAGTTGTATTTAATTCCAAGTTTAATAAAATTTCATTTCTGAATTTGAGTTGTGACAAATATAGTTGTTGTTGTATGGTTACCTGCTAATGGAACAGCTTACTGTCGCCGTCTCAACAACGGTGCAGGCTGGGCATGATCCCGTTCGACCCAATTATTTGGGATCGGATCGTGACATGTCCCACTCAGACACTCCATTTTGTGCTTCATTTTCTTCGCACAATTTTGGGTCAATATATGCCGATTAATTATCTACCGTAAAACCTGATTTAATTTTTAATTCAATTTCGGGACCCGACATCGATCCAACCTAGTCGACCCAAAGTATGGACGTGGCCCACATGAAGCCTACTACCCACATGACGCTTGTGTCCCATTTATTTGAGTCCCCGTATATTATTTATTTACCCATGATTATAAATCCCTATTTTTAATTCAATTATTGCACCCGGTTCGATTTTGACCCGACCCGGCTCGACCGAACCCGAACCCAAGCTCCATATTGTTCTCTCATAATATATATATATATATATATATATATATATATATATATATATATATATATATATATATATATATATATATATATATTTTATATTTTATATATATATATATATATATATATATATATATATATATATATATAAAACTCTCTCACTCTCTCTTTATTAATACAAACACTCACACACCCCCTCACCTCCACCTCACAGCACCCCCCCCCCCTCTCTTGGACCGACTCCCCTCTCTCTTTCACAAATATCTCTCTCTTTATTCTTACACTCTCTCTCTCTTCCTATATTTATTTACACTCACACACACACTTAAAACACTCACTCTTCCTCTCTCAACACACAGCACACTCTTCCCCTACTCTACTCGGCCGAACACCCCCACCCAGGCCGAACTCCACCACCCTCTCCTCCCTCTCCTCCCTCTCCTCCTTTCTCCTCCTCACAACTCCATCACCAACACCACAAGCAACATCATCAACACCATGCACCATCACCATTATTATCATCTTCCCACCACCCCCATACCATCTTCACCACCACCACCCCGTACCCTCCCCGGTGACGCGCCGCCGCACGCCGCCGTACGCCGCCATACTCCTCCGCAGCAGCAGCTGCAAATAGCAACAACAGCAAGCGGCAGCGGCAACAGCACGCCACCCCGCGCACGCGGATGCGGCGTGGCCGTGCGCCACTTCGTGGCCGGCCCGCCCCCGCAAGCTCTCCACGCCTGCGGCGAACTCGGGCGACCACCCCGGGAGAGTCTCCGGCCTCCCCGACGTGTGAAACACACGATTCGTGCGTTTTGAACGAGATCTCGTCGGCGCACGCGAGTTTTGAACTCGAAAGTGGCACCCCGTCGTAGCAACTTCGTACGTATTTTCTGGGAGATCCGACCGTTGGATCGGCGAACTCCTTGCTCCGTCTCAATCTCGGTATATAGCACTTCACTCCCCTCAATTTTCGTCCGTTAATTTTGTCGTTTGATACCTCAAAACTGGCCACCAAGTTGACGTTTTAAATTGAACTATTTTTGGACAGTTTCGTGGAGCCAACTTCGTCAGCTTGTAACTTCGCCGTCGTAGCTCCGGTTGGCGCACTCTAGTTCCTATGTGCAGCTGGTATAACTATCTTCCTGTCTCCTTTAGATTTCGTTTCATTATTGTAGAAGCATGGAATTTCACAACCAGAAAGCCCATGCGCCAGGCATTTTATGTGCCAGAACTCAGACAGCTAATCAAATAAGCCATAGACATTCGAAGAAGGACTTTTTATTTATATATATAAAAGTCTATTACATGTCTAGAAAAGGTTGTACAAAGGAAAATTTCTACAAAGGAAGGATCCTAGATCTACAGCCAACAGCCACCATACGCCTTCCAGATAGGCGCAACAACCACCATGCGCCTTCCGATAGGCGCAGCAGTCACCATGCGCTGTCAGCCAGGCGCAGCAGATGTCATGCGCCTCCAGCCAGGCGCATCCTACCATCTCTTCAGCAGCTCAGTTATGTGCATCCAGCTCAGTTATGTGCATCCCTTCAGCAGCTCAGTTATGTGCAACTCTTCCAACCAGGCTCACCTGGCCGAGCAGAGCCCAGTTATGTGCCGCTCTTCCAGCCAGGCTCACCTGATAAGTGCTTCGCCAAGCAAAGCATTTAACCCTCTGGCTGAAACCAAGGAAGAGAAGAGCACCGCAAATGCTGTGGCCAGGGGAGGCTTCGAAAGAGCCTCCAAAGACCAAGGAAGACCGTGATCGAAATCATGGCACAAGGAGCTTTCAACACAATCAAAGTGGGCGGCACCCACTTTGAAGGAAGAGAGAGCCTAGCACCACCATTCCGATCTACGGCTCTTCCGGAACAACGGAGACGAGGCCCGAACATCCCTATCTTTGGATGCAACAGGCACCTTCCGCCTGCCTCAGAAGCCCTCGACTCCGTCTTTTGGATGTAACAGTCACCTTCAAGTGCATCGAAGACAACACGACGTCTCATCTTTACCCTCGGGAGCACTTCGTCAACAGAATGCACCCACATATCCAAGTTCATGTTGGAAGTACGTGAGGGAATGAGGAGCAAACCTTCTCTCCATGCCACTATTTATAGGTCGGGCAAATCAAACCCACGCGCCAAGTGGATGACTCTCCGAATTCTGTGCAATGAATTTGCATTAAATGGATGAACCGGACGCCTCGAATTCAGCCAAACGGCTATTTATAGCACTCGAGGAGCGAGACAGCCGCATCATTAAAGGACATGTCGGATGCGCCCGCCAAACAGCGCATCACACAGACGCGCCCTTCAGTACCCGGCGCATCACGAGGATGCGCCCCTTACATCTCCATACCGAGTGAAACACCAACCATTGTGTCCACTCAGTTGTCCATCGAACGTCACAAACATTAAAGGCTGAACTGACACCAGAGTTGGCAGCACGCTTCCCAAAGTCTGAACAGTTGACAGCTTTTTCAGAGAACGAAGCGTCGGCAACGTCAGCATCATCATGACTCTATTCCGACGGCTACTGCCACGTGGCCACTCAACCGTCCGTATGCGCCTCTACGGCCATGCGTCCAAACCAGCATGCACCTCAAAAGCCGTGCGCCTCAGACCCTTCACTGATCCCTAAAGACAGAAGAAGAGTCTCCAGTTGAAGCTTTGCATGCGCCTCAAAAGCTATGCACCCCAGACTGATCTCTGGTCCCGAAAGACAGAAGGAAGGTCACCTGCATGCGCCTCAAAAGCCATGTGCCCTAAATGGTTTGTAACTCCTAAAGGTTATGAGCCGCAGCCTCCTCCTGCACCCAGATCCAAGGCGCAGCTCACCAGATCACTACCCCCCCCCAAATCCGAGATCTTCAAGCCATGAGTCGACGACATGTGTCCTTTGAATCAACTCGTCCAAGATTTCAGCAACAGAAAGATCTTCTCTTCTGCTACGTGCCGGCTCACAACAGCAGTATGAAGAGTTCAACCTCCCAATCAGGGCGCATCATCCGTGCGCCCCCATCAGCAACTTCCACGTGGCGTCCCCACACACTGGCGCATCCTACATGCGCGCATGAGCAGCCAGCCTGCAAAACTATAAATAGAGGGATCTTCTCCTTCACACACACACAGAGAATCCACAACGAACATACAAGGAATCACCAGAGAGGCAGACACAGACACTCAACGTCTTCCTCCTCTCAGCAAGCTCCAGCACCCAGAGCAATCCACACCTTCAGAGAACCGATAACCGTCGTCAGCCGGTCAACGGAGTCAACGCATTACCACTCGCTCCATTGGCACTAAGGACCCAGCTTAAACAAAAGTGTACTCCTAGGACTACATTTAAGTCCTATATTGTAACACTGTTCTGTTTGTATTAAAGTTTTCAATCAAACAATTTTAATGGCAAACAAGCTGGCGACTCTGCTGGGGACTCTATGAAGATATCCCGGATGAGGTCCAAGAATCCAACGTCACCGATGGAAGCTCCGTTTGGCGGATGTTCTTCGACGGCGCTTCGAGAACAGGCCCCAAAGGCCAAATCATCGCAGGAGTGGGGGTAGTCTTAGTCTTCCCCGATCAGCTGGTCATCCAGCGTGCGTACTCTCTTTCGAAGCCGTGCTCCAACAACGTTGCCGAGTACAACACACTCGTCATGGGACTCCAGCTCGCACAACAGCTAGGGGTCGACCATCTGGAAGCTTACGGCGACTCAAAACTGGTCGTAAACCAGGTTCGGGGACAATACGAAGTTCGCCATGAAGATTTAATCCCTTATCATGAAGTCGCGTTGAACATCATTTCAACCTTCACCGGGTTCTTCATTGAACATGTCCCCCGTTTACAAAACTTGGAGGCCGATGCTCTGGCCGGCCTCGCAGCCTCATTAGCAGCGCCCTTTGGGACTCAACACTATATCACGGTAACAGGACGAGATCTGATTTGTCCCAGAAACAACCTATGCTTGCGGGTGGCTCACGCCATGCCAACAAACACTGGTGTTAATGTCCGAGACTGGAGGTTCCCGTTCATCGACTTCGCTGTCTACGGAATCCTTCCAGAGGACCCAAAGGAAGCTGTCTCAGTCAGGAGACGCTCCCTTCGATTCTACTACGATACAGCTACCAAAACGCTGTACCGACGCTCCTTCGACGGGCTCCTCCTTCGATGCCTGTCCAACGAAGAAGCAGCCGAAGCTCTTCAAGAAGCTCATGACGGGACTTGTGGAGCTCATCAACCCGGTCCTAAGTTGCAAGATCGACTGCGACGTATGGGCTACTACTGGCCAACCATGGCCGCCGACGCTGTTGAATATGCTAAGAAGTGCCACGCGTGCCAACTTCATGCAGACTTCATACATACACCATCAGAACCGCTACATCCTACAGTCTCCTCCTGGCCCTTCGAAGCCTGGGACATGGACATTGTAGGACCAATCAAGCCTCCTTCATCGAGAGGACACCGTTTCATCCTGGCCATCACCGACTACTTCTCCAAATGGGCGGAAGCAGTCCCACTGGCAGAAGTAAAAAGCTCCAGGGTGGTCAGCTTTATCAAACACCATGTCATTTACCGTTTCGGAGTACCCCGGCGGATCATCCATGACAATGGTCCTCAGTTTATCAGCCATATTTTCAGCAGGTTCTGTGACAAGAATCGCATTCAGAACGTGGCCTCAACCGCCTACAATCCGGCAGCAAACGGATTGGCTGAGGCATTCAACAAAACTATCGTTAGGCTGCTCAAAAAGGTCGTGTCATCCAACAAACGCGACTGGGACGAAAAGCTTGGCGAATGCCTTTGGGCCTACCGCACAACGGTACGGACCCCAACAGGCAACACTCCATTCTTCCTGGTCTATGGGAGCGAAGCGGTACTGCCTCTCAAGATACAGATACCCTCACTCCGCGTAGCAATCACAAACAAACTCACAGAAGAGGACAATCAACGTCGTCGTCTACAGGAACTGGAGGCACTTGACGAAAAGCGTCTCCTAGCTCAACAACGCATCGAACTCTACCAAGCCCGTATATCACAGGCTTTCAATAAGAAGGTCAAACAGAGGACTTTCCAAGTTGGCGACCTGGTTTTAGCAGTCAGAAGACCAATGGTGTTGACCCACAAGACACCGGGAAAGTTCGAGCCCAAGTGGGAAGGACCTTTCATCATAGAGACGGTATACTCAAACGGTGCTTACCGCCTCGCCAAACCCAATGGGGACTTGTTCATGATGCCCATTAACGACAAGTTCCTAAAGAAGTACTATTCTTGACATCCTCCAGACATGTACTTCCCCAAACAACCTCTTTCCACAAACTCGTACGCTTCCGGAACCCAGCTGTTTCGTGGCATCCTTCAGTAGAAAGATAACCACGTCCATATTACCTCTGAGTTGTCTCTCTACACCCTACAAAGCGGAATTTTACACTTCGTAAGCCTACGCTACCCTTCATGTTTACCACGTCCACGTTACCTCTGAGTAAACATCTTGTACAAACAACCCCTGCGTTATTGTACATTGATCACAGAACTTCCACGTCCACATCACCTCTGAGTTGTTCAGCGTATCCCCCAAGATCATTCCTACCACGTCCATAATACCTCTGAGTAGGGAGATTCTATCATTTCGAACCTAATGATTGCCATATCCACATTACCTCTGAGCAAACATAATGGTTCCTTCAAACTTATTATCTGTACCTAAAAACCAAGGTGCGCAAAAGATAATAGGTCCACATAAATCATCAAGTTCATAAAAAAAAATGAACACATCACAAAAAGTTGCGTACTTCTTTATTCTTCTGAAAAAAGAGAGTACAAAACTACACTATCCCTCAACAAGGGTTGCAAAAGAACATCAAAAGGAAGAAGCTACAGTCCCTGAACCTCTCCAGGGTGGGTCGAGAGCTCTCTGACTTGGTGTCTCAGGTCAGCAGTACGAGCTTCCACAGTTGCCAGAACTCGACGCTCGGCCTCTTGACGCATCAACTCGACAGCCTCAGCGGAAGTTTTGCCCTCATACTTCTCATCAAGCTGTCGTCGCTGCTGAGCCAAGGCCAGAGTCCGCTGAGTAAAAGTCGCTTCCTCCTGCTTGAACGTTACGTGTTCAGCCCGGACACGTTCAGCTTCTAACTGGAGTCGGGCCCGCTGATCCTCAAGGCGGCGCATTTGGGTGTCGATCTCCGCGATGTTGGCATCCAACGCAGCTCGCGTCTCCGTCATCTTCTTCATAGACTGAGACAACTGCTCTACCGCAGCCTCAGCCACAGCCACCTCACGCTCCCAATCGCTCACAGTGGCCTGGTGGGAAGACTCGATTTCAGCAATCAACTTCCCCTTCTCCGCCTCTATTAAGACGGAGAGGTCATTTCGTTGGATGCGTTGAAGTTCTGCGAGCCGCTCGTCCAGCTCAATCTCCGAAGCCTCCAGAATTTCGACCATATGGTCGTGGCCTTGGTGAATACGAATCAGCTCGATGCAGGGCATTGCCAGAGCTTTTGCCGTCGCAAAACTTCCATTGGCATCCATCACAGCAGATACACCCTTCTGCAACATTTTGTACACCCCCTCGACGAGGAATTTCACATACTCGTCTGCATCCGCCAGGACCTGCGGTGTCATGGCAGGAGTTGGAGGAGCTACTACAGTTTGCGGACCGGAAGAAGACCCGCCAACCTCAACCAGCGAGGCTTGAACCTCGATATCAATGGGCTCTTCATCAACAGGGGCTGGACTTCTAGCCCGAGGAGCCGAAGCAACAGAAGGAGCCGGCACAGGCGTCGAGATGGTCCCCCAAGTAGAAGGAGCTACAGAGGGTTCTACACCCTTACCCTTCTCAAGCCCGGAGGAACCTCCGACGTCAACAGCCACCTCTTCTACCCCCAACGTCCTATCAACAGTTGGTACCTTCCTTGGCAGAATAGAGAGATTATCACTTGTCTCTTGACCCGTCGCAGCGGTCTTGACTGGCAGACGGGTCTCATCATCGAGTCCCTCAACAGGGACAGAATCTGTCGCTACCTCCTGAGTGGTAGCCGCCTCAACTCCCACGGTTGAAGCCGGGGTAGGACTCGGCAATGATGAGCCGACCTCCCCTCATCATGATAAAGAGGGGATTCAACCCTCTCCTCTGTCTCAACCACGTCTGCTGTCCCCGCAGCAGATTCTTGCAAGACCGGAGGAACGTCATCGGAAGGCGACGAACTCCAGTCCACTTCATCATCAGGATGCCTCGAGTCCGCAGGACCCTCAGCATCCAAGGCCTCCACGGCAGATAGTGCTCTCCCAGAAGTTGTTGCGACCTCGAAGTCAGGAGATATTAAAACCTTCGCATGAACATCTTCGGGACCTTCCTCCACGGGAGACATTAGCATCGGTGGAATGCGCTCATCAGAAGAGCCTGCCACCTCCTTCGGTTTACTAGCGCCCGATTTTGAAACACGGGACTTCTTCTTCAATCCCTATAAGAAGAAGAGCATAAGTCGCCACAATGACGAAAAGAATTGGAATTACGAAATATTCCTTACCTCAGCAGGGATTGATCCTGCTGGCATTATAAGTGGCACTTCCGTAACCTTCGAGGTCGGCGCCTTTCTCGACCTTTTTGGTACAGAAGAACCAGCTTCTGTGTCAGCACGCCTTTTTCCGACAAACGGGTCTCCCACTGGTACTGTAACAGCAGCCCGATACCCCGCCAACTCTGGTGGACGATATGATCGGGCTGCCATCAACATATTCGCTGTCGCCTCCAGCTGGGTTCCAATAATGAAACTAGTCTCCCTGTCATAACCAGGAGACATAGCAGTCATAGTGCAATACAGCTTGGCGGCCGGATATAGGATCGGCGGCCGAGGATTGCGAACTGGCGTGGTGAACTTAACGCTAGTGCATCCAGCGTTATAATATTGCCAGCCCCGGGCACCATCCAGCAAACTCCCGATGAAGCCTAAACTACTACTGGGATTCCGCAACATTAACTGGGTATAGCCAAACTGACGAGCAAATCGGCTTGGCAGATAAGGCTCCAGATAACACCTATTCTGGTTGCGGTAGACCAGGTGAGAAGGCCGGATACTCTGCAACCAACGAAAACTCCATTTCGGCAGAGTGACCGCATCTTCGCCAGAGTCAACTAAATCTTGGTCGGCCTCGAAATCTTTGAAGATCGGGCCAACCTTGACAATCTTCCACCCCTGAAGGTAGGACAAGACTCTCCTGCAAACGGGGACGCCAGTGTAAGACCACTTCCTCTTATAGAAGCGACGAATGAAGGCATCTCCTTCGACATGGTCCTCCTCCGGACCGGGACTCATCACGTTCGGATGATGCAAGATCAGCCACCCCATAAGATAATGGAAAGGCAGCTCGGCCCGGGAAAGTTATCATTATTACCTCTCTCGTGGATCACATCATCGGTAAAGGACCTCAAACTGTGCAACAGGTTGCACACCATCGCGGGGAGGAGAGCCAAAGGTCGTCCACAGGCCAACTTCACCGCAGGCAAAATGAGATTCCGATGTACCCTCTCGACGGCACCGGATCCACCTGCAAATACGCAATCCCGGAGCCATATCATCAAGTAGGACGTCAACACTGCCTTGGATGACATCCAGTGCCCGCAGTGCCAGAAACAGCTGTACGTAGCCTTGCCGCCCTCATTAGAGTGTGGGGTCCTTTCGTCCAGCCGGCTTATTTCAGAACTCACTTCCGCGGGCTTCAATCCCTGCGGAGTCGCAAACCGAATCCTCGAAGGATCCGTCAAATCCTGTCTGAAGACGTAGTCCCTCCAAGCAGTCACATGAGGCTGGGTCTTGCCCTTGTCCCTCCGGTGTATCAAATAATGATGGCTTGTCACCTCTTTGAAAACAGCCATCATCTCCGGATCCTTATCCTCCAGAACTTGGATCTCTTCATTTGATGGAAAATATTCCTCGTACGGTTCCGAGCCCCAAGGAAGCTTGGACACTTCGTACATCTCATGAAGGGCCAATCCCAACTCCCCCACCGGAGTAAAGAAGCTGCCAGTCTGGGCATTGAAAAGCTCCAAGAGCGCAAGGAACATAGGCTTATTGAGGTCCACGCCTGCCTGCATGGCCCGAATGGCGGCTGTCAGCCCGATCTCTTTAAGCTCAACCTCGAACCTTAAAAGCACCCAAGTGGTCAACTCGTCCCACTTCGGGATGTAGTGACACCAGCCTTCGACTCTGAAGCTACCTGTCGGATACATCACCTTTGATGTCAGCATCCGATTTGCAAAGATCGGGGCACTGAAGGGAAACGTGTCGTTTGGGACCTCACTGTAGATGCTCCCTGGATGCAAGGCTCGGTAACTGAAGGAAGAACCGGCTCGTGAAGCAGTCAAAGTATCTCGCTGGTTCGAGGAGGCGTCAATTGAGAGGGTACCTCCCAAAGCCCCTCCTTGAGAGGGAGTAAGTTCCCAACCCATCCTTCTCTTCGAAGCAAGACGATAAAAAGCCATCAGCGGTAACTGGCGGTCAACCTGCCGCATGTACAGAACCATACCTTTGGCAGAAAAGAACCAGTCTTCTTTGACCCTCAGTATCTTCGCTTCGGAAGAGACTAGTCGGTCGCCAAACAGAAAGGCAGGTTTTAAGAAAGTTACACCTTCGGATTCAGCAGACTTCAGTCTACTACTCTCCATCATACTCTGGAGGAAAAGAGGCAACTGGGTCTGGATTTGTAGCATTCTCTCACGAGGTTGGTCCTGTAAGATAGCATCCTTCGCAGGGTTGATCACCGCCTCGTCAAAATCAACTCCCATTTGACAAAGAGAAGCGTCCAGGAGGACCTCATTCAACAGAGGGATCGTCATCGACACTGGCACAACAAAGGTGGAAGTCAGGCAAAAAAAAAATAATGTGTCGAATAGACTGGCGCATTCCATGTGCGTCAGCTTCAGAGCTTCGGCACATCATCAGGGTGTAAGCCCAAGCGCGTCAGCTTGCTTCGGCGCATCATTAGGGCGTAAGCCCATACGCGTCAGCATTGGAGCTTCGGCGCATCATCAGAGCGTGAGCTCATGCGCGTCAGCGAAGGCTTCGGCACATCATCAGGGTACGAAACCCATGCGCATCAACCATTAAACCTCGGTGCATGATAAAGGTGTAAACCTATGCACGTCGGCGGGGTAGAACCTCGGCGTATCATCAGGACAAAAGTCCATACGCGTCAGCAAATCTGAGTTAGGGCACAGTCTGGCCCAAAAGCTTATGTGAAGGAGATGAAATCCACCCGTCACCTCAGGACGAACATCGGCCGGAGTTGCAGGGGTGATAGGTGCATCCTCATCAACGAACTCCTTCGCTTTCTCCTTCCCCTTGCCGGCACCACCGCGAGGAGTCTTGGGAGCCATTCTCTCAGAGAAGAAAAGTTAGGGTTTTGAAGAAAAACTCTAAAGAAAGCAAAGGCACAGAGCAGATGAACTCTCTCTCTCTCTCCAACCCTTACCTATTTATAGGGCTTGGTCGCACGCGTGAACCGATGACGTGTAATCTCAGCCGTCGCTTCGGGTTCCGTGAGGAGATAACAACAAATACAACCAAAAGATCATCATTAATCTTTTGGGTTACCAAGGCGTCATCATCATCAACTGAAAGGAGCATGCGCCCGAACAAGCATGCGCCCAAAAATCATGCGCCCTGACCTCCATGCTTCTTATTCAAAGTATTCCAAAACTTATTCAAAAGTTTTGAAAACTTTGAAGGGGGTCTTGTAGAAGCATAGAATTTCACAACCAGAAAGCCCATGGGCCAGGCATTTTATGCGCCAGAACTCAGACAGCTAATCAAATAAGCCATAGACATTCGAAGAAGGACTTTTTATTTATATATATAAAAGTCTATTACATGTCTAGAAAAGGTTGTACAAAGGAGAATTTCTACAAAGGAAGGATCCTAGATCTACAGCCAACAGCCACCATGCGCCTTCCAGATAGGCGCAGCAACCACCATGCGCCTTCCGATAGGCGCAGCAGTCACCATGCGCTGTCAGCCAGGCGCAGCAGATGTCATGCGTCTCCAGCCAGGCGCATCCTGCCATCTCTTCAGTAGCTCAGTTATGTGCATCCAGCTCAGTTATGTGCATCCCTTCAGCAGCTCAGTTATATGCAACTCTTCCAACCAGGCTCACCTGGCCGAGCAGAGCCCAGTTATGTGCCGCTCTTCCAGCCAGGCTCACCTGATAAGTGCTTCGCCAAGCAAAGCATTTAACCCTCTGGCTGGAACCAAGGAAGAGAAGAGCACCGCAAATGCTGTGGCCAGAGGAGGCTTCGAAAGAGCCTCCAAAGACCAAGGAAGACCGTGATCGAAATCATGGCACAAGGAGCTTTCAACACAATCAAAGTGGGCGGCACCTACTTTGAATGAAGAGAGAGCCTAGCACCACCATTCCGATCTACGGCTCTTCCGGAACAACGGAGACGAGGCCCGAACATCCCTATCTTTGGATGCAACAGGCACCTTCCGCCTGCCTCAGAAGCCCTCGACTTCGTCTTTTGGATGTAACAGTCACCTTCAAGTGCATCGAAGACAACACGACGTCTCATCTTTACCTTCGGGAGCACTTCGTCAACAGAATGCACCCACGTATCCAAGTTCATGTTGGAAGTACGTGAGGGAATGAGGAGCAAACCTTCTCTCCATGCCACTATTTATAAGCCGGGCAAATCAAACCCACGCGCCAAGTGGATGACTCTCCGAATTTTGTGCAATGAATTTGCATTAAATGGATGAACCGGACGCCTCGAATTCAGCCAAACGGCTATTTATAGCACTCGAGGAGCGAGACAGCCGCATCATTAAAGGACATGTCGGATGCGCCCGCCAAACAGCGCATCACACAGACGCGCCCTTCAGTACCCGGCGCATCACGAGGATGCGCCCCCTTACATCTCCATACCGAGTGGAACACCAACCATTGTGTCCACTCAGCTGTCCATCGAACGTCACAAACATTAAAGGCTGAACTGACACCAGAGTTGGCAGCACGCTTCCCAAAGTCTGAACAGTTGACAGCTTTTTCAGAGAACGAAGCGTCGGCAACGTCAGCATCATCATGACTCTATTCCGACGGCTACTACCACGTGGCCACTCAACCGTCCGTATACGCCTCTACGGCCATGCGTCCAAACCAGCATGCGCCTCAAAAGCCGTGCGCCTCAGACCCTTCACTGATCCCTAAAGACAGAAGAAGAGTCTCCAGTTGAAGCTTTGCATGCGCCTCAAAAGCCATGCGCCCCAGACTGATCTCTGATCCCGAAAGACAGAATGAAGGTCACCTGCATGTGCCTCAAGAGCCATGCGCCCTAAATGGTTTGTAACTCCTAAAGGTTATGAGCCGCAGCCTCCTCCTGCGCCCAGATCCAAGGCGCAGCTCACCAGATCACTACCCCCCCCAAATCCGAGATCTTCAAGCCATGAGTCGACGACATGTGTCCTTTGAATCAACTCGTCCAAGATTTCAGCAACAGAAAGATCTTCTCTTCTGCTACGTGCCGGCTCACAACAGCAGTATGAAGAGTTTAACCTCCCAATCAGGGCGCATCATCCGTGCGCCCCCATCAGCAACTTCCACGTGGCGTCCCCACACACCGGCGCATCCTACATGCGCGCATGAGCAGCCAGCCTGCAAAACTATAAATAGAAGGATCTTCTCCTTCACACACACACATAGAATCCACAACGAACATACAAGGAATCACCAGAGAGGCAGACACAGACACTCAACGTCTTCCTCCTCTCAGCAAGCTCCAGCACCCAGAGCAATCCACACCTTCAAAGAACCGATAACCGTCGTCAACCGGTCAACGGAGTCAACGCATTACCACTCGCTCCATTGGCACTAAGGACCCAGCTTAAACAAAAGTGTACTCCTAGGACTACATTTAAGTTCTATATTGTAACACTGTTCTGTTTGTATTAAAGTTTTCAATCAAACAATTTTAATGGCAAACAATTATAAGCACGTTCGGTTGGTCGAATTCGACGCCAATGTTGGTCGTCCAAATTCTTTAATTTGTACTTGTTAAATTCCATTTTTGAACCCCGGGACTCCGGATTCAATTTATGACACCACCAGCAGACTCGTGGCGTCGTTCTGGCATGTTTTCATATAAAATTTGCTTGATTTGGAGAATGTGGACCCTCGCACGCATTTCGGTGCAAAAGCGGGTCCCATTTTTTGAGTCAACGGGTCACTTTGAGATCGGCTCATCGGAATCCCATTCCGGATATACCGTTGAGTTCGTATCGTCATTCTGGACTCGTTGACATATAATTTGCTGAGCTTTGAAGACATTTGCTCCGACACGCATTTCGGTGCAAACTGGATACCAAGTGTCTGCGTCAACGTTTCATTTTGAGATCGGCACATCGAAATTCTATTTCGGACATACCGTTGGGTTCGTATCATCATTCTGGATTTGTGGACATATAATTTGCAAGGTTTTATAGACTTCTATCTCGACACATTTTTCGGTGCAAAGTGTGTCCAACGGCGGACATCATTTTGACCCAAAATTACCGTTTTGTCCCTGTATCCAAATTGGACTTTTGGGTAGGCTATCCTAGCTAATTTGACCGTTTTGAACATATTGGTGATATTTATTTTATCATCCAACAATATCTGTAGATTTTGCTTATGTATTATACTTAATTTATAATTAATTATTTTTCCAGAAATTGTTACTTTCTGTTTTTGAATTTTTATATATATTTTAATTGCTGTAAAAATCTGGAAAAAATTGTATTTAAATACTATGTTAATTTATCTAATTTATTATAATTTTTTCAGTATTTAATAAGTGCTTTTGGTATTTTATAAAATGGAAAAACAGAACTCATTTTCAGGATTCATATGTTTGCTGATTTTTAATAAATATTTATGAAGGTTTATAAATTCCAGAAAATTTAGTATAAATTTCTATAATTAAAAAAGATCATTTTGGTACTTTATTTTATATATATTTAAGCTTTTTATCTATCTCTAAAAATTGTTGGAACTCAATGTACAGTTTGATTTATTTATTGAATAGTTACGACTTTCGATATTTTGTGTTGTTTTGAGTTATAGACATATTGGACCTCACCCCGCACTAGTGTAAAGACCCTAGGAAGTTAGTTTGTGTATAGTGGCACTCCATATTAGACTTTTATGCTAGGTCCCACTTGGCTAGTATCCAGTCTGGAGTCGTGTCACACCACTAGTGTAATATTGAACATAGCTTAGAACTGAGTTTGTATATCATTATTGACAGGACACCGGACATCTATATCTTCGTACTAGTATTATTGCTTTGCTAGAGGCAAGTACATCTACAACTCATTTACTGTCTTTTAATGCTAGAACATGTATTAACCCTGTTAAAATACTGATCCTTGAGGTAGCAAGTTATGTCTTCACATGTTGTATCACTTTCAGTACCTGCCATGCTTAGGACAATTCTTATATCTTCACATGCTTCTTACTGGTTCTCAGTACATGTTTCACTATACTATATACTGCTCCGAGTATTCACATGTTTTATACTGCTCCCAGTACCTGCCATGCTTATACTGCTCCCAGTATCTCCCACATGTTTTTACTGTTCTCATATCTCTCACATGTTTAAATAATGGGATAAGGGGAAACTGTTAGTATTGTACGTGAATATGACCCCTTCTCCGTATGTACTTACCGCGCTCGGTGACATTCTATATGCGGTCTTGCCGTATGTTCTGATCTCGCGTTTGTGTATGGATATACACCGATGCCATTCGTGCACATATATGCATACCAGAAAATTTGATATGTACCGCTGTACATCCTATTCACCTATTGAGCGATTCACGTACATACTACGGTTTTAAACTTTTAAACATTACATATACATCTGTCTCTATGACATATGTATCCTTGCCATGATAGATTATGAGTTATACCATGATTCCAGATATGCCATGTTCCCTATGTTACTATAATACTGTGATCCCAGTTGTACCATGAGGCCATATTTTTCAGTATTTCCTGTTTTATAGACTTATCACACCATGTTTCTTGTTGTACATCTCTTTCATTATATGTTCAATACTTTAGTTGTAGAGGTTGTCCTTGCTCCCGTCCTGACAGGATAACGTTGTAGGTTTACTTTTCGAGAAGGAAATGCTATGTGTTACATGTTATGGCACTGATTTTGAGGACCTGGCCTTTGCTCCAGTAGAGGCCCCAGCGGGGAACCTTGCTTAGTTATCTTTCTTGTGTTTTGAGACTTAGACTTTGTCTGTACTTATATTTGGATACTGGACTTTGTCTCCAGTTAGATACTTTGGAAGTGTATTATTAAGACTGTGCTTATGTTACCTTCGCTTATAGATGCTGTGTTTTGATGAACCTTAAATGTGATTTTAGAACTGTTAGCTGCTTAGATCCTTTATTGTTTATTCTAGAACAGCTTACTGCGCTTTAACCAAGCTTAAGCTGGACATAGCTTGGCCCGGCCCAACAATTTGGGTAACGGGTCGTGACATATTTTAGTGGCGGCCCATGCAGGTCCGGACTTAAGTTGTTTGGTTACGTTATTGTACCAAGCATGCCTGCAATTAGGATCTAGGACAACTTGTTAACACTAGGGATAACATTTAGAACACCTAGAGGATTTCTAGGATTGCAACATAGGAGAACTCATCACAGCATATGACCGTTTACTGTATTTAGTATCTTGTTTGAAATTCAGTGGATTACAATTTTGACCCGGATAGTACCCTTGGGATGACCCCTGAGGATCTTACTCTAATCTTATCTCGAAATCTGTTTTCACCTGTTTTATTTGCTCTCCTCTAAATTCGTTGCTGAATTTAATTCCTAATTTTTGTTGTTGACTTTGATCTTGCATCGTGATAAATTTTTTGGATTGAATTGTTATATATCCTGATAACATAAATGTCAGGTTTAGTTATGGAGTTTAGAATTTATCGTAGCCATATTAGCTGGTATGACAAAAATATAGAGCCTGATTTTGGATATACTATCCTATTCATAGAATTTAGATTTTTTGCAGCCATACCGGTTGGCGTGGGGAGGATTCTAGATAATATGATTTTAGGGTGTATACCATAGTTATGACTCTATCGTTTATTACATATAAGCTTACTGGTGTGGCGAAAATTCTGGCAACATGATTTCAGGAAGACGTGTATGGTTATCAGATCATATCTCAACTTGGTTCACTTCGTTATGACCGAATGAGCAAGAACAAATTCTTATCATTATTCTTCTTCGTCTTGATTAACTCTGTCCTATCTACATCTACAACTAGGATTACAGGTTCTCTAAGACTCTCCAATAGGATTGCTTTCGCGTTATCTTTTGGACATAATTATTTTTGTGTTCCATCTTTCCTATGACTTGACTAAACTCTTTTTCGTTAACCTCTTGGATAATTCTTCTCGTTATGTATCCCGTTGTCTTCATACCATTCTTGGAGATATCCTAATAAATTTTTCTGTCTTGCTTGACCCTTTAACTTGTTTGGACACTGTTATGCATTGCTTGACCCAGTCTTAGGCTTTGTTACCTTCTACTTGATAGACGACTGAAATAGCCAAACCTTGTTGATTGATCCTGTAGTATAACTATAAATGTATTGTGTGATTGTGATAAGTACTTTTCCTAGGGATTGGTTAGATTAAGCTTATAGGACAAGTATGGGTGACTGACTGTAGCAGACTTGGAAACCATTAAGAACGATTGTATTGATAGTATGACTCGAGATAGGGTATCCAAAGATGGAAAAATAAGATATTATATTGTTGTGACTATAGATTGAGGATTAGAATCTTGTGCTTAACAGTTTGAGAATTTAGCATTTGTAGAAATTTTGGTTGGTTATCTATAGCTAATTACATATGATTAGAGGGTAGATCGATATGTGGATTGATATAGAATAAGTTAGAATGAGTTATCGTATTGCGTACGAGATCGAGAAAATATCAGTTAAAAAGACAAGAAACAAGACAAAGACATATGTACATTGGTAATTAATAAATCGGAAGTTTTGAAATCGAGGATTTGTATTCGGAGGACTTGTTGAGTAAAAAGAAGAAGGCTCTACGCCAAGGATAAGAATTGAACGTATGATTTCAAGGAGAAGCTGTAGGAAAGGATTGACGACAAATGATGCAAATGAACTGTGGATTGATAGAAGAAGGATACTTAGGATGTGAAAAAAAAATCAAGTATTTACAATTGAGGTTAAAAATATGGTTGATGACCAAGCATTGTTTGCTTATGAACATACCCAGAGAATGACCTATAGTTTAGGGTATACATAAATGTTTCATGTTAGTATGAAAGATTCTAAAGGATATATATGACGTAGTTTATGATAGAAGGACTTTGTTGAACCTGAACCAAAAAGATTGTAAAGAGAAACAGGACAGATGATTATAGGGACAGCAGATTAAGTATCATAGCCAGAGCAGCTACGTGTTATAGTCTGACCTATTGGATGATTTTTAATTTCGAGGACGAAATTTTTGTAAGGTGGGTACGATGTAAGCCCCCTAAATTTCAGGGTTTATTTTTATTTTTCTTAATAAATTATTTTCGATAAATATTTTATTATTTAATTGTTTAGATTATTAATGTCCTTTTTCGTAACTTTGACTTTTGGAGCGTCAGGAATGCCAATCTCTGTAAACTCTCTTCACGAATTAGAAGTAGACAAGATTATCTTCACTTTGATATATCATGTTCCACTTGAATTCGTTCCCTTGTGCTCTTTTTGTATCGCGCAACTTCGGGTCAACTTAGACCAGTTAATCATTGATTAATTATTCCCACTTTTATTTTTGATCATCGTTTGCACGTTACCGTGACTTTTAATTTAGGAGCACCAGACCAATCGTTTTCTCAGAAACAACTTCTCATGAATGATCTACTCAAGACGCTATTCACCCATGACCTTCGTGTCCCACTCAGACACTCCATTTTGTGCTTCATTTTCTTCCCACAATTTTCGGGTCAATATATGCCGATTAATTATCTACCGTAAAACCTGATTTAATTTTCAATTTAATTTTGGGACCCGACATCGATCCAACCTAGTCGACCCAAAGTATGGACGTGGCCCACATGAAGCCTACTACCCACATGACGCTTGTGTCCCATTTATTTGAGTTCCCGTATATTATTTATTTACCCATGATTATAAATCCCTATTTTTAATTCAATTATTGCACCCGGTTCGATTTTGACCCGACCCGGCTCGACCGAACCCGAACCCAAGCTCCATATTGTTCTCTCATGACTGCATAAATACCCCCACATAATTTCTCCTATTTTTCCCTATTTTAAATATTTATTTTTCTCTCTCCACTTTACAAATATTCTATATGTATATATATATATACATATATATATATAAAAATATATATATACATATATACATAAATATATATATATATATATATATATATATATATATATATATATAACTCTCTCACTCTCTCTTTATTAATACAAACACTCATATACCCCCTTCACCTCCACCTCACAGCACCCCCCCCTCTCTTGGACCGACTCCCCTCTCTCTCTCTCTCACAAATATCTCTTTCTCTGTAATACCCAGATCTCGTATTACGTATTTGGAATACGTATACGTAATTTGACCCGTATTGCATGTCTTTCTGCTTGATTTATTCTAGCATTTCATTGATTGGTTTATTCTTGGGTTGCTTCGGCTTGGCTTGGTTTGCTTTGGTTCATCATGAACCAAGGGTGAACCCTCCTACCTACCACCACCCTCTTTACTTATAACCCCTTCCTTTTTCTCTCTCGTCACTATTTCCTTCTTCATTTACTCTCCACCATTACTTCTTCAACCACCAGGAGGGAGAGAGAGAGAGCTTAGGCAAGTACAAGCTTGCTTTATGATGGATCTCAAGTTTTATTGTTCCATTCTCTTCCTTCCTTGATTCTAAGATACTTTATAACTTGGCATTTTCCATTTTGATGGTTATATTTTTGTAGATCTAAGTTTTAAGTTCCTTCTTGTTTAGTTTTCTTGGTTTTGATCTCTAAAAACTTGGTATTTCCAAAAACTAATGGTTCTATGTTGTAGAGAATTCAATTTTCTTCAGTTTTGGCTTTTGTTTCGCTTGATTTCGACTCCGGATGAGTAAGTTATGGCCATTACAAGTTTTCGGAACTTTCATGGCTGAACTTGCTGTTTGGGGACGATGAACCCCATGCGTCGGAAACCTCATGCGCCCGGAAGGCCATGCGCCGTGAAGTCCCAGCAACGCATTCCTTAACTCCGAGCGTGTCATGCGCGTAGGTTCCCTACGCGCATGTACTGAAGACGCAACGTAAGTTTTTCATGCGCCGATTCGTGCAGGAATCTCATGCGCCGATTCGTGCAGGAATCTCATGCGCCGATTGTGCAGGAATCCCATGCGCCGATTGTGCAGGAATCTCATGCGCCAATTTGTGCAGGAATCTCATACGCCGATTGTGCAGGAATCTCATGCGCCGATTTGTGCAGGAATCTCATGCGCCGATTTGTGCAGGAATCTCATGCGTCGATTCGTACAGGAATCCCATGCGCCGATTGTGCAGGAATCCCATGCGCCGGAATTGCTCTATTTCGCTGTTTTTGCCTGTTTAAGTTGTTTTGTAGCTAGAATCTTGAAAAACTCAAAACATGAAAGTTGCAGATCTTTTCCTTGGCTTCAAGAATATGTCACTAGTTATTTTTATGCAAGTTTCTCTCATTCATGATAATGTAAGGATAGAACACGATAGTGGCCTGTTAAGGCGCACTCTTGACAAGTACCAAGTGGACATGACATGACCTGATAGTGGCCCGCCGTGGCGCACTCCTGACAAGTATACCTGACATGATATACCTCGGATTGCTGTTGCGACGGCTAACCTGACATGACATGACTTGATAAGTATAGACAACCTGGACATCGTGGACGATTGTGCTTGTACAAATGAACCCGTCTTGTCTTGCATCATGTCTAGGACGGGGACCCCTGAGTACCACGGTCAGGGGCACCCACTGAAATTTGACTAAGGCTAACAACTAGAATAATCCAGTAGTCATGAAGAGATTTTCCAGCTACAGGCAATCCCGTTATCTGGGCGCCCCACTTGGGATCTGTAGCCTGCCGTCGAGTAGGGCACATTTCCAACACACTATCATGTGTTGCACCCTCTAAGTCACTTAAGGGTACATGCATTTTCTGGACGATGTAACCACTTGAGTTCAACCCCTAATTGCGTCCGGATAGCCTGGATGGTCTGCAGGACTTGTGGCTGTGGAATAATCTCGCTGCATCTAGCTAGTAACTAGGCCTGTGATAACCCTAGTTAGTTAAAGTATCAAGCCGTACTTATTGCTTGGCCATGAATGATTGAATGGAGTCTAACCCTGTCTATTCTTGCCTCGATCCTGTACAAGATTGTTACATGACATGATTACTTGTGCTTGCTTTTTAACAATAAAGATCAGGGGACCAGTTCTGTTCAGGCGAAGGGTTACAACCCCGGTCCTTGTTTGGTTTACGGGTTGTAACCTGGCTCCCGGAGCAGTTCTGTGTTCTCTCTTCGTTTATTGTTTTGTTGTACCCCATGACATGCTCGACATGCTTTACCTTACTTCGAGATCGTGATTATTTACACTGGCCTTATTGATAAATGGTGGGGATACCAAGTTCCGTTCAGATGAAGAGTTACAACCCCGATCCTTGTTTGGTTTACGGGTTGTAACTTGGTTATCTGAATAGTCCCATGGTTATCACATCGTATATCACATGTCCTGTTTTCTTTAATTGCTATCTTTTATTTAATTATATTCTTGTGCTAATTGTTGGTTTTAGTTCCTAAGTGAAGCCTCATTTGTGGCACTTGCTCTTTCTGGGATCTGATCCAGCTGGTTTTGTATGGCCAGATACCGGAGCAGCTCCAGAGGATCTACCGGTTTTTCTGCCAGATGGTGACCACTAGAAGGAATCCTGGCAACGAGTGGGTTATTTTTGGCTCTCCCACTTTATTGTAAAAATATTCTTTTGAGGCGTTTAGCCGACGAGCACCTGTTTAGCTCGTATTGCACCTTTACTTGCTGTCTGCCTACGGGCTGTAACATGATTGGCAACCTAGGGTTGATCATGTATGACCAAACTCTTGCTAGTCCTCACATTTTGTAACGACTAGCTTCATGATCAGCTGAATATGTAATGTTTGGGACGTCTTACTATTGTATATTTGGTGATCTTACATCTTGTAACATTTACTTACTTGTTTGTGATTGAGACACTAGGCTTGTTCTTGACCTTAAGAGACTGTTGGCTTGTAGATAAACCCTCATATATCTAGACAGCCGTGACCGTATAATGAGGTGGATTCCATTTCATTATACGTAGCTGGCTATGTCTGCCCCCGCTCTCCAGTATTCTGGTTCTGGGGTGTGACATGGTTTAAGTGGTGGCCCATACAGGTCTTGTAAATCAAGATATGTGAGGGTTTACCGAATAGATGTCTCAATCAGTACTCGCCCTTGATCTCTGCTCGTACTCTCTGAATTCCTGAAATCTTGTCCTGATCACATGCTTGTATCGTTGATCTGTCCTGGTCCTTCCTTATTGTTCCCTATGTCGTCTTCTTCAGCGGCATTGTTCCTGGACCTGCCGATCAGCAAGACGAAGCACCTCCCGCGGACCAGCAGCAACCTGGAGATCAGACCCAGCACTCAGGAGCAGCCTCTCGAGTCATGCCTACCGGGGATCCCGAGCCACCAGTTCAGCCCGTCCAGCCTGCAGAGCCCGATGATGGCACTTTGGTGGGTCTCATCAGGACCTTGTTAGCTTCCCAGGATCGTAGAGGCGATGCCTTGCACCAGGCAATGGAAGATGCTCTGAACAGAGGCGGTCATCCAAGGAACAGTGCAGCAAACAGTTTTAAGCGCCTGAACCCTCCATTCTTCGACGACAGTGAAGATGCGATCGCTGCAGATGCATGGCTTCAGGACACTGAGGTCATTCTAGAGGCAGCCAGAACCCCAGAAGACGAGAAGGTGGACGTTGTGCGCCTACAGTTATTAGATCTTGCCCGTAGCTGGTGGGCAACACAGGCCGTGGGACTAGTGGCACCAATTACTTGGGCAGTATTTCGTGAGAGATTCCAGACGAAGTACTTCGATGCGGTGGCTCGGTACGATCTACGGACCAAGTTCACCAATCTGAAGCAAGGAGGCAGGACAGTCGACGGGTATGCGGCCGAGTTTTCCAGGCTTAGTCTGTTTGCTCCCACCCTGGTGGCGACCGAGTTCGACAGAGCCCAGCGGTTCCAGCAGGGGCTCCACCTCGAGATTTTGTTGGCAGTAGAGCAGTTTGAGCATCAGACTTTTGATGCAGTCTTGAGAGCAACTAGGAGGCATGAGTATACCTCCCACAGGATCGTGGACAGGACCGAAGGTCGAAAGCGATCTCACGGCCAGATGACCCAGTCTTCAGCACCAGCCCCGGCAGCTAGGGCTTTGACAATTGGAACTCCGAGGCAGGCGGCCTCAGTGACGTCGGTCAGGTCCCCTCAGCAACAGAAGCAGAAGCAGTCTTCCGGAATGGGCTGCACTCATTGTAGGAAGCCAGGACACGTTGTTTCGGAGTGTCGCAGAGCTCAGGGATTATGTTTGGCTTGTGAAGCACCGGTCCACAAGATAGGGTCCTGTCCGAATAGGGCTAGTTCGTCATCTGCCCAGACTAGTCCCTCGGTAAGGGGACCAGCACCAGCACCAGTGCAGCAGCAGTACCAGCCTCCGAGGCCATTGCCGCCTCAGACCCAAGTATTCCAGCAGCAAGGACCCCAACAGTATGCCCTGGTCCAAGCTCAGATTCAGAACCGGCAGAGAGGTTCCTAGCAGGATATCTTCCCTCTTTTTCGTACCTTCGATTTCCTTGCTTACATACATGATTGCATGATTGATTGCTTAGTATAGCTTGCCTAAGATTAGTATAGCTTGTTCTTGTCCCTCTAGCCTCTTAATTAAATTCCGATGACGGAATTCTTTTAAGGTGGGTAGAGTTGTAATACCCAGATCTCGTATTACGTATTTGGAATACGTATACGTAATTTGACCCGTATTGCATGTCTTCCTGCTTGATTTATTCTAGCATTTCATTGATTGATTTATTCTTGGGTTGGTTCGGCTTGGCTTGGTTTGCTTTGGTTCATCATGAACCAAGGGTGAACCCTCCTACCTACCACCACCCTCTTTACTTACAACCCCTTCCTTTTTCTCTCTCATCATTATTTCCTTCTTCATTTACTCTCCACCATTACTTCTTCAACCACCAGGAGGGAGAGAGAGAGCTTAGGCAAGTACAAGCTTGCTTCATGATGGATCTCAAGTTTTATTGTTCCATTCTCTTCCTTACTTGATTCTAAGATGCTTTAGAACTTGGCATTTTCCATTTTGATGGTTATATTTTTGTAGATCTAAGTTTTAAGTTCCTTCTTGTTTAGTTTTCTTGGTTTTAATCTCTAAAAACTTGGTATTTCCAAAAACTAATGGTTCTATGTTGTAGAGAATTCAATTTCCTTCAGTTTTGGCTTTTGTTTCGCTTGATTTCGACTCCGGATGAGTAAGTTATGGCCATTACAAGTTTTCGAAACTTTCATGGCTGAACTAGCTATTTGGGGACGATGAACCCCATGCGCCAGGAACCTCATGCGCCAGGGAGGCCATGCGCCGGGAGGCCATGCACCGTGAAGTCCCGGCAACGCATTCCTTAACTCCGAGCGTGTCAAGCGCGTAGGTTCCCTACGCGCATGTACTGAAGACGCAACGTGAGTTTTTCATACGCCGATTCGTGCAGGAATCTCATGCGCCGATTGTGCAGGAATCCCATGCGCCGATTGTGCAGGAATCCCATGCGCCGATTGTGCAGGAATCTCATGCGCCGATTTGTGCAGGAATCTCATGCGTCGATTGTGCAGGAATCTCATGCGCCGATTTGTGCAGAAATCTCATGCGCCGATTTGTGCAGGAATCTCATGCGCCGATTCGTACAGGAATCCCATGCACCGATTGTGCAGGAATCCCATGCGCCGAAATTGCTCTATTTCGCTGTTTTTGCCTGTTTAAGTTGTTTTGTAGCTAGAATCTTGAAAAACTCAAAACATGAAAGTTGCAGATCTTTTCCTTGGCTTCAAGAATATGTCACTAGTTATTTTTATGCAAGTTTCTCTCATTCATGATAATGTAAGGATAGAACACGATAGTGGCCTGTTAAGACGCACTCTTGACAAGTACCAAGTAGACATGACATGGCCTGATAGTGGTCCGCCGTGGCGTACTCCTGACAAGTATACTTGACATGATATACCTCATATTGCTGTTGCGACGGCTAACCTGACATGACATGACTTGATAAGTATAGACAATCTGGACACCGTGGACGATTGTGCTTGTACAAATGAACCCGTCTTGTCTTGCATCATGTCTAGGACGGGGACCCCTGAGTACCACGGTCAGGGGCACCCACTGAAATTCGACAAAGGCTAACAACTAGAATAATCCAGTAGTCATGAAGAGATTTTTCAGCTACAGGCAATCCCGTTATCTGGGCGCCCCACTTGGGATCTGTAGCCTGCCGTCGAGTAGGGCACATTTCCAGCACACTGTCATGTGTTGCACCCTCTAAGTCACCTAAGGGTACATGCATTTCCTGGACGATGTACCCACTTGAGTTCAACCCCTAATTGCGTCCGGATAGCCTGGATGGTCTGCAGGACTTGTGGCTGTGGAATAATCTCGCTGCATCTTGCTAGTAACTAGGCCTGTGATAACCCTAGTTAGTTAAAGTATCAAGCCGTACTTATTGCTTGGCCGTGAATGATTGAATGGAGTCTAACCCTGTCTATTCTTGCCTCGATCCTGTACAAGATTGTTACATGACATGATTACTTATGCTTGCTTTTTAACAATAAAGATCAGGGGACCAATTCTGTTTAGACGAAGGGTTACAACCCCGGTCCTTGTTTGGTTTACGGGTTGTAACCTGGCTCCCGGAGCAGTTCTGTGTTCTCGCTTCGTTTATTGTTTTGTTGTACCCCATGACATGCTCGACATGCTTTACCTTACTTCGAGATCGTGATTATTTACACTGGCCTTATTGATAAATGGTGGGGATACCAAGTTCCGTTCAGATGAAGAGTTATAACCCCGGTCCTTGTTTGGTTTACGGGTTGTAACTTGGTTATCTGAATAGTCCCATGGTTATCACATCGTATATCACATGTCCTGTTTTCTTTAATTGCTGTCTTTTATTTAATTATATTCTTGTGCTAATTGATGGTTTTAGTTCCTAAGTGAAGCCTCCTTTGTGGCACTTGCTCTTTCTGGGATCTGACCCAGCTGGTTTTGTATGGCCAGATACCGGAGCAGCTCCAGAGGATCTACCGGTTTTTCTGCCAGATGGTGACCACTAGAAGGAATCCTGGCAACGAGTGGGTTATTTTTGGCTCTCCCACTTTATTGTAAAAATATTCGTTTGAGGCGTTTAGCCGACGAGCACCTGTTTAGCTCGTATTGCACCTTTACTTGCTGTCTGCCTACGGGCTGTAACATGATTGGCAACCTAGGGTTGATCATGTATGACCAAACTCTTGCTAGTCCTCACATTTTGTAACGACTAGCTTCATGATCAGCTGAATATGTAATGTTTGGGACGCCTTACTATTGTATATTTGGTGATCTTACATCTTGTAACATTTACTTACTTGTTTGTGATTGAGACACTAGGCTTGTTCTTGACCTTAAGAGACTATTGGCTTGTAGATAAACCCTCATATATCTAGACAGCCGTGACCGTATAATGAGGTGGATTCCGTTTCATTATACGTAGATGGCTATGTCTGCCCCCGCTCTCCAGTATTCTGGTTCTGGGGCGTGACATTCTCTCTCTATTCTTACCCTCTCTCTCTTCCTATATTTATTTACACTCGCACACACACTTAAAAATCTCACTCTTCCTCTCTCAACACACAGCACACTCTTCTCCTACTCCACTCGGCCGAACTTCACCACCCTCTCCTCCCTCTCCTCCCTCTCCTCATTCTTCCTCCTCACAACTCCATCACCAACACCACAAGCAACATCATCAACACCATGCACCATCACCATTATTATCATCTTCCCACCACCCCTATACCATCTTCACCACCACCACCCCGTACCCTCCCCGGCGACGCGCCACCGCACGCCGCCGCAGCAGCAACAGCAAGCAGCAGCGGCAACAGCGCGCCACCCCGCGCGTGCGGATGCGGCGTGGCCGTGCGCCACTTCGTGGCCGGCCCGCCCCCGCAAGCTCTCTACGCCTCCGGCAAACCCGGACGACCACCCCGGGAGAGTCTTCGGCCTCCCCGACGTGTGAAACACACGATTCGTGCGTTTTGAACAAGATCCCGTCGGCGCGCGCGAGTTTTGAACTCGAAAGTGGCGCCTAGTCGTAGCAACTTCGTGCGCATTTTCTGGGAGATCCGACCGTTGGATCGACGAACTCCTTGCTCCGTCTCAGTCTCGATATATAGCACTTCACTCCCCTCAATTTTTGTCCGTTAATTTTTTCGTTTGATACCTCAAAACTGGCCACCAAGTTGACATTTTAAATTGAACTGTTTTTGGACAGTTTCGTGGAGCCAACTTCGTCAGCTTGTAACTTCGCCGTTGCAGCTCCGGATGGTGTGCTACTAGTTCCTATGCGCAGCTGGTATAACCATCTTCTTGTCTTCTTTAGATTTCATTTCATTATAAGCACGTTCGGTTGGTCGAATTCGACGCCAAAGTTGGCCGTCCGAATTCTTTAATTTGCACTTGTTAAATTCTATTTTTGAACCCGGCACTCCGGATTCAATTTCTGACACCACCAATAGACTCGTGGCGTCGTTCTGGCATGTTTTCATATAAAATTTGCTTGATTTGGAGAACGTGGGCCCTGGCACGCATTTCGGTGCAAAGCGGGTCCCACTTTTCGAGTCAACGGGTCACTTTGAGATCGGCTCATCGGAATCCCATTCCGGATATACCGTTGAGTTCGTATCGTCATTCTGGACTCGTTGACATATAATTTGCTGAGTTTTGAAGACATTTGCTCCGGCACGCATTTCGGTGCAAATTGGATACCAAGTGTCCGCGTCAACGTATCATTTTGAGATCGGCACATCGAAATTCCATTTCGGACATACCGTTGGGTTCGTATCATCATTCTAGATTCGTGGACATATAATTTGCTAGGTTTTATAGACTTCTATCCCGACACGTTTTCGGTGCAAAGTGTGTCCAACGACGGACATCATTTTGACCCAAAATTACCGTTTTGCCCCTGTAACCAAATTGGACTTTTGGGTAGGCTACCCCAGCTAATTTGACCATTCTGGACACGTTGGTGATATTTATTTTACATCTGTAGATTTTGCTTATGTATTATACTTAATTTGTAATTAATTTTTTTTCCAGAAATTGTTACTTTCTGTTTTTGAATTTTATATATATTTTTTAATTGCTTTAAAAATCTGAGAAAAATTGTATTTAAATACTATGTTAATTTAGCTAATTTATTATAATTTTTTCAGTATTTAATAAGTGCTTTTGGTATTTTATAAAAATGAAAAAACAGAACTCATTTTCAGGATTCATATGTTTGCTGATTTTTAATAAATATTTATGAAGGTTTATAAATTCCAGAAAATTTCGTATAAATTTCTATAATTAAAAAGGATCATTTTAGTACTTTATTTTATATATATTTAAGCTTTTTGTCTATCTATAAAAATTGTTGGAACTCAATGTACAGTTTGATTTATTTATTGAATAGTTACGACTTTCGATATTTTGTGTTGTTTTGAGTTATAGACGTATTAGACCTCACCCCGCACTAGTGTAAAGACCCTAGGAAGTTAGTTTGTGTATAGTGGCACTCCATATTAGACTTTTATGCTAGGTCCCCACTTGGCTAGTATCCAGTCAGGAGTCGTATCACACCACTAGTGTAATATTGAACATATCTTAGAACTGAGTTTGTATATCATTATTGACAGGACACCGGACATCTATATCTTCGTACTAGTATTCTTGCTTTGCTCGAGGCAAGTACATCTACAAACTCATTTACTGTCTTTTAATGCTAGAACATGTATTAACCCTGTTAAAATATTGATCCTTGAGGTAGCAAGTTATGTCTTCACATGTTGTATTAATTTCAGTACCTGCCATGCTTAGGACAGTTCTTATATCTTCACATGCTTCTTACTGGTTCTCAGTACATGTTTCACTATACTATATACTGCTCCGAGTATTCATATGTTTTATACTGCTCCTAGTACCTGCCATGCTTATACTGCTCCCAGTATCTCCTACATGTTTTTACTGTTCTCGTATCTCTCACGTTTAAATAACGGGTTAAGGGGAAACTGTTAGTATTGTACGTGAACATGACCCCTTTCTCCGTATGTACATATCGCGCTCGGTGACATTCTATATGTGACCTTGCCGTATGTTCTGATCTCGCGTTTGTGTATGGATATACACCGATGCCGTTCGTGCACGTATGTGCATACCAGAAAACTTGATATGTACCGCTGTACATCCTATTCACCTATTGACCGATTCACGTACATACTACGGTTTTAAACTTTTAAACATTACATATACATCTGTCTCTATGACATATGTATCCTTGCCATGATAGATTATGAGTTATACCATGATTCCAGATATGCCATGTTCCCTATGTTACTATAATACTGTGATCCCAGTTGTACCATGAGGCCATGTTTTTCAGTATTTCCTGTTTTATAGACTTATCACACCATGTTTCTTGTTGTACATCTCTTTCATTATATGTTCAGTACTTTAGCTGTAGAGGTTGTACTTGCTCCCGTCCTGACAGGATAACGTTGTAGGTTCACTTTTCGAGAAGAAAATGCTATGTGTTACATGTTATGGCACTGATTTTGAGGACCTGGCCTTTGCTCCAGTAGAGGCCACAGCGGAGAACCTTCCTTAGTTATCTTTCTTATGTTTTGAGACTTAGACTTTGTATGTACTTACATTTGGATACTGGACTTTGTCTCCAGTTAGATACTTTGGAAGTGTATTATTAAGTCTATGCTTATGTTACCTTCGCTTATAGATGTTGTGTTGTGATGAACCTTAAATGTGATTTTAGAACTGTTAGCTGCTTAGATCCTTTACTGTTTATTCTAGAACAGCTTACTGCGCTTTAACCAAGCGTAGGCTGGACATGGCTCGGCCCGGCCCAACAATTTGGGTAACGGGTCGTGACAGTTTGTGTAAGGACCACAGGCAAGATACCTCGCCTCCCTCTACAGTTTAATTCCATGTTTATAGTTTTCATGTTATTATTGTATTATCATTAGATACTCTACTTGTTATAGATTTTATATGATTTATTAGCTTTCTAGTTGACTTGATTTATCTAGTTTCTACATACCGTGTTGACCAGTTTATGGTCTTGCTTGACTTGACAGTGTAGTTATATTGGACTTGACTGTATCTTGACTAAGTTGTACCTTGTCTCACCAGTACCTTGATTGAGTCATGTCATAGAACGAGTACGTGTAATTGAACTGCTAAATCCTTGTTATTGTTTTCTTGGCACTAGAGAGTCCACTCGGGACGAGGGTGTTTGCCTTGATCTGTTTACATCCGTGAGTCCACACTCGGGACGAGGATGTCGATTATTTATACCAGAGAGTCCACACTCGGGACGAGGGTGTTGACTTGACTTGCACCAAAGGGTCCACTCAGGACGAGGGTGTTTAGATCAGAGAGTCCACACTCGGGACGAGGATGTTATACTTGTACCAGAGAGTCCACACTCGGGACGAGGGTGCCTTACCTTGAACTAACCAGAGAGTCCACACTCGGAACGAGCGTTAGTACTAACCAGAGAGTCCACACTCGGGACGAGGGTTAGTAATTAGTTCAAACCTGCGATTCCACTCGGGGCGAGGGTTTGGTATTCCAATGATATCATGTTCGCTTGTTCATCCAGCAGTTCAGTTACATGTAGTTGTTCTCGTATTCCAGTTCATAGTTACCTGTCAGTAGCCACTTGTCGTTAGTTACTTGTTAGTAGTATGATCGTAGTCTCTTGCCATGATTAAGTGTCGTTCCTTGTTATATCATGTTTATATATTATCATGCATGATTAAACTGCTAGATAGGCATATTTATATGTATCTTACTATGTCCTCTGAGGACCTGATGATCTCTTTAGGTTTAGCGATTGCATGGAGTGAGTGGCAGAGCGGGATAGTAGATGATTGTGATACATGTCTCAGGTATTTGTTAGTGATAGTATATTGTTATCCTTTCGTGCTTTTTATTCCTTATCATGAGATATTCTGCTTATTGATTCAGTTTAGAGACTCTTGTTATACTCTTGGAGTCTTATCGGACATATATTCTAGTAGGCTGCATACCACGACCCATAGTGTCTATTCATGTCTATATACTCATTGTGGATTGAGATAAAGATTTACTTCACCATGATTAGGCCTTGACAGCGTTTACGTATTCGAGTTGGGCTGGAGTCCGCTCGATATGTAGCTGGCTTGCTCACGAGCTCGCGTCCGAAAAGCGGGTGCGGGTCGTGACATCCCCCCAACATTGGAGAAATCTATCACAATCATTTGTTGAGATTCAAAACGAAGAGTGTCGCTCCATATTTTCTTGTTCCATAGAACGATAATCCTGGCCATCTCATTCAAATAAAGATTATGCACCACCCCCAATCGTTGGGTATCCTCCTACTCATCAAAGCCTCTGACTTAATCTTAGATTCCAGAATAATGACAATCGAGCTATTGAGCTTTCTCATTTGGTCCCTTATCTTCCTCCATCTCCCTAGCGAGTTCTCTCCTCTGACATTCCAAGATAGGATCGGCATTAAATATTATTTTTTGGGGTACCTTCAGCATTCTCGCATTCACCCGTGAAGAAACAGATGTGGTTTCATGAGTCATGATAGTATGCTCAGATTCATTCGCCTGGTTTGGGGAAGCTCTCTGTAGCTTAACTGCCCAAAACGGGTTAGCTCTAGTTAGCCTAGATTCTTCAATCGATCCCCCTGCAGTAAACTTCTAACTGCGCCCTTTTGTATCGTCGGATCCAGGGTGTTCTTCTTTCTGGCCTTGGGGTCTTTGTTCGTCTCCGGAGAGCCAAGCTTTCCGCTTTTGGTCCCTCCCTTCCCTTGTGTTGACAGGGGAGCCCCTTATATGGCTAGAACCTGTTTAATGAGAGGCGAAGAATGACCTTGCCTCTTCCCAAGCACCGAATTCCTTTTTCGTATTCGACAAGTTCTATTTCCTTTTATCCTGAGTAATCACCCTCGCTGACAATACATGCTTCAGCGATTTGGGTCGCTAGGGCCTCCTCTGTAGCTTCTCTACTGCTACCATCTAGAGTCGTCTTCGGTCTTTGGCTTTCCTCCTTATTCTCTTCTTGGACTTCCATCTGCTCGACCTGTTCTTCTTGAGGAATATTCTTATGTTTGGGTCTTTGAGTCATTTCTGGAGAAACTTCCGTCTCCGAAGCTTCCCTACTGCTACATCCTGACTTTAGATGACCAAAACTTTTGTATATCTCGCATGATGGGGGAACCCATTCATACTCGACCTTCTGTGAGAAAATCTCCCTGCTTGGGATCATATATTCAACAGATCTCGACATCTCTCCCCCCGCTTCTATCTCCACAAAGATCCGGGCGTAGGATATTCTCAGCTTTTTATTGGTGGCCTCGTCCGCCTTTATGGGAACTCCAACAAGGCTGGAGAGTTTCATGAGCATTGGCTTGCTCCAATACTGGATAAGAAGGTCTAGGAATCTGATCCAGATGGGAGCTGATAGTAGAAGTTCTCTTTCATGTTGTATCCCCGACGTCCATCTCTTCAGGATGATCGCCCTACCATCGAAAGTCCACAGCCCTCCTTGCACGATATGTTCCATGTCTTCCGCTATCCCAAATCTGACAAAGAAAAAGTTATTTTTCCTAGAGAAGAACTCCATACTTCCCTTAGGATGCCACACACGACTTGCGTACGCTTTGATTTGGCCATAGAAGGGTTTACTGTCCATCACATACAACACTATCGTGTTCTTCCAGTACTCCTCCGTCTCTTCCAAGTCTTCTCCGGTGAACTCAGCAACTGTTCTTCCCTCTTTCTCCAAAGGTTCGACGTATTGCATCTCGTCATTCACATTTTGACAAGTGGATCTACACATTTCTGCCCAAGTCCTCCCCGCTCCTCCCTGACCCCCATTGAGGGTCCCCTCAGCATGAGCCCCTCCCTGAGTGTTACCTTTGTGAATCAGATTATTCTGAGCCCGAAAAAGGGCTCTCATCCGGGCCTGGTTTCGCTGGGGCGTCCCTCTTCCACCTGTTGGTTGGGGCTGGCCGCCCATGGGAGATTTTCCTTTTTTTCCTCCGCAGGACCGTCGCCCCCCCCCCCCCCCCCCCCAACGTAGATTCCCACTCTGTTCTTCTACCTTCGCTGACTATGGGGTCTGGGTAAGAGTCGCCAGGATCCCATTCCGCTTCCTGACTTCCTACTCTGCCTACAACGCTCGGGAAGGAGGCCATCTTTCTATATATATATATATATATATATATATATATATATATATATATATATATATATATATATATATATAAAGCCAATAACCTCCTAGTCCAGTGGTAGTGGTGAGGCATGTGGTCCGAGTGGTGAGGAGATCGATTTCCAGTAAAAACGTTCGTCATAATTACCAATTTTCAAAAAAATATAAATAAAAAATAATTGTGGCTAACGTTCTCAAAAGAAGTCTAAAAGTCAAGTTTAAGTGATCAGGATTTGAAGGCATAAGAGCATCTCCAACCCTATTGTCTTGTTTTGTGTTGTGATTCCTATGTGGCATGAGGCACAAGACAATGTCTTTCCTATGTGGCAAGATGATATTCACACAAGACAATGAGATAAAAAAAAAGTGTTCTCCAATGCAAAAGTTTGAGAAGACAATAAAATTACATTTTTTTCAACTTCCAAGACAACTTTTCCACTTCTTCATTTTTTTATAAATATTTATATTCATAATTGATGATGTGGAGACAAAGTCATTATGAAGTGCATTGTCTTTGTGAAGTGAATTGTCTATATCTAGACAACCAACTTCACATTGTCCTTGCCATGTCAACTTCATGATTAATTCTACATTTGCATTGGAGAAGGATTTTTGAAATGAAAGCATGTCATTCCTATGTGGCAATCATTTTTTCTAAACTCATAATAGGGTTGGTGATGCTCTAAGCATTCGGTTCAGCTGGATCTAGATTTGAATCCACCTAAGAGCATCTCCAACCCTATTGTGAGTTTGGAAAAAATGGTTGCCACATAGGAATGACAAGCATTTTTTTCAAAAGTACTTCTTCAATGCAAAAGTGAAATAAATTGTGGAGTTAACATGGCAAGGAGAATGTGAAGTTTGTTGTCTAGATCTAGACAATGCACTTCACAATGACTTTATGTCCACATCATTAATTATCAATAAAAAATATATCTATTCTACTATATAATAGGAAAACTTGATGGTGAAACTTTTGAATTCCAAAAATACCCTTACATGTCTATACTAATTAAAAATGGTTCATTAATTTTAAAAAGGACAACTTAATAATTATGAAGATACCCTTTGATCTTCCTAAATAGTTTTCTTAAATTAACTAAAAGAATATTAAAATACGTGCAAGGCACGTGCACATATGCTAGTATATATAAAAATAAGAAGTGAAAAAGTTGTCTTGGAAGTTGAAAAAAAATAATTTTATTGTCTTCTCAAACTTTTGCATTGGAGAACATATTTTTATCTCATTGTCTTGTGTGAATGTCATCTTGCTACATAGGAAAGACATTGTCTTATGTCTCATGCCACATAGGATTCACAACACAAAACAAGACAATAAGGTTGGAGATGCTCTAAAGTTCAAACAAATGTCATAACCACATGCTAATGGTGTTTACATTTCAACTAATGTTAGTTAGGACTACTGCCCTAGTGTCATGTGCTAGATGCCACTTGTGCTTACTCAGCAGCACTTAGTGTAACAAAAAATTTAAAACAAAAAAGTTTATATATATATATATATATATATATATATATATATATATATATATATATATATATATATAACTTTCTAGTTCACAACGTTTAAGTACTATATAATGGAGTTGAAAACTAAAACATAAAATTTATAAAAATCACATTATAATTATAGTTGAAATTAAAAAAAAAAATAGATTGGTCAATCATGTCCAATTGGACAATTGGAACTAACTACTTCAATTATTTAGTTAGGCCTTGTTTGCATAGCTTATTTTTGTTTATTTTTTTCAATAAGCTACACATAAAACAACAGTGTTGATTTTCCTTTCAGTTTATCTTTCAAAAGTCAACCGAGAGGAAAGAGACTTAGTCCTTATGCTTTCTCAAAAGTAACAATAATACTAGTCTAATTAGATCTGGTTTGCTACTACTTAATACTTATGTAGATATTACAAAAAACAGTGCAAATTTTACAAATTCCAAACACAAATACAACAACTAGGACTAATTACAAGCTGATAAAAAATAAAATTATAAAGTATGCAAGTAAGTTGCTACAATTCGAGAGAGAAAAAATTAGAAAGGTAGATGGGGTGATGAGAATCACCGATGCTTAAAGCGAGATTCAACCTCATTTTTGTTGATCTGATTTTAAGAACCAGCAAATTCAAGTGATGAACTACAAGAACGCTACTTTGTCACCTTATGGAGGATGAATATAACTTGGATAGAATCTCGTTGTTGTGTCTCTTTATTGCTAGAAACTCTTCTCTTCTTGTATATACTCTCTTACATTTTGTGTTCTTTAAGCGCCAAAAACGTAAAAATATATGTAGGGAAGCCAAGCCCTAGCTAGCAGCCATAACCGCCTACTTCCAAAGTTTCAACATACAACGTGTTCCCACTAGAACAACAAGTCACGTGCGTCGCTGAAATCGAAGTTCCAACAAGTGATGTGGAACAACAAGTCATGAGAGCACACAGAGACGCTGAAACCACAAGCTTGCTAGAATATCTGATCATGCTAAAATGCTGGCCATGCTGAAATAGTTGGCCCGTTTGATCCACTGGGCCGCTGGACCATCCGGTCCTGCTGGAACCTCTGGGCTGCTGAACCTGCTGGCCCCATTGGAACACCGGAACCCTGGGATAGCTGGACCATATGGCCACGCTAGCCTAGTTGGTCCCGTTGGAGCGCTGGAACGTGCGAACGGGATTGGACATGTACAAAAGTCACCTAGTGTTATGAATACCATTTTTCTCAAAACAAAAAATATAATAATTATCAATTTTTAGTTCACCACATGTAACTACTATAAAATGGAGTAGGAAACCAAAACATAAAATGTGTACAAATCACATTATAATTAATAGAGTTGAAATTGAAGAAAAAAAAAATAGATGGGTCAATCATGTCCGATTGGAACAAACATTTTCAATTATTTAGGCCTTGTTTGCATAGCTCAGTTTTGTTTTTTTTTTTCTTTCGATGAGCGATACATAAAGTTGTTTCAGTTAATTTTTTTGTAAGTCAATCGAATGAAATAAAATAGACTAATCCGTATGCTTTTCTCGAAAGTAACAACAATACCAAGTCTAACGAGATCTGGTCTGCTACTACTTGTGTAGGCTAATACTTGGGTAAAGTGCATTTAAACCCTACTTAGATGTGACGAAAATACAATTAAAAACTAATAGTTTGAAAGGAATCCTGTTTTTTTATATTTTTGCTCAATTCAACCATCCGCTGTTAACAACCGTTAAAAATCGTCTAAAAAGACGATTTTGTCCCTCCCCTCTCCCTCGTTCCCTTTCCTATCTCTCCGGTGGTGGGTCGGGGGGCGAGGAATGGCCGACGGAGGGGCTAGCCGGCGGAGGGGGGGGAGGGGGGCGGGGGCTGGCCGGCGGAGGGAGGAGGGAGGGGTGGGTCGGGGGCGGGCTGGCGGAGGGTGGGGAGGGGGGGTGGGGGGGCTGGTATGGAAGGAGGAAGGGTAGTTTAGGTTTTTTTTTTTAAAAAAAAACGTCATTAACGGCCATTTCTAACGGTTAATAGACGGTAGGGACTTTTTTGCTCACGCGGACAATCTAAGGAAGTGCAGACTGCTTAAGTTTTCTAAAATGTTTTATTTTACTAATGAGGCAAATATAAGGAGAGCTCAAATGCACTTTACCCTTCTTCGGGCGGAAGCAACACAAAATATGTTTAGTAAAACATAATTATGGTTGTCCTTTTATATATCTATGTTTTTTTTATAAGCTTAATTATTATTATTTTTCACGAACTAAATCTAATATTATATATCCACAACCAGAAAAACTGTCACTTGTCACTTGAAACGTGCCCGTACCCGTAGGTTGGCAACATGGCAAGTTGCACCGTACATGTTGGATTAGTTCACGTTTGACTCAATTAAGATCATCTCCAACCCTATTGTATTATTTTGTGTCGTGATTCATATGTGTCATGAGGCATAAGACAATGTCTTTTTTATGTGACAAGATGATATTCACACAAGACACTAAGATAACAAAGTGTTCTCCAATGCAAAAATTTGAGAAGACAATAAAATTAGTTTTTTTCCAACTTTCAAGACAACTTTTCCACTTCTTCCTTTTTTTATAAATATTTTATATATATATATATATATATATATATATATATATATATATATATATATATATATATATAGGTGTATATGTGTTGGTATTACCTGACTTGATAACGTAGTTACACCAGGCTTGTCCACATTATGGTTCATGCTAGAGTTTTTCTTACCTGTGTCATGACTGAGTTATACCGTGTCGTCACCTGTATCTTGACTGGGTCGTGTCCACAAGTATGTGTAATTGAACTGCTATTCCTGTATCGTTTCCACAACCTGCGAGTCCACACACGGGGCGAGGGTTGTCCGTTTGTACCTGCGAGTCCACACACGAGGCGAGGGTAACTTGTCTTGAACTGACCTGCGAGTCCACATTCGGGGCGAGGATTTGGTATTCCATTGACCTCTTGTTTACTTGTTCTTCCAGTAGTTTATTTATGCATAGTTGATCCCCTGTCCGTGTTCATAGTTACCTGTCAGTAGCCACATGTCAGTCTAGTTACCCGTTTATATCCTGTTTATATTCTTATGCATGATTAAACTGTTAGATAGGCATATTTTTATGTATCTTGCTATGTCCCCTGAGGACCTGATGATCTCTTCAGGTAGCTGATTACATGAAGTTAGTTAGCGGCTCATGATGGTAGTGATTACACCTGCAGGGGAACAGGTATTTGCTTATGATATTTCTTTATTTTCCTCTCGTGCTTTATATTCCATACCATGATATACTCTGCTTATTTTATAGACTCATATCATTCTTGGAGTCTAATCGAACAATATGCTAATGGGCTGCAGACCATGACCCATAATTGTTCATTCTTGTCTTATATATTCTTATGGATTGAGATACACTGTAGATTACCATATTAGCCATGATACCATGATCTTGACAACTTATACGTACTCGAGTCGGGCTGGGTTCCGCTTGATACGTAGCTGGCTTGCTCACGAGCTCGCGTCCGAAAAGCGGATGCGGGTCGTGACATGGATGCATGTGATAATGACCGTAGAAATTCTCCATTATATTAAATATGCATGAATATGCTTATTGCTGGACATGTGATAATATAGAATGTCGGTTAGATTTCAATTACTCATGCTGATAGATATTTGGTGTTACTCAATTTAGAGTGTTTTCCAATCTAAGTTAATCATTGGAGGACAAATTGGAATCAAATATAGATAATTTTATGTTTGGCATAAACTTAGTTTCCAATAAATTTATGTTCTAAGTCATATATTTGATATAATCTATTGACGTACATATCTTCAACATATTATTTTAATATGATCTTTATGGGTTATTTGAAGCAATCTATTGGTCCATATCTTCAGTAAAATATTACGTGAATTTTATTATGTTGACAATGCTCAGTTCAGTCAAATTAAGAATATATGTTTGAATCATGTAAAGAGATTCACATACTTATGATTATCTTATTTGAGTTGTAATATTTTAATTATGCATGTACATAAAGTTTTGGACATGATTCGATTTTGTAAAATTTAGTCAACATTCAATTTTTTTGGGTACCTTTTGTGACTAGCAATAGTCGTCTAATATTCTAAATAGACCCATTGAAACAAGATGTCGCCAAAGTGACCTCTCTTGCGTAGATAGTCTATGAGGGATGTTAGATGTTTGTGTGTGTAAATTCATGCGAGTATTAGCCGGCCCAAAGGAAGGTTAATACTTGGCCGAATTGCACACATACTTGTGGTGATAAATGTGTGACAATTATACGATTTACATGTGAATAATAACCCGATCCAAAGATAGGCTTATTATTTGACATGACTTATTGTCAACGTTTGATCATTACACCAAGAATACTACTTGCAGTTAATATCACTGTCCAAAGACTTGATATTAATGATGTACTAGGTATCTTGAGATGGGGTTCACCATTATTTGAATTTGTTTGACTATATTTTATGCTTTGGTTATTTGTTATAGCATGTTTATTTTTTGTTGCTTTGTTCTCTTTACAATTAATATTGTTAAAATATCTGCCAATAAGATTTTAATTTTCATGTTTAATGGAATAAACTTTAAGGGCAAAAAGAAATGAATACAGTAGCTGCTAAGGGTCCAGATCAAAAGAAATAACAATATAAAACTAAGGGTTGTTCTTTTGTGATAAGACATGACACATAAGGAAGAAATATACAAAGTACCACGCATGACGTATAAAGAAAAGTACATTTCTAAATTTGATCTGTTCTGAGGTTAATTTAGATTTAGTACCAAGAAACTCATGGTAGTTAGATTCTAGTGGGACTACCCACATTAATGTTCTAGGCAAGGTTGCCCGAGTTACCGAAAGTCAATTGATGGTGAAAGATACATCTATGTGGGTGACGGCAATTCGGTAGAAGTGAAAGCAATAGGACATTTTAGGTTATTTTTAGGAACCGATTATTATTTGGATTTGATAGACACTTTTATTGTACCGTCTTTTAGACGAAATTCAGTTTCAGTTTCCTTAATGGACAAATCTGGTTATCATTGTTCATTTAGAAATAATAAGTTTAGTCTATCTTTAAATTTAAATATTATTGGTAACGATTTCCTTAAGGTTTATGATAACCTATATTCAGTTGAAACTATTGCATCTTATAATAAAACCTTGCAAGTGAAGTCATGTGGTACTAAACGCAAAATTAATAATATTTTTTTAGCCTCATTATGACAAAAGCATTAGGTCACTTCTCTAGAAATAGAGTTGAACGATTTGTGTCTGATAAGATTTGGATTCCATTGACTTTATAGACTTTAATGTTTATATTGAATGTGTAATGGGAAGACAGACCAAAGTTAAATTATAAGCATATACTTTATTGGTTATGCTACAGATCAAGGGGTTGATAATTATACAATCCCACACTAAGAATTTTTTTTTGAGATGAGAAGTGTAATATTTTTTGAGGATGTTGAGTTTGGGGGAGAAATAAAGTCCAGGTCATTGTCTTTGAGAATGAATCAATTACGATTCCTACTATCACTTTGACGATGTGCAGGATTCTATACATGTCATGATCAAGAAGTGAATTCGGAGTCTCAATAAGACAATGTCGAATTACTTCTATAAGTCGTTATTGAGATACCTTAACAACGACAACGTAGCAGCACCCCATTCAAGATAAGGTAATTATTCCTAAGGAACAAACTCAACAACCTCAAGAACCAGTAATATTAAGATGGTCCACCGGAGAAAGGAGGAATATAATTTCGGATAATATTGTCATATTTCCTAGGAACGTGAGGAAGACTGTGGATACTGGAAGATGATCTAATCAACTTCCGTCAGGCCATAGAAAGTTCCAGTTCTCAAAGTGGATTGATACAATATAAGAGTATAAGTTCATACAAGACAATAAGTTTAAGAACTGTTCCATTACCAAAAGGTATGCAATCCATTGGTTGCAAATGGATATTTAAACCAAGAAGGATTCGAAGGGTCTGTGGAGAAGTATAAAGTATGTCTTGTAACTAGTGACTTTACTCAAAATTTTGGAATTGATTTTAAAGAGTTTTTCTCTTCGGTATCTTTGAAAAACTCCTTTAAAACAATCATAACACATGTTGCACATTTGATCTTGAGTTACATCAAATGGATGTCAAAACGGCATTTCTCAATAGTAACATTGACGAAACTATTTATATGTGCAGCCAGAAAACTTTGTGTCAAAGATCCAAATAATATGGTTACAAATTGACAAAATCTATTTATGGACTCAAGCAAGCTTCTCGTCAGTGGTACTATAAATTTCACCAAGTTGTTACCTCGTTTAATTTTGAGGTTAACGTGTTGAAGATTGTGTGTATCACAAATTCAGTGGGAGTAAAATTATTTTTTTGGTTTTGTATGTTGATGACATACTGCTGCCACAAATGATATAGGCATATTGCATGACACTAAGAAATTTCTATCAAATAACTTTGAGATGAAAGATCTTGGTGACGCCTCTTTTGTATTAGGAATTCAAATACAACGAGATCGTTCTCGAGTATTCTTGGATTACAAAAGAGCATATCGATAAAGTGGTTAAAAGATTTGGCATACAGGAATACAAACCAGGACACCCCAGTCGCTAAAGGAGACAAGTTCAGTCTCATCAGTGTCCTAAAGAATAGCCTGAAATTAAGAAATACAATAGATTTTTCCTTCATGATCATTTGTAGGGAGTCTAATGTATGCTCAAGTATGTACATCAGGATATTGCGTACTATAGAAGTTAGACAAATATTTAAGCAAATATGGATGGATCATTGGGTAGCAGCCAAACTACTTAGGTAATTAATAGAGAACAAGAAATTATATGCTCTTTGTAGATCGATAATTCTGGTAATACTGACCAACACACATACATATATATATATATATATATATATATATATATATATATATATAATATATATATATATATTATATATATATATATTATCCAACACATATACCCTAGATATATATATATATATATAATATATAATATATATAATAGGTGTATATGTGTTGGTATATATATTATAATATTATATATATCCAACACATATACACCTATATATATATATATATCTATATATATATATATTAGATATATCGATATATATATAGATATATATATCTAGGTGTATATGTGTTGGTATAATATATATTTATATATATATAATATATATATATATTATATGATATATATTATATATATATATATATATA
>JANAVB010006599.1:39394448-39458335 GCA_029216955.1 Iris pallida
CTTCAATGCTAGATGTATTTGTAATTGCAGGTATAGCCTAAATACGCCAACTGCACAAGGTAGCTAAGTATGTGTTCATTTCCTATTTCTAAAATAGAATATCAATTCAATAAGAATAAATTATATTATATATATATATATATATATATATATATATATATATATATATATATATATATATATATATATCCCTTATATATATATATCCCTTATATATATATATATCCCTATATATCCTTATATATGAATGCCTATTTGGACAACCAAATTAATAAATGCAATAAGTACGTCTACATGGACGTCCTTGGCTTCACTACGAGATTACATGGGCTCGGTTTTGTTCGGGTTGAGTCCAGACTAAATTGGCACAACCGGATCGTCTAAAAGTCAATAATCAATAATAATCAAATAATTAGATTATTTATATGGTCATGTCACAACTTAGTCTGGTTTTCCTAGTTAGGGTATCACTATGGCTCAGCCTTCCCTGGCATGGCTAATACACTAGTCAAGGCACGCTACTACACTATCCATGCCATGATTTCCAGTAGTTTTGTGCTCTATAATCCACAAGACTTAAGTCATCCACCGTAATCATTAACTAATTAATTATTTATAAAAATTCTAAAATTACCATTTAAATCAATAAATAATAAAAATTTAAAAAAATATTGGGAAGGGGAGCTACAAATCTACCCACCTTAAAATAATTCGTCATCGAAATTCTAATTTTCGACTATCCCTTAAAATCAAAGTCTACTATTCCTTACTCCTCAATTTAATTTCTAAAAAATATTCTATAACCTTCTCTAGCCATTTCATAACTGAATACTTGAGACTTCTACCTACCTTTGGTCACACTACTCTTCAAAAATTACGGTCACTAAAATCTTATAATTTCTAACTACTTGCTAACAATCCTTCCAACTGATATCTAGGACATATGGCATCTATAATCCCTCATATCTAAAAACAACCAAATATTTAATAGTCAAGCAATATTATACTATAATTAAAGAATTTCTGATAGATTCTAGACAGCACGATCGTTCGTCACCCCGAAATAGAAGGAGACAAAATCATGGTTTGGAAGGTAAGGAAGAATAACTAGAACAAATATGAAATTTCAAGGACGTAGAGATATTTCTAGGAGATTTCCAAGGCATAGTGGATTGAGATTTCTAAAGGTTTAGTCTGATGCGCAGGCTCGTATCAGTACAGTTACGTAACCGATAAGATATGCTCTGACCTGCATGGGCCACCACAAAAACTTGTCACGACCCACACCCGCTTTTCGGACGCGAGCTCGTGAGCAAGCAGCTACGTATCGAGCGGACTCCAGCCCTACCCGAATACGTAAACGCTGTCACGACTATGGTATACTGCCAAATCATGGCAAGGCATCACTATATCTCAATCCACAATAAGAATATAAAACATGAATGAACAATTATGGGTCATGGTCTGCAGCCCATTAGCATATTGTTCGATTAGACTCCAATAAGATATGAGTCTATAAAAAGCAGAGTATATCATGGTATGGAATATAAAGCACGAGAGGATAATAAAAATATCACAAGCAAATACCTGTGTCCCTGCAGGTGTAATCACTACCATCATGACCGCTAACTAACTCCATGCAATCAGCTACCTGAAGAGATCATCAGGTCCTCAGGGGATATAACAAGATACATAAAAAATGCATATCTAACAGTTTAATTATGCATAAGAATATAAACAGAATAAACGGGTAACTAGACTGACATGTGGCTACTGACACGTAACTATGAACATAGACACGGGATCAACTATGCATAAATGAACTGCTGGAAGAACAAGTAAACAAGAGCAATGCAATACCAAACCCTCGCCCCGAATATGGACTCGCAGGTCAGTTCAAGAAAAGTCACCCTCGTCCCGTGTGTGGACTCGTAGGTGCAAACGGACAACCCTCGTCCCTGTGTGGACTCGCAGGTTGTGGAAACGATACAGGAATAGCAGTTTAATTACACATACTTATGGACACGACCCAGTCAAGATACAGGTGACGACATGGTACAACTCAGTCATGACACAGGTAAGGACAACTCTAGCATGAACCATAATATGGGCAAGCCTGGTGTAACTACGCTATCAAGTCAGGTAATACTGAGCAAGACAATAAGCTAGTAAATATGGTATGTAGAAAACATCTGGATCCATATCAACTAGAGTAACTAAATGATAACATACTAAAAACAGAAGAACTATAAGCATGAAAATGAACCGTAGAGGGAGGCAAGGTATCTTCCCTGGAGGTTGCACGCTGATCCAACAAATATAGTCAACTGTAAAATCATCACAATCATCTCCGAAAGCTGAAATAAATATTACCAACATTCTCAGAATAGTCAAATTAGCTAGGATTGCATGTCCTTAAGTATTCTGCACACAGGGGTAAAACGATAATTTTGGGCCAAAATTGTGTCCGTCGTTGGATCCGCTTTGTACCGAAAAATGTGCCAGAGTCAATGATCTCTAAAGTCATGCAACTACATGTCTACGGATCCGATTTGATGATACAAACCCAACGGTATGTCCAATTTTGGATTCTGGTGGGCCTTGCACAAAATTGCCCGTTGAATCGGACCGTAGGGCCCGCAAAACGACGATCCAATCAACTGTCTCAGAATTGGACCAAAATTGGGATACAGGACCAAAAAAACAATACGATTCTGTTGGCACAAGTTTTGTCTCGATCTGACGAACGTGCACAAATTAATTAGAGTTTGTGCAAAGTGGTCGATACGGTAAATTTTAACGGATACGCATCAAATTCGTCGCGTATACGCGACCAATTTGAATTCTGTCAAAGCCCACACGTCCACGAACTCGGTACGCACTTTTAATACTTTTGGTTCGCGACCACGTCGCCCAGATTGGTGGAACGCACGTCGTATCGAAGGATTTTTTTAGCTTTTAAAACAGGTTTTCAGTAAACTTTGGGATCCAATTTCTCGGCGCATAGCCGATGAATTCGACTTCTGCAAAATGGGTTGTGGAGCCCTATATGTTGTCTATAACTATCCTTAATTAGTTTTAACAGAAGCTTACTGGATCGCTCGATATTTGCTCCCAAACAGGATTACCTGGATTGGCTATATGTCCTGTTTCGGGACAGATTTTTACCGAACTTTGGTTCGATTTCTCATCTAATGTCACGTCCTGCTCACTTGGAGCGATCATCCTCGCTAAGGTGTGATGTCGTACGAGCCTAGATTGCGCTCGTCGCACAGAAGTCCCAAACAGAAACATTGAACATGCAGCATAAATTTAAAGGCAAACACAAGTTATTCAAAAGAGATCTTTATTGATATTGAATAATAAAATTACAATGGGTGCAAGGCCATGATTACAAGTCTCTCGTGCTCACTTTTCTCTCATTTTATAAGTCATTCTGCTCTCTCTCATCTCTCGATTACAATTGCTTGAGCCAGCGGAAGCTTCAAAAGGCAACATCCATACATTATGTCCTGTATAAGTCTTCGATTTCACGCGGTCGCACGCTTCGAGAGAGTGATATCCCAGGGACCTATCACGAGAGTTCAATACTTTCTTAGTCGCTTCAGCATGTCGAGCTTCGGTAGTGCAAAGATTAGAAAGTCCAGCGAAGCTAATTATCAGATTATCCTTGGCTTCATCAAGGGTCTTGATAGTTGATTCGGCTCCATATGCCTGTTCTTCTAAAATAGAGCCCTGAGCAAGGTGCTGATTCCTAGCAGCGATCATCTGTTCCTTCTCTGCCTTTAACCGAGCCAATTCAGCCTCAACTTCTTGGATTTTATCATTCTGTTGCTGAATCTCCTGGTTTAAGGTGTCATAGGCTGCTCTATGACCATCCAGCTCGGGCTGTATTCCAGCTAAAAAGGCTTTCTCTTTGGCAACTTTTAGACTATAATCATGGAGAGCTTCATTATATCTTGTCTCCCGATCAAGATATTCAGATGTCAAAGCGTCATACTCTTCTTGTATGAGACTTTCAACAGTCTCACTTGACAACTTAAGGTACTCTCGGATGGGTTGTTCAAGATCCTCCATAATTTTCTCTAATGTTGCTGCTCTCCCCATATCATTGAACATAGCAACGTTCCTGATGGTAAGAGCCATAGACGCTTTCAAGCTCTCGTAACTGAGACCTTTATTCAGGACCATCTTGATTAGGGTTGTCAAAGTTTTATAAAAAGTTTCGGTATGAATCTCAACCAGGAGATTCATTTCTATGCTTGAACTTGGCATCGCAGCAATATCTACTAGATCTCTTCTTTGGAGACTAGGAACAAATGCTGTTGGTGTGACAGCAGATTGAGATGAAGCAATTCTTATTACTGTTGTCACAGCCATTTGATCCCTAAGAGCTTCAGGGATTGTGTCTTCAACATTTGCAGATGTAGTTGCTCTGATGGCAGGCTGAGATAAAGCCATTGTAGTTACTGCTATCATAGTCAACTGGTTCCCAGCGGCTTCAGAATCAATGTCTTCAATGTCAGTTACTCCACCCGTTTCTGGAGCTGAAACTACTAGAGTTTCAGTGGCAGTGATGGGTACAGGTGGAATGATGGTGGTGGCGGCTGACTCAGGTTCAGGCATACTCTCCTCCAGAACTTCTACAGGATCAGTAGTAATAGTAGAGGGTGCTATCACAACATTCTCAATTTCGATTGGTAATTTGACTATGCCTCCATCATCTCCTTTAACTTCTGACTGTTCAGGCTCTAGAGATACTTCAAGTTCTTCATCAAGGCCAGTTCCTCCCTCAACAGCTGCTTCATGGTCTGCAGTTGGTTCTTCTACAGTTTGTTCTTTTTCTCGCTCGTCAATATGAGAAAATAATTCGGGCTGAGCCTCTGCTTCAACCTCTGTTTCAACATCTGCTTCAAGCTTTTTCTGTACTTCTGGTTGCTCATTTTCTGGTTGGATTACTTCTACTCCGTCAGAAGAAGAAGCCTCTTCATCAGATTCCTCGTTTTCCTCATGGATATCTTCTTGAGGAGGAGGAGCCACAGGTTTTGGTGTAATGATGATATCTATAAAATGAACAAAATAAGTTAATATACAAAATCATGATACATAATTCCGTATAGGTTTTATTTAGTACCTGGAATATGTGCGTTTTGTTTAAGGTATGAATCATAATCACCATCCCAGTCATCATCATCAAAAGTGAGAGCCGGCTCGTCTGATGGGATCTGGTCTCGATTAGCAATGTGTGCAGTAGTAGTATCCTCCGTAACTTGTGCCTTTCGCGGCAAAGATAGATGGAGTGAGGAGCTAAGGCGTCCAGGAGATAAAAGTTTTACAACTTCTGATGCTGTTGCTGGTTGAGGTGTTGAAGACCCTTCTCCCGGATGGACTGAAGGGGAAGCAACAAATTGGTCCTCTTTGACCGAGGTGTCATCTTCTGGAATAAAGGCTTCGGGTTTGGAAGGCCCTTTAGTAGTAGTCTTCTTCTTTTTCTCAGGAGACTTCACTGGAAGAGTGGTAGTTGTAGTCTGTTTTCGTTTGCGGGTTTTTCCAATAACTATTGGTCCCGCGGCTATCTCTCCAGCTCCTCTAGGAATTACTGTCAGAAATTTATCTATAGCAGAAGTATTGTCTGGTACGTCAGGAGTTATTCTGATGGGTTCGTCAACATTTCCCTCCTGGGCCCATTGCAGACTTCCTTGCATGCTATAACCGTCTTCGAAGGAGCGAATGGATGTATAGAAACGAGCATATGTGTGAAGTATACGTAGCTCAGTTGTACTAGTGGCTGTAGATATGGTGAATCTAGCACCAGTACATGCAGTGCTAAAATATCTCCATGCTCGTACACCGTCAATAAGCTTTCCATAATGATAGAAGCTGGTGGAAGGATTTCCAACGTGGAGTTGGTCATATCCAAACTGGCGAGCGAACCTACTTGGTAGGTAAGGCTCGAACGCGTAGAAATCTTCATTTATGTACATCAGATGAGAGGGTCTGATGTACGCCAGCCATCAGAAGACAGATCTTGGCAATAAAGCTGATCTATCTACTCTATCTTCAAATTTCACGCCAAGGCAGTCAGCTGGAACCGGTGGCCTTGTGCAGAAGAAGTTCCAGCCGTGAGAGTAATTTAATGCTGCTCGGGTGTCTGCCACCGTTGTAGCTCTCCATGCGGATTTGCTAAATTTTTGGAGGAAAATCCTCGCTTCATCCTCAGGGCCCGATGGTAGCAAATTGCAATTTTGGTGTAGTAACCAACCCATCAGATAGGTGCAGGGTAGCTCCACCCTTGGAAAATTGTCTCGATGAGGAGCAATATTAATCAACTCTTCACCGAAAGACCGTAGACCTGCATTTATTCGGCATACCATTGCCGACAGCAGGTTGATTCTGTGTTTGAATACTAAACGTACCGCTGGCCACAATACATTGCGGTGAATTCTGTCCACAGTGCTGATCCCTGGCACGACCCATCTTCGTAGCCATAAGGATAGAAAGTCTGCCAGCAAGGCCTTCTTTGACATTTTCTGACTACCCTGCCTCAGGTAGCTTAAAGCCTCAGTCCCTGCAGGGATGTCTCCGATTTTGGTAGACAGATATTGGTCGCGAGCTTTCTGAGAAGCCATCAACTCTTGGATTACATCTGCAGGAATTATTGAGCAAGGTTTAATGGTTTGAGTTTTGTCTTCTCGAAACCTGCTCTTCTCAGTCTTGGATACTCTATTTTCATGGTAAAATAGATAGGTTGTCCATTTAGTTATGTATGCCAAATATGACCCAGTTTCGTACATACTGGTACAAATCAGATAATGGCACATAAGTTCTTTATAGACTTGCACCATTTCTGGGCTCTTCTCTCGAACTTCTACTAATTTCCGATTGGAAGGAATGTATTCTTCATAAGGGAATTCGCCCATCGGCAGTTTTGAAATGAATTGCATCTCATGCAAAGCAAGGCCCATTTCGCCGTGTGGAGTTGCAAAAGTTCCTGTCGAACTCATATACAATTCCAGTAAAGCTAGGAATAAGTTGATGTTCGGTGGAATGCCATAACTGGTAGAGGCCACCGCTTCATACAGGCCAATATCGTCTAATTCTGTTTTAAACTTCTTCATGACCCAATTACTGATCTCAATCCAGTTACTACTGTAAGGGATTAGCCACCCTGTCAGCCTTGGGTTGGTTTGAGGATATAAGACTCCTTCCCTTACAAATTTATTTATGAACATGGGAATTTGTACCGGCTGGATGAGAAGTGAGTCCTCACTCGGTGTAAACCCGGGCAATAGACCAGAAAATGGAATGATACCACCACAGGGAGTGCTAATGTGATAACCCATGTCATTTGCTCTTCTAAAAATGATCCTACCCGGTCTACCATAGCTATTGGGAGTCAAATTCCATAGCATTTGACGGTGATGGCTAGCATGGAAGAAAGCAGATAAAGGGTAATCCATGTCCATGTCAGGGAGATACATCACCCTTTCTCCAGATCTAAATACCCAAGCCTCCTTTTTGGGATGAGTTTGTGATTTGAAATCTATAGCATCCCCGAATAAGAAAGCTGGCTTTAAGAATTGTTGATTGTCCAGTGACACCAGCACTTCCCCGTCGATCATGGATAATAGCATCCTATCTCCTTGGGCAGATATCAGCTGTGCTCTCTCTGCAGGGTATTCGGGGTTGGATTGAGGAAATTTGACATGAGATAAATCCTCCAGATAGTTCGAGCCCACCATGCCCGCTGATGGGCCAAAAACTTCTTCAAAAGGATGAGCTTGTAAATCCACTGACAAAAGGAAAAAGATTAAATTAGTGAGAAATCTAATTTGAAGTTTTATGAGCAAAGACATTGACTTTTACGCTTACTAAAATTAACTAAAAAAATTTTAAGTGTAAAAAAATCTTTGTTTTACAAAGTTTTTTTATTTTACGCTAGCACATGCTAAAGTGAGCGTATTTGAAAATTTTACGCTGGCATGAATAAACATGAGCGTAATTCGAATTTTATGCTGACACGTATAACGTGGGCGTATTTTACGCTGGCATGAATAGACATGAGCGTAATTCGAATTTTACGCTGACACGTATAACGTGGGCGTATTTCTTTTTACGCTGACACATACAACGTGGGCGTATTTGGTTATTTCAGTTTCTACGCTAGCACGAATGACGTGGGCGTAAAATCTGAAAGTTCGGGTTGTCTTCTTCTTCTCCGATGAATGTTTCGGCCAAAAGATAGGGTTTTACCCTTCATAGGTGGAGCTACGGCGGGATTGGGTTGTCGAAGTGGTGTCGATGACCGAATGGGAGTTTGTTCACGGTCGGCCGATGAAGAGTCAACGGCGGGTTTCTTCCCCTTGTTGCCGGCGGTGGTTTTCTTGGGAGCCATCGAGTTAAAGTGAGGGAGATTTCGAAGAAAGGGGGGCAAAGAGATTCGGGATTGCAAAGAGACAAGTAAAGTCCTTATCGAACTCGAAAAACTCTATTTATAGATATTTTGAATCGGTTCAAATTCCCTATTTTTACGCGAATGACTGCTGGATATCCTAAATTTTACGCTGACTGGTCAAAGCCCGAATTTTACGCTTCTGTTCAAAGTATTTCAAATTTTGAAAATATTTGAAAACTTTGAAGGGGGTCTTGCAGGAGCGTAAAAAGTGCTTCATAGACTGAGTCAAAGAGATAGAGCTTTACACTCAAAATGAGCTATTTTACGCCAACTACTTTACGCCAGGGACATGCCAATCACTTTACGCCAGGGATAAGTCAGCTACTTTACGCCAGGGACACGCCAACCACTTTACGCCAAGGACAGGTTGTCAAATCATGCATTTAATGTAAAGTGATGATGGGTCTGACATAAAGATCTACTGACAGCGTATAACACAGAATTCGAAGGGATTTGTTTTACACAGAAACCCATATTATCGTTTAGTATGTGGACTGAGCTATTTTACGCTCACAGGATGGCTTCTTTTACGCATGAATACTATATGAGCTTTTTACGCTCAATGTTGACGTGTGCATAAAGTTTATTTGGGCTACTTTTACGCTCAAGGTTGTTTTATCAACCACTTTACGCGAGAAGTCCATTTTAGGGCTATTTTACGCCTAGTCTACTACTTTACGCTCAGAGTATATTTGGGTTGGTTTTACGCCCGATCCTTCCTGACTACTTTGGAACGTGGTTTGCCTACGTGGCTTTCATACCACATATCTCGAAGAACGTGTGTACGTGCATCCTATTTTTATTGAGATAATGGGACACGTGTCAACGTATGTAAAGGATGACTTCAGTTATGGGTGGCAGTTACCAGCGTAAAGACAGGACTTTGCTGAGTTTTACGCACAAAAAGCCAAGTCTATAAATAGACTTATTTTTTTATGACAGACACAGAGAGACAGAGGAGAGAATATAGAGATCAGAGCCCAGAAACTTTGATTTTCCAGAGCATTCTTCTTCAACATTTCTTCCAGAACAGAGTGAAGCAAAGCAGGAAAGCATTCGACCTCGCCATCAGTGCCCAAGTGTGTCGATACCTTTCTGGTGACTTAGTTCTTCCAGCTGTTCATCTTCTAGTAGTAATCTTCATCATCATCGTATGGTCCAAGGAACAAAGTGATCGCCTTCAGATCAGACTTCCATAGCAATACTTCCCAGAACAATTTGTACTTCTTGTACTTTTTCTCGTTTTATTTTCAAAAGCCGATTTTCAGGCATTTTGTTAAGTGAAACAAAATGGCGACTCTGCTGGGGACGACCTTCTCCTCTGACGAGGAGGCAATTGCTCAATACGATGATGTGTCGATTGGATCGACAAAGAAGACTCTGGTTGTGCATTTCGACTAGACTGCCTACGAAGAAATGCTCCGGACTGGGGGTAGCACTCACTGCTCCAATGTTCAGAAATCGCGGAAGGTACGAAAAGTTTGGGTTCCCAAATCCAAAGCATCCTCGGATCTCCCTACTGTCTCTGCAGGCAAAGAAATCCTTCCTACTCCTTTTGTAGAGGCTCCCATCTGTGATGAGGCAGTCTCTACTTCGGTGATACGCCATGCGCGTAAAAACAAGTCTCCCGTTTGTAACGTGGCAGACTCTCCAGTGTTACGCTCTGGGCGTAAAAATCAAGTTTTACGCCCTGAGCGTAAAAATCAGGTTTTATGTCCTGGGCGTAAAAATATGTCTCCCGTCTGTGACGTGGCAGACTCCAATGCCTTACGTTCTGAACGTAACAATAAGTCTCCCGTCTGTGACGCGGTAGACACACAAAATTTATGTTCTACACGTAAAGGAAAATCTCTCGTCTATGACGTGGCAGATACTCATGTTTTGCGCTCTATGCATAAAGGTAAATCTCCTGTCTGTGATAGTGTAGATAAAATTCACAATGATGCTTCTGCATCTAAAGTGAATGTACCTGCACGCATGAAGCATAAAAACATAGTTGGTAAAACTTATGTTCTTAACCAACAACCTTCTTATACTGCTGTACGTAAGGTACCAAACTTACAAATTACACGCAATGAAGATGGAGTCCTTCGTGCTCAAAAATCTCAGGATTTACGTACACAACTCCAAGCACGTAAAAATGTACAGTTTGGTTCTGCGAATACAGCCAGTAATCTTCTTTATACACAAGGGACTAAATATTTTTCTACCCCAAATGTAATAAAGAAGACTACTTCATCTACTCCTTCTGATTTACGTGAATTGTTAATGCAAAAGCGTAAAAATAGACAATCTCCCGTGACACTCCCCCAAGAAAATCACCATTGTGAGTGTCACCAGATTGTAATTAAATGTTGTTGTTCGGCTTCTAAATGATCAGTTTTTGACCGGTTAAATTTTAATGCGCCTCAACAACAAGATGATGACCAAGAACATGAGTTGTCATATGCATCAGTCAACATGGCATCTCATACCAACAAAGGACGACGTCCTAGACGGAACACGTCCCAAACTCCAGGTCAACAACAATTCAACAGACTTCTTGATTCCTTTGAAGGAGTATATCAGAATACTCGATCAAGAAGACAAAGACAGTTGCAGACTTCTGATTCAGAAACTGGGGGTACTCAATCTTTTGAGTCCGAAACTGACAGTGTTGATTCATACCTCTATACTAATCCCTCTGTATCTTCAAAAGAGGTTGAATCATACGCTATTGGAGATGAACCAGAGACGTCATCGGCTAATACAGAACAACGTCTCACTGCTGTTGAGCAATCACTGAAAGACATGCTTAACATGATGCAAAGCATGCACCAGATAATAACGGCTCAACAAACTGCTCAACCGGCAATAGTAACACCGGTGCAGGTAGCAGCACAAACTCAAGATAGTCAAGGGGCTGATATACCTGTGAATATTCAAGAGCCTGCTGTTAACCAAAATTCGGCATCTCCAGATCCCATCATTCCAGAAGATGTACCATCTCCGATGGAGATTACGGTACATCCAACAACCATTCAATCAAATGTGCTTCCTCAAACCAGTGAAGCCATTCAAGCAGTGTGTGAGCTCAAAGCACAGTTTGAAGTTTTGAAGCACAAGGATCAGCTCCAGAGGTTAGGAATTAAGCAACCTTATCCTCCTCATTGGAATGAAGTACCCTTTCCACCGAAATTTAAGCCACAATCAATGGTACTGTTTGATGGAAAGGCTTCTCCTAGTCAGTATATCAATTACTTTGATATTATGACTGTACATCTGCAGAAAAATGATGCTCTTCTCACTCGAGTATTCATTGGGTGCTTGACGGGTTCAGCTTACGACTGGTATCGTAGTTTACCCGATAATTGCATTTCGTCTTTTGACGAATTTAAGGCAATGTTTCTCTTCCGCTTCTATGAAGGAGGTATGGACATAAACATGTCCTCCTTAATAGAAATCAAACAAAAGGAGAAAGAAGATACTCGGACGTTCATTGAACGTTTCCGACAGGCGACTCTAAAGATGCCTTCTGGTATGCCAGATTCAGCGTTAATTGATACATGCAAGATAAATCTGCGACCATCCATTGCTGTCTTCACGGGTTCCCAATTCACAGATTGGGTCTCATTTATTATAGCAGCAGTTTTTGCCTAGACCAATGGTAGGTTGGCTCATGAACATGGGATGATTTTTGCCTCAGAGGATAAAGGAAAGAAAGGTAATCCTGGTAATAATTCTGGCAATCGTAATGCAAAAGGAAAGGATACCCTTATGGTTAATCTTTCCAAAAACAAAACGACGTCGAATAATCAGGAGTCTTCTAAGCCAAAAGAAGAATATTTTTTTGACGAGAGTGATATCCCAGGGATATTCCAATGTCTGGTGAAGAGTGGCAAACTCCAGATCCCGGAGCCAAAGAGGCCTAATGAGGTGAATCTGACTGACAACTTCAAATATTGTATCTATCACAGATACATCAATCATCCTACCAGGGCTTGTTATGTCCTAAAGAAGAAAATCCAAGAGCTGATTAATGCCAATGCCATCTCTTTAACTAACGATGAGCATACGGTCACAACCAATATGGTTTCTCTTCAATTCGAAGATTTTCCTTCTCAACAAATACCAGATGGAATTGTCCCAATTCTGAAGGCGACGATGAAGATTGTGAATATCCCGCCTGCCAGGGAAAAAAATAAAGGATTATTGCCTCTTACATTAAAGAATGGTGAAATTATGTGGGTACATCCTGACTTAGTACCTGAAATGGAAGATGAAGGTAAAACTTCAAAATCCAAGAAAGGAAAGAAAGTCAAAACCTGCAACATGATTTCTCATGTTATTCCAGATCCTGATGATTTGGATCATCTATGGGATGGTATTCCTTTGGAAGATAGACTGAGAGGATTGAACATATGTCCTCCAAGTCTGGCTCCTCCTACCAAGCTCAAGCTTACTCATCAGCAGTGGCTAGCCATGAATAGTGTTTCCTTATACAAGGCACAACAAGTCTTCGCTGCTTATGAAAAAGCTCCTGTAGGGATTTTTTTTCGTATTCCGAATCCTTCTCCTCCCGTAGCTACAGAGACTTCTATTCCTCATTCTCATGTAGTTACATAGATCTCTTCTTCTTCCTCTGTTGAACTGCCTGTTAAAAGTCGCTGCCCATTCACTTGTACAGTCAGCAATCTATCCTTCTCATGAAGAAGATGGGTTATGACTTTCAAAAGGCAGAAGGTTTGAATTATGATAAAGGAATACGACTTCCTTTACAAATTCAAAGTCAAAAATCCACTGTTGAATTGGGTTCTGAGGTTCCTCCTAACAAATCTCGTAAGAAGAAGGCTAAGGGAAGGAAGACTAAATCCTGCAATATGGTACTTCCTTCTTCTGAATCTGAAAAAGAAATATTTGCTGGTACAAGATCTGGGAAAGAGTACCACAAAAATTATGAGGGATCCTCCAAAGAAGCAGAGAATGTTGAAATACCACCAACTCAACCGTCTCCTGTTCCTGCTAAACCATCTGTGGTTGAAAAGGGAAAAAAGAAAGCAGTACGCTTTGACGTCCCATTGAAGTCTGCTTCCGGTCAGGGGGTGGTGATGAAACCCTATAAATTTGATATTCTAGCCCAGTTAGCCAATACTCCGGCTAGACTATCTATCTTCGAGTTACTTCGCCTTTCTAAAGAAAGTCGCGAAACCTTGAGTGAAGCTTTGCTGCAAGCTGACTCCTGCTTAGCTCAACTCAAGACTCCTAACAATATACCAGTGTCATGCCCACAATGTCTTAGTGTGATGGAGGTAATTCCTAATATTACCTTTACACAAGAAAATATGTTGTTGAAGCATAACAAGCATGACAAGCCTTTGTGCTACACTGGGTATATTGAATCCATTGAAGTTGATAGGATTTATATCGATCCTGGGTCTTCTATTAGCATAATTCTTTAAAGTATGCTAAGACCGTTGAGGATTCCTACTAGTGACTTGACTTACACTAGTACCACAATCGTTGGTTTCAACTCTGGAAAGAGTAAACCACTAGGGAAGATCCGTTTGAAAATCCAGATTAGTGATCTTCGAACGATAGCAACATTCTATATTATTAATTCAGACGTATCCTACAACATCCTTCTTGGAGACCGTGGTTACATGAGCATAATATCGTGCCTTCAACTCTCCACCAATGCTTCAAGTACGTAGATTCCCAAGGGGTTGTGAAGACTGAGTTTGCTGATATCAATCCTTTCAAGGGTATTGAAGCCTATTTTTTGATTCAATGCTCTACAAACAAGAGCATGTGAAAGAGATATCAGACATAGCTGAAGATCGATCATCTGCCGAAGATCAGTCTATTAATGAAGATCTGCCAGAAGAACAACCTTTGAAGATCAAAGTCAAAGGGCGAATCCAACCCCAACCTGTCACCAATCAACCTCTGATGATCAAGGTCAAAGGAAAAACTCAAGCTTCGTCTGAGGAAACAGTAAATGTTCCTGCTAAAAGCCAAGTTCAACCTCTTGTGATCAAAGTTAAAGGGCGTACTTCTTGTACGAATGATCCAGAACCACCATTGATCGTCAATCTTGGCAAATCTACGCAGAAGACAGATGATGGTCCATTAGTGATTAATCCGAAGCATAGCAGTTAAATTGTAAATGATGTAAATATTGATCATTCTGTACTTTCTAATATCAATGAAGATTTCCTTTTTGAGTATATGGCTGTCAAATTTGTTGAAAGAATGACTTTATCTTCTGATAATCAAAGTTTTCAGTATAAAGACGGCATAGACACAGAGGAAACCTTATACATTGATCATAAGGAAAATTCCTTTCCTCCTCATGTCGATGTTGGACCTTATGCTCAAAGGTTCCTAACATCTTCTCCCTATCTTCTTCCTGTAGTCACTTCATCGCAAGCTTGTGTAACTTATAGACGTCACGAAGAATCTCATTTCGTGATTCCGTCTGATAAGAAAAATAAGCACCAAATTGTGTTTGGCCTGGCTAGAAATATTCCTGTTGCTCAGACAGATGATCTGAGAGATAAAGATAAAGGAAGAATCCGAATTGACAAATATAGTCAACAATCTCTCAAGATTATCCAGAATATGGGATATGATTTGAAGACTATGCAAGGTCTTAATCAAGGCAAAGGTAGACGATTACCATTAAGTGGTGATCCGTTTTATCAGAAAACTCGTCATGGATTGGGATATGATCCGTCCCACATGTTTAATGACGATATACAAGAAGAATTCTTTTCTAGCTCTTCACAATCATCAGATTCGGAAGAAATCTAATTCATCGAATTCGATACGTCTCACTCCTCATATGTTAGAGGAGGTTATTATGATGAATCTGAACAAATATTCTCAGTAAACATGGTTCAAACTGATGGTGAATCTGAACCATTTGAGAATGATCCTTGGGCTCAACAGATGGACACTCAATGGGAACTTCATTTTGAACATCGACAACCACCTACAGAGGATGAGATTGTCCAAATTGATATTGGAGATGGAACTACGTCCAAACCAATATTCATCAGTAAAAACCTTTCTGAAGATGAAAAGGAAGATTTGATAAAACTGATCAAAGAATATATTGATATTTTTGCATAGAGTTATGAGGATATGCCAGGTTTAGATCCTAAAGTTGCTACTCATAAACTCAATATTCTTTCTAATTCCAAGCCTGTAAAACAACAGCAACGACATTTTCGACCAGATATGATGGATGCAATTGAGGCGGAAGTCAAAAAGCTGATCACATGTGGCTTTGTTCATGAAGAACAACACCCAGATTGGGTTGCCAACATTGTTCCTGTTATAAAAAAGAACGGAAAAGTCCGAGTTTGCATAGATTTTCGAGATCTTAATGCAGCTTGTCCAAAGGATAAATTTCCACTTCTGATTACCGATGTCATGATAGACAATACATGCAGTTTTGAACGCATGTCTTTCATGGATGGATTCTCAGGATATAATTAAATTAAAATGTATCCAGAAGATGAGAAGCATACTGCTTTTCGTACACCCCTTGGGGTTTACTGCTATACGGTTATGCCGTTTGGTCTTAAAAATGCCGGTGCTACGAATCAACGGGCTATGAGCAACATCTTTCAAGAACATCTACGGAAGACAGTTGAATGTTATGTAGATGACATTGCTGTTAAGAGTCGATCAAAAGATGATCACATTCAAGATTTGAAGACAGTATTTGAATTGATGCGTCAACATCAATTAAAAATGAACCCTATTAAGTCTTTCTTAGGGGTTTCTGTGAGCACCCTAAATTTTGGGTTAATTTTTTTTTTTCATTTTATTTTAATTTTCTGATTGAGGGTAATTTTGAAATTTCGTGTTTATAATTATTTTAATAATGATATTTAATTCATGATATGATTTTAGGTGATTTTAAATCATTTTAAAATTATTTAAATCAATGACTTGTGGTTTTGACATTTTGCTAGTGAAATCCTAGAGATTGTTTGACCTAGAGCCTAACCATGTGATTATAATATTTTAATATCATTTTTGGCCTAAGGATATTTTTGCATTTGACCTCTTTGAATTATTTTGATATTATTTTATTATTTATGATATTGTTTTGGGGTTATTTGAGTCGGGTTCGAATTTCAACTCAATCCGACTTGAAACGGGGACCCGGGAGTAGTTTGACTCTAGTGGGACCCACACACTAGTTAGGCATGGCCCACATGATATTAATTTTAGTCCACATGATAGAAATATTTTAGTTAGAGGTTAGACTAATTATTATGGATAAGGTTAGTGTGATTAGAGACTTTAGAATGACTAATTTAGCCCCAACAAATTAGCCCTTTCCTAATACTCATAGAATAGGTTAGTAGGGGCTTTTGGACTTTTCCTAATAGGACAAAACCACCTTTATGGCCAGCCACAATAAGGATAGGGTTGAGTCTCCCATTTGTCATTATCCATCTATTTTTCTCTCTCTTGTTCTTTTCCAAATTTCTAGAGAGCAATCCCTAGCAATTTCTCCACCAAATTCTTCCATTTCACCACCAAATCTTCTTCTTTCCTTCTCCATTCTAGTCAAGGAGAAAGCTACCCAAGTTTGGAAGGATTCGGAGCTCGTTCGTGTCCTTTTGGAATCTCTACGTGTCGGTGTCGCTCCGGGAAGGTTTTTCTTCGATTCGATCTACTGGGAGGTATAAATCCCTTCTCCTTTTCATTTTCTCATGCATATAGGTCTATTTTGAACCTATAGGAATGACCCCCATGGTTGTATCTCCATTTGTGTCTATTTTGTGTCCATTTGGAGGTCATAGGAGTGTCCTTTGTGTTGTGGATGTGTTCATGTTACATATATATATATATATATATATATATATATATATATATATATATATATATATATATATATATATATATATATATATATATATATATATATATATATATATATTGTAATGAGAGTGTATCTATATTTATATATGTAATAAATGGTTCATGATGATTATATAATCAAGTTTGTGAGTGTGGTTCCTCATATTATTATTGCTATTATTGTTGTGGATAATTAGGATATATATTGTGTATTCTTTTGGCTCAAACTATCTAAATCCGTCATGATTTTTATCCACGTTTTTAATTTCAGCCCTAACTTCGAAATGTCGTAACTTCTAGATCAAAGCTCGGTTTAATCTCCCATTTTTTTTAAAAGAAGCGTATTGAAGTTAGCTTTCCAAAAACATGTATTAATAGGCCTAATTCTTTCTGTAACTTTCTGAAGAATTATTTGAGTGTCAGCTATACGAAAAACAAACACGTTCTCGGTATTTTCGCGATTCCGGGAGTTTCCGGAAACGAAAACGTGATCCGTTTAAAGTTTCGGAAAGCTAACACATAGATCTATAACATACTTTAATCATAGAGTTTAATTCATGCTGAGATGGTACAGTATTTATTATTAGTAGGAGTTACTATTCGGCATATGCATTTTGTGCACCCTTGTGTGTAATATAATATTCTATTTGATTTTAACCCATGTTAATGTATATACATTATGTAACTAAATAGAGAATGCAAGCATGAGTAAATGGTTAAATAAATGATGTATGAGGTGTAAGTATCCTATCTAATGTAAGCATGTATAAGTATGGCTTGTAATGAATATGTATGTTCCATAGTATGTAATGTATGGTGCATATAGTAGTGCAAGAGAATAAATGAATGATGAATGAATGCAAGCATGAATGTAATGTAATAATAGATGTAATGTATGCAATATACAAGTTAATGAGATGTAATATTCTATGTTAACACAAATCCTATATACCTCATGTACCCCTTACACTATGTTGACACTATCACACTTGACACTTTGTTCACTTACACTTTAACACTCTTTGATATGTATACACTATGTATGCCCATTTAACCCTCACTTTTCCCTTTGCCATGTTCACATACACACACATAGCCTCTTAAATAAGTATTTATGAATATAGTTAACTTAGCTATGTATGTATATTATATATATGGTAGCATATTGTGTTGTAAAATATATAAGTTTATATAACCATTTGAAATGCCATAATTATAGACCTAATGTTGAATACCAATATATGCATGTGTACATATGTGTAGACATATATAGCTTAAAGTAATAGATTACCTAGTGTATATCCAATGTGAATTCTTGCCTATTTGAGTATTGAATAATTGCATGCTATATAGAGTCGGGTGTATGTTGGCTTGTATAGCCTTGTATTGATGTGTGCTTGCTAGGATAGTCTTGGTTAGGCCTAGTAAGACTTGCTGGGTTAGGACATGACCTAGTTCGACCTAGTTTGACTAGTGCAGTTGACCGGAGTCGACCTAGAGTTGTTTTGACTTAGAAGAACCTAGGATAAAATAGATTGTTTGTGGATTCATTTATTTTCAACTTGAACACCTTGTAACCTGTGTTGCTTTAAATAGGACTCTGTGGCTTCAGTGGGACCCTCTATACTTATCAGCTGTTCAGGTTATCGAGGCGAGTACATTCTCTGACCGTTTCATACTTGTATGGATTTACATTCTTGCTCTAGATTACTGTACTTGATGCTGACACGACTGTTATCACGGATTGGTACTATATGGATCTTCTTTTGAGATGTTATCTCCTTGTATTCACTAAATACATATTGTGACGTGCGTTTCACTTCCATATTGTATTTATTGAATACCCATATCCTTGTATACTCATTGTGCATATTGTACTCTCATTATCACATGAGTCCCAGGGATAGACCATTGTATACTATTGTATAACATTGTACATCTATTGTATAACATTGTACACTATTGTATAAGATAACGTAACTGGAGTAGATCCTTGTGTATTGATTGGGGAGGGGGAGTAGAATTGGTTATGTACTCAAATCCTATTGTACAATATTGTATAACTATTGTATATGTCTATTGTACACCCACGTACAATGGAGTTACCATTACATTTTCCTAGCCCGTTTACATAACCAGATTGTACTCTAAATCACATGTTCCTTACAGTTCTTACTTATCATATTTAGATATTTTCTGTTATTAAATCTCTACTGTTTTCTATACATTCTTCTTTCAGCGTTTCATGTACTTTACTCTATTACATGCTTTATATTTTCTAACTCGATATGAACTGCGTGAGATGTTTTGTGCTCGCTCTCGTCCTGACTGGACCTGTTGATAAATTTTACAGATAGCCTGGAGGTGCCTGCTAGCCTAGAGGAGACACATTAGAGGTTGTTTAGGTAGTTATTTTATTTTGTCTGGAGTTGTATTTTACTTTGTGGAATACTGTATTGAGTTTTGAGATGTATTTATGGGTTTATGTATCATAGACACTTAGACTTCTATCTCCTGTATCTCTTTTGGATTTCATGTTTTATCTATCTTTATCATGCTCTACCTTAGATGTGATTGAGACTGTATCTGCTATGTCACCCCCATTCGGGGAGTATAAATTGTTTAGTCTTATACTGTTATATGCATTGAGACCTAGGACAGCGTTCTACCGCCGACACTGCGGCGTAGGCTGGGCGTTGTTACGTACTCGTACCCTCACGGTGGGTGCGGGTCGTGACAGTTTCCAGTAGCAAGTTTTTAGGATTTGTCATTACTTCTCAGGGTATCCATGTTGATCCTGATAAAGTTAAAGCAATTCTTGAAATGCGTCCTCCTCGTAATCTGAAAGAACTCCGTGGCTTTCAGGGTCGCATTGCTTATATCAGAAGATTTATATCTAATCTCTCTGGGAGATGTCAACCTTTCTCCCGTCTATTAAAGAAGGGTGTATCATTTGTTTGGGATGAAGCGTGTCAGAAATCCTTTAATGACATCAAGCAATACCTTACAAATCCACCTGTTCTGGTACCTCCAGTGGTAGAAAGACAATTTTTGCTATATGTTCGAGCTTTGGATCGTTCACTTGGTGCTCTTCTTGCACAAAAAGTGATATGGGGCATGAACAAGCAATTTATTATCTTAGCCGAATGATGGTCGGAGCTGAACACAGGTATACTCCTGTAGAAAAGGAATGTGTGGCCTTGGTTTTTGCTGTCCAAAAGATAAGACATTATATGATAGGACAGACTATTCATGTTATCTCCAGAATAAATTCCATTCGGGTATTAATGAGAAAATCGAGCATTCTTAACTCTAGGTTAGCTACCTGGACGATGTTGCTCACTCCTTATGATATGGTTTATGTACCTCAAAAATTAGTGAAGGGTTAAGCATTAGTTGATTTCTTAGCTGCTTACCCTATACCTGAAATAGCGAAGCTATATGAGGACATTCCAGATGAAGTCGTGGATTGCAACATGACTTTGAAGGATGACATCTGGCAATTATATTTTGATGGAGCATCACGGGTTGGACCTAAAGGTAATATTGTTTCTGGAGTAGGAATCATCTTGGTTTCTCCTGATAAAATGGTCATATACCGTGCCTACTCTCTCAATGAGCCATGCTCTAACAATGTAGCAGAATACAATGCTTTGCTGATTGGTCTCCAAGTAGCAAAACAATTGGATATTGAGTTTCTAAAAGCTTATGGAGATTCTCAATTAATTGTTAATCAAGTTAGAGGAACTTATGAAGTCAGAAATCCTGATCTTATCCCTTATCATCAAGTGGTAATCGAGTTGATCCTTTCATTCAAAGGATTCTTCATCGAATTCGTGCCACGTTCTCAGAATATGGAAGCTGATGCTCTTGCTAGCTTAGCTGCAGACTTGGCTGTTCCAATTCGAAGATAAAATACAATTACTTTGTTGGACCGAGACTTATTCTGTGTCAAGAATAATCTGTATATTGAACAGAGTTATACTACGGAGTCAAGTTCCCAGCAGAATGATTGGAGAAGTCCATTCATTGATTATGCGGTTCATGGGATTTTACCTGAAGATCCAAAAAAAGCTGTATCAATCAAGAGACGATCATTTCGATTTTACTATGATTCTTCTTTACATATGTTATATCGTCGTTCATACGATGGACTCTTGCTACGTTGTCTCTCAGAAAGTGAAGCTAAACAGATACTCCGTGAGGCTCATGATGGTGTCCGTGGTGCTCATCAACCAGGTCCGAAGTTACAAGATCGCATTCGAAGAATGGGGTATTATTGGCCTTCCATGATAGCAGATGTTGTGGATTATGCCAGAAGGTGTAAAGCATGTCAGATTCATGCTGGCTTTATCCACCAACCTTCTGAATTTCTACATCCTACAGCAGCTTTTTGGCCCTTCGAAGCTTGGGGTATGGATATCATTGGTCCGATTAACCCTTCTTCTGTTAAAGGATATCGGTTTATATTGGCTATAACCGATTACTTTTCTAAGTGGGCAGAAGCAGTTCCCCTTACTGAAGTGAAAACATCTAATGTGATCAGCTTCATCAAACACCATGTCATTTATTGTTTCAGGATTCCTCGACGGATAATTCATGACAATGGACCACAATTTGCCAGTCAGGCATTTTATCGGTGCTGTGATAAGAATCGAATTCAAAATCTGGCTTCTACAGCTTATAATCCAGTCGCTAATGGTTTAGCCGAAGCTTTCAACAAAACAATCATTAAACTTCTCAAAAAGTTTGTCTCTTCTAATAAACGTGATTAGAATGAGAAATTTGGAGAATGTTTATGGGCTTATCGAACAACAGTCTGAACTTCTACTGGTTTTACACCATTCTCACTGGTTTATGGATGTGAGGCTGTCCTTCCATTGGAAATCCAGATTCCATCTCTTCGAATAGCCAATGCTAATGAGCTAACTATAGAGAATAATGATCGCTTACGACTCCAAGAACTTGAAGGATTGGACGAGAAGCGTCTTCAAGCACAACAGCATATTGAGCTATATCAAGCCCGTATATCTCGAACTTTCAATTGTAAAGTTAAAGAGAGGATATTTGTAAGCCCCTGATTTTCAAAAAAATTTTAAACTAGTGTTAATTAATTATTAAATGTCATTATTGGTTTTAAAATAATTTAATATGATTTTAGGAATTTTCTAGAATTTTTAAATGAATTTTAAATGAGTTTTAAATGAGTTTCAAATACCAAAAATATCAATATATAATTTTACAAATTATTTAAATATCATTTTGTAATTTTTAGAAATGTTTTAATGTAGTTTTGTAATAAGTAGAATTGTTTTAATATCGATTTGTAATATTTAATTTTGTTTTAATATCAATATGCAATTTGTGAATTATATTTTATAGCCATTTGCAATTTAGGAATTGTTTTAAATTCTGTTATGCAAATTATAATTTGCACTTACTGTTGTTTGAACCTATTATGTAATTTTCTAATCTAAGGGGACCTAACTGCTAATTACCCAAACCCCCCCCCCCCCGACCGAACCCTCTCTCTCTCTCCTCTGACTCGACGCTGCCCCGACCGACCGACGCTGCCCCTCCGCCATTTCCGGCTGCCCCCGACCGACCTAAACCCTCTATTTAAACCCCCGCAGCCCCCCCGACCTAGCTACCACCACCCCGACGCACCACAGCCCCCAACCGCCCAGTTCTTCACCAAAAACCCTGACCGGAACCCTAACTCCGGTTGACGACCAGCGCCGCCCCTACGCCGAGCACCACCACCCCCAACCGCCACCGTTGGGTTCGCCGCAGTGAGGCGAACGCGTCGCCACCGGAGCGCCCTGACCCCGACGTCTCCTCCGCCCGTCAGCACCCTCAAACCCCCTTCGACTCGCCGGACACGTGAGTGTCAGTGTTTCCTTGTGTCGTGCGTGTCTCGTGTTGGGTCGGAAATGTTCGCCGTGTCCTGGCGAACACGAGCGCAGTCAAGGACACACGAGATGAGACCCGTGCGTGTCGTGCTAAGCGAAGACACGTAGATACCTGTGTCCTGAACTGTCTGGACACAGGACGAAATTTATATTTTTTTTATGTATAACTAACCTAATCAGAAATAAATCTAAACCTAATCCTATCTCTAACATAGCGGGCCAACTGGCCCACTGGCCAGCGCGCAATCAATAAAATTCCCCCCCCCCCCCCCCCCCCCCGCTCTGCTAGCCCGAGTTCGAGCCCCCCCCCCCCCCTTCCCTTTTTGCTGCTGTTTCTTTTCTTTTTTCTTTTCTTTTTTCTTTTCCTTTTCTTTTTCTTTTTCTTTTTATATATAATTATATATATATATGTATACATATATTTGTATATATGTGTATATGTATTATTATACATACTATATTTAGGTATATATAGTTGCTGTTTTTTTTATATGTATATGTATGTATACTTCATTATTTATATGTATATATATGTATGTATTATGTATACATATATATTTATGTATATATATTTCTTTGTGTATATATATTATCATATATATACTATTATATGTATATGTATACATTAATTTTGTATATATATATATATATTATATAGTTAAGTATTTTCTTATATGTATGTATATATACATATTTGTATATATATATATAATAATATAGTTAAGCATTTTCCTATATATATAAATATTCCTATATTTATATATATATATATATTATTTCCTATACGTATTTTACTTAGCTTAGTGTAAATTATTTATATAAAATAATGTTCATACTTTTATAGTTACTATGTAAAACTTTACCTTATTAAAATATTAATATTTATTTTGTATTTCTACCACTTAGTATTTTCTGTATATTTAAATTACTGCAACCATTTGGTATCCAAGCCTAGCATGGGTATTTGGGCTCAAATATGTTTTCACACATTCAAGACCTGTACAAGTCATATTGGACTTGATTCATGGCCTTGGGTCCTGTATTTGAACTTTGGTTCAAATTATATACATGGACAAAATACGTAGATAATTAATTATTGTGTGCATTGCTGTTTTTGATTTTCTAAAAATACTTAAAGTGTTGCTAAAATTATGGAAAAATAGTATTTAGATACTATGTTAAGTTGGCTATTTTAGTATAATTTTTGTAGTATTTAATTTACTGTTTTGCCACTAGTTTGGCATATGAAACCAAAACTCATTTTCTGTATACTTAAGAAAACTGATTTTTATAAAATATTTGTACTGGATAATAAATTCCAGAAAAATTATAATAAATTTCTATAGTTAGCAAGGATCGTTTTGGTACTTTGTTTTATGCAAAACTAGGCTTTTTGCCTATCTCTAAAATTGTTAGAACACAATGATCTTTTGATTTATTTATTGATTAATTACGACTTGTAGCTTTTTGTGTTATTTGGAGTTTTAGTCGTGTTGAACCCCATCCTTCACTAGTGTAAAGACCCTAGAAAGTTAGTTAACGTAGTGTGTCACCCCACATTGGTCTCCTATGCCAAGTCATCATTTTGGCTAGGTGTCCAGTCACAAGTCATGTCGCACCAATTAGTGTCCTAGTGTTTTAGCTTAGTGTAAAAGCTAAGTTTATGCATGTATTTCTACAGTGACAAGTTACCGGACATCTATAGCACTTTTATCGCAGCTTGTTTTGCTAGAGGCAAGTACATCTACAAACTCATTTACTGTCTTTTAATGCTAGAACATGTATTAACCATGTTAAATGCTGATCCTTGGGGTAGCAAGTTAAAACGTCACATATTGTACTTTCCATTACTACCATGCTTAGAACAGTCTTGATGTGTCTCTCACATGATTAGAATATGGGTTATGGGGAAACTGATAGTATTGTACGTGATCATGACCCCCCTATAGTAGCGAGCTTGGTCGCATTTTATATGCATACCTTGTCCGTAGGCCAATACTGCTCTATTTGTACGTTGTACATCTATCGCTTGAGTCTTGTACGGAACGTACATTATATACATATGCCCGCTGCATATTGTACATCTATTGACCGATCACGTACTTGCTACAGTTTTAAACATTACATATACATCTGTCTCTATGACATATGTATCCTTGCCATGATGGATTATGAGATATACCATGATTCCAGATATGCCATGTTCCCTGTGTTACTATGATATTGTGATCCCAGTTGTACCATGAGGCCATGTTTCTAGTATTTCCTATTTTATAGACTCATCATACCATGATCCTTGTTGTACATCTCTTTCATTATATGTTCAGTACTTTAGTTGTAGAGGTTGTACTTGCTCCCGTCCTGACAGGATAACGTTGTAGGTATACTTACTGAGGAGGAGTTGCTCTGTGATTCGATTGTGGAGTTACTGCCGAGGACCCGACTCTGCTTTACGAGGATGTTCCTGCGGGGAGACTCGTTTAGTTTGCTTAGCTGCTTGGGATACTTAGTGTAGTCATGTATTAGACTACGTATTTTGTAACTGGACATGTATCCAGTTTTATATTTCAGTTTACTTGTACTTGGACGTTCACTATATGAGATGACTTTTGTGTTTGGAGCATTTATGATTCTTCTTCACTTATAGAACTGTTAGCACATTTAGTCTTATCTTATTATCGCTAGAACAGCTTACTGTGCTTTATCTTAAGCGTAGGCTGGACATGGCTCGGCCCGGCCCAACAATTTGGGTAACGGGTCGTGACATATTTTTTTGGCGGCCCACGCAGGTCCTGACTAAATTGTTTGGTTACGTTATTGTACCAAGCATGCCTGCAATTAGGAACTTAAGGTAATTAGACAACATTAGGAAAGACGCTTAGAACACCTAGAGGAATGCTAGGATTGCAACATAGGAAATACATCACATATTTGCTATTATAATTAGATTTTCTTGCATATGGTTGATTGCTTCAAACAAGTCCTTATAAGTCTTTTTATGTGTAATTTAGATGGTGCTTACTCATTCATCCCAGTATATCACCCCCGAGAATGGGGCCCTCCATATCCAGTCAGCTGACCAGTTGACTGATACACCTCCACCTACCACATTCCCCCACTCCACAGATCCACAGACCCAGATACCACCTTCCACATCCCAGTCCCAACAGGACCCGATACTTCCACCACCCCCTATCACTATACCCACCCAGGCTTCCGTCACACTCGACGGGACCCAGCTGCTCACACTGATCCAGGGGTTCCTAACAACCCATCAGGAGCAGACTACCCTACTCTACCAGAGCCTAGAATTGGCCCGGAGCATTGAGGAGCGTCTTCTGTCTAGCAAGAGGCCGGCTTCTGTACACCATAAGGGACCGTCCAAGCGTCAGGCTTTCCAGCAGAGAGCACCGACGCCACCCCCGCAGACTTACCATCCCCCTACACCACATCGTCAGACCCCGCCGGTTAGAGCCCCGGGACCCCGACAGCAGCAGAAAGGAGCTTTTTGTGTATACTGCAAGAAGCAAGGCCATGACTTTCTCGTCTGTAGGAAGAGGTTGGATCAGTGTTTAGCTTGTGGGTCTGCCATCCATCAGATTCGAGACTGCCCAGTAGCCAAGGGACCCCAGGGGAAGACTTATAGCCTAGTCCTTGAGCCGGAGCCAGAACAGGTTTCGGGAGGTTAGTTTTGATCGTAGCCTTAGTCATTTTGTAGTGTTGCTTGCTATGCTAGAATATTGTAGGGTCTTTAATCCTTGTGAATTTCGAGGACGAAATTTTTCAAGGAGGGAAGACTTGTAAGCCCCTGATTTTCAAAAAAAATTTAAACTAGTGTTAATTAATTATTAAATGTCATTATTGGTTTTAAAATAATTTAATATGATTTTAGGAATTTTCTAGAATTTTTAAATGAATTTTAAATGAGTTTTAAATGAGTTTTAAATACCAAAAATATCAATATATAATTTTACAAATTATTTAAATATCATTTTGTAATTTTTAGAAATGTTTTAATGTAGTTTTGTAATAAGTAGAATTGTTTTAATATCGATTTGTAATATTTAATTTTGTTTTAATATCAATATGCAATTTGTGAATTATATTTTATAGCCATTTGCAATTTAGGAATTGTTTTAAATTCTGTTATGCAAATTATAATTTGCACTTACTGTTGTTTGAACCTATTATGTAATTTCCTAATCTAAGGGGACCTAACTGCTAATTACCCAACCCCCCCCCCCCCCGACCGAACCCTCTCTCTCTCTCCTCTGACTCGACGCTGCCCCGACCGACCGACGCTGCCCCCCCCGCCATTTCCGGCTGCCCCCCGACCGACCTAAACCCTCTATTTAAACCCCCGCAGCCCCCCCGACCTAGCTACCACCACCCCGACGCACCACAGCCCCCAACCGCCCAGTTCTTCACCAAAAACCCTGACCGGAACCCTAACTCCGGTTGACGACCAGCGTCGCCCCTACGCCGAGCACCACCACCCCCAACCGCCACCGTTGGGTTCGCCGCAGTGAGGCGAACGCGTCGCCACCGGAGCGTCCTGACCCCGACGTCTCCTCCGCCCGTCAGCACCCTCAAACCCCCCTTCGACTCGCCGGACACGTGAGTGTCAGTGTTTCCTTTTGTCGTGCGTGTCTCGTGTTGGGTCGGAAATGTTCGTCGTGTCCTGGTGAACACGAGCGCAGTCAAGGACACACGAGATGAGACCCGTACGTGTCGTGCTAAGCGAAGACACGTAGATACCTGTGTCCTGAACTGTCTGGACACAGGACGAAATTTATATTTTTTTTTTATGTATAACTAACCTAATCAGAAATAAATCTAAACCTAATCCTATCTCTAACATAGCGGGCCAACTGGCCCACTGGCCAACGCGCAATCAATAAAATTCTCCCCCCCCCCCGCTCTGCTAGCCCGAGTTCGAGCCCCCCCCCCCTTTTTGCTGCTGTTTCTTTTCTTTTTTCTTTTCTTTTTTCTTTTCCTTTTCTTTTTCTTTTTCTTTTTATATATAATTATATATATATATATATATATATATATATATATATATATATATATATATATATATATATATATATATATATATATATATATATATATATATATATATATATATATATATGTATACATATATTTGTATATATGTGTATATGTATTATTATACATACTATATTTAGGTATATATAGTTGCTGTTTTTTTTTATATGTATATGTATGTATACTTCATTATTTATATGTATATATATATGTATTATGTATACATATATATTTATGTATATATATTTCTTTGTGTATATATATTATCATATATATACTATTATATGTATATGTATACATTAATTTTGTATATATATATATATATATATATATATATATATATATATATATATATATATATATATATATATATATATATTATATATAGTTAAGTATTTTCTTATATGTATGTATATATACATATTTGTATATATATATATAATAATATAGTTAAGCATTTTCCTATATATATAAATATCCCTATATTTATATATATATATTATTTCCTATACGTATTTTACTTAGCTTAGTGTAAAATATTTATATAAAATAATGTTCATACTTTTATAGTTACTATGTAAAACTTTACCTTATTAAAATATTAATATTTATTTTGCATTTCTACCACTTAGTATTTTTTGTATATTTAAATTACTGCAACCATTTGGTGTCCAAGCCTAGCATGGGTATTTGGACTCAAATGTGTTTTCACACATTCAAGACCTGTACAAGTCATATTGGACTTGATTCATGGCCTTGGGTCCTGTATTTGAACTTTGGTTCAAATTATATACATGGACAAAATACGCAGATAATTAATTATTGTGTGCATTGCTGTTTTTGATTTTCTAAAAATACTTAAAGTGTTGCTAAAATTATGGAAAAATAGTATTTAGATACTATGTTAAGTTGGCTATTTTAGTATAATTTTTGTAGTATTTAATTTACTGTTTTGCCACTAGTTTGGCATATGAAACCAAAACTCATTTTCTGTATACTTAGGAAAACTGATTTTTATAAAATATTTGTACTGGATAATAAATTCCAGAAAAATTATAATAAATTTCTATAGTTAGCAAGGATCGTTTTGGTACTTTGTTTTATGCAAAACTAGGCTTTTTGCCTATCTCTAAAATTGTTAGAACACAATAATCTTTTGATTTATTTATTGATTAATTACGACTTGTAGCTTTTTGTGTTATTTGGAGTTTTAGTCGTGTTGAACCCCATCCCTCACTAGTGTAAAGACCCTAGAAAGTTAGTTAACGTAGTGTGTCACCCCACATTGGTCTCCTATGCCAAGTTATCATTTTGGCTAGGTGTCCAGTCACAAGTCATGTCGCACCAATTAGTGTCCTAGTGTTTTAGCTTAGTGTAAAAGCTAAGTTTATGCATGTATTTCTACAGTGACAAGTTACCGGACATCCATAGCACTTTTATCGCAGCTTGTTTTGCTAGAGGCAAGTACATCTACAAACTCATTTACTGTCTTTTAATGCTAGAACATGTATTAACCATGTTAAATGCTGATCCTTGGGATAGCAAGTTAAAACGTCACATGTTGTACTTTCCATTACTACCATGCTTAGAACAGTCTTGATGTGTCTCTCACATGATTAGAATATGGGTTATGGGAAAACTGATAGTATTGTACGTGATCATGACCCCCCTATAGTAGCGAGCTTGGTCGCATTTTATATGCATACCTTGTCCGTAGGCCAATACTGCTCTATTTGTACGTTGTACATCTATCGCTTGAGTCTTGTATGGAACGTACATTATATACATATGCCCACTGCATATTGTACATCTATTGACCGATCACGTACTTGCTACAGTTTTAAATATTACATATACATCTGTCTCTATGACATATGTATCCTTGCCATGATGGATTATGAGATATACCATGATTCCAGATATGCCATGTTCCCTGTGTTACTATGATATTGTGATCCCAGTTGTACCATGAGGCCATGTTTCTAGTATTTCCTGTTTTATAGACTCATCACACCATGATCCTTGTTGTACATCTCTTTCATTATATGTTCAGTACTTTAGTTGTAGAGGTTGTACTTGCTCCCGTCCTGACAGGATAACGTTGTAGGTATACTTACTGAGGAGGAGTTGCTCTGTGATTCGTATTGTGGAGTTACTGTCGAGGACCCGACTCTGCTTTACGAGGATGTTCCTGCGGGGAGACTCGTTTAGTTTGCTTAGCTGCTTGGGATACTTAGTGTAGTCATGTATTAGACTACGTATTTTGTAACTGGACATGTATCCAGTTTTATATTTTAGTTTACTTGTACTTGGACGTTCACTATATGAGATAACTTTTGTGTTTGGAGCATTTATGATTCTTCTTCACTTATAGAACTGTTAGCACATTTAGTCTTATCTTATTATCGCTAGAACAGCTTACTGCGCTTTATCTTAAGCGTAGGCTGGACATGGCTCGGCCCGGCCCAACAATTTGGGTAACGGGTCGTAACAATATTCAAGGTTGGCGAGCTGGTATTTGCTGTTCGAAGACCAATGGTGATGACTCACAAAAGCAAAAGGAAATTCCAAGCAAAATAGGAAGGCCCTTATGTAATCGAAACCGTGTTTTCCAATGGTGCTTATCGGTTATCCAAGCCCAATGGAGATCTACTCATGATGCCGATCAATGGCAAATTTCTTAAGAAGTACTATGTATAAAAAAAACAGAATGATAATAAAATTTCTTTTATTTATTGTTTTTGTTCTGAGCAAAGGATTAAGGACGAGGACCACTGCCTTCCTTATTAAATACATAGTAGGCCAATGCATTGAAGGCATCGTTGCCTGAGTTCACAAAAAACTTGCAGGCAGCCATCCTCAGCGCCTCTTCTTCAGGAGTTTTTCCCTGGCTCTACTAAGAAAGTGAGGATGTTTTGTGCTGGCTTGGGTGTAGAAGAGCTTTCGCCTGCTTCGGTTGGGCCTGACACAATTAGCTCAACGGAGCGCATCTCGATGACGTCCTCAACCTTCATGGTGACTTCATTCTTTTGTCGCACGTCCTTAGAAGACATTTTCAATAGAGGAATGGAAACAAGAATGAATCTTTTCAAAGAGTTCTCATCTATTTATAGGAGAAAGCTATTAATGGATTGCTCTTGGAAATTGAAACAACTTGTCATTCCCGAAAAGACCTGTTCATTCATTATGGCAGATTCATTTACTTAATTGTGGAATTGAATTGACCTTTTATTTTCCAAAAGAAACGTTGGTTCATTCATTCTTTCATTGATATTGGCATATATCCTTAATGACATCTGTTCCCCAGCTACCAATGTTTGATTAAGCTGATTATTTGTCTCTTTGGAGAGAAATCTTAATCTTCTATCTTGTCAGTTGATTAAAAAGTTGGACTCATTATTTATCATGTTCATTTGACCTCTGAATAAATATTACATATGCCTGTATTTTCTATCTATCATGTTCATTTGACCTCTGAATAGATATTAATATATTTTCTTTGAGTTATTACGATCTGTCATGTCCATATTACCTCTGATAGTATTGTATACTCTAAACAAGAAAATGAGATTTCATTATCTATCATGTCCATATTACCTCTGGATAGATACAATTTATTGAATTTCGAAAACTTATCATGTCCATATTACCTCTGATAAATATTTTCTACCTCATGCCTATTGTTTAATTGCAAAATAAATGATAGGATCACAAAATAAATATTTTATTCATTTCTTGGATAAGATCAAAGGTTACAAAAGCTCCTTATTTTCCTAAGGTGGAGCAGAAACATCTTGAAGTAATTTTTGCAGTTCTGCCAGGCACCTATCACGAGAGTTCAATACTTTCTTAGTCGCTTCAGCATGTCGAGCTTCGGTAGTGCAAAGATTAAAAAGTCCAGCGAAGCTAATTATCAGATTATCCTTGGCTTCATCAAGGGTCTTGATAGTTGATTCGGCTCCATAGGCCTGTTCTTCTAAAATAGAGCCCTGAGCAAGGTGCTGATTCCTAGCAGCGATCATCTGTTCCCTCTCTGCCTTTAACCGAGCCAATTCAGCCTCAACTTCTTGGATTTTATTATTCTGTTGCTGAATCTCCTGGTTTAAGGTGTCATAGGCTGCTCTATGACCATCCAGCTCGGGCTGTATTCCAGCTAAAAAGGCTTTCTCTTTGGCAACTTTTAGACTATAATCATGGAGAGCTTCATTATATCTTGTCTCCCGATCAAGATATTCAGATGTCAAAGCGTCATACTCTTCTTGTATGAGACTTTCAACAGTCTCACTTGACAACTTAAGGTACTCTCGGATGGGTTGTTCAAGATCCTTCACAATTTTCTCTAATGTTGCTGCTCTCCCCATATCATTGAACATAGCAACGTTCCTGATGGTAAGAGCCATAGACGCTTTCAAGCTCTCGTAACTGAGACCTTTATTCAGGACCATCTTGATTAGGGTTGTCAAAGTTTTATAAAAAGTTTCGGTATGAATCTCAACCAGGAGATTCATTTCTATGCTTGAACTTGGCGTCGCAGCAATATCTACTAGATCTCTTCTTTGGAGACTAGGAACAAATGTTGTTGGTGTGACAGCAGATTGAGATGAAGCAATTCTTGTTATTGTTGTCACAGCCATTTGATCCCTAAGAGCTTCAGGGATTGTGTCTTCAACATTTGCAGATGTAGTTGCTCTGATGGCAGGCTGAGATAAAGCCATTGTAGTTACTGCTATCATAGTCAACTGGTTCCCAGCGGCTTCGGAATCAATGTCTTCAATGTCAGTTACTCCACCCGTTTCTGGAGCTGAAACTACTAGAGTTTCAGTGGCAGTGATGGGTACAGGTGGAATGATGGTGGTGGCGGCTGACTCAGGTTCAGGCATACTCTCCTCCGGAACTTCTACAGGATCAGTAGTAATAGCAGAGGGTGCTATCACAACATTCTCAGTTTTGGTTGGTAATTTGACTATGCCTCCATCATCTCCTTTAACTTCTGACTGTTCAGGCTCTAGAGATACTTCAAGTTCTTCATCAAGGCCAGTTCCTCCCTCAACAGCTGCTTCATGGTCTGCAGTTGGTTCTTCTACAGTTTATTCTTTTTCTCGCTCGTCAATATGAGAAGATAATTCGGGCTGAGCCTCTGCTTCAACCTCTGTTTCAACATCTGCTTCAAGCTTTTTCTGTACTTCTGGTTGCTCATTTTCTGGTTGGATTACTTCTACTCCGTCTGAAGAAGAAGCCTCTTCATCAGATTCCTCGTTTTCCTCATGGATATCTTCTTGAGGAGGAGGAGCCACAGGTTTTGGTGTAATGATGATATCTACAAAATGAACAAAATAAGTTAATATACAAAATCATGATACATAATTCTGTATAGGTTTTGCTTAGTACCTGGAATATGTGCGTTTTGTTCAAGGTATGAATCATAATCACCATCCCAGTCATCATCATCAAAAGTGAGAGCCGGCTCGTCTGATGGGATCTGGTCTCGATTAGCAATGTGTGCAGTAGTAGTATCCTCCGTAACTTGTTCCTTTCGCGGTAAAGATAGATGGAGTGAGGAGCTAAGGCATCCAGGAGATAAAAGTTTTACAACTTCTGATGCTGTTGCTGGTTGAGGTGTTGAAGACCCTTCTCCCGGATGGACTGAAGGGGAAGCAACAAGTTGGTCCTCTTTGACCGAGGTGTCATCTTCTGGAATAAAGGCTTCGGGTTTGGAATGCCCTTTAGTAGTAGTCTTCTTCTTTTTCTCAGGAGACTTCACTGGAAGAGTGGTAGTTGTAGTCTATTTTCGTTTGCGGGTTTTTCCAATAACTATTGGTCCCGCGGCTATCTCCCCAGCTCCTCTAGGAATTACTGTCAGAAATTCATCTATAGCAGAAGTATTGTCTGGTACGTCAGGAGTTATTCTGATGGGTTCGTCAACATTTCCCTCCTGGGCCCATCGCAGACTTCCTTGCATGCTATAACCGTCTTCGAATGAGCGAATGGATGTATAAAAACGAGCATACGTGTGAAGTATAAGTAGCTCAGTTGTACTAGTGGCTGTAGATATGGTGAATCTAGTACCAGTACATGCAGTGCTAAAATATCTCCATGCTCGTGCACCGTCAATCAGCTTTCCATAATGATAGAAGCTGGTGGAAGGATTGCCAACGTGGACTTGGTCATATCCAAACTGGCGAGCGAACCTACTTGGTAGGTAAGGCTCAAACATGCAGAAATCTTCATTCCTGTACATCAGATGGGAGGGTCTGATGTACGCCAGCCATCGGAAGACAGATCTTGGCAATAAAGCTGATCTATCTACTCTATCTTCAAATTTCACGCCAAGGCAGTCAGCTGGAACTGGTGGCCTTGTGCAGAAGAAGTTCCAGCCGTGAGAGTAATTCAATGCTGCTCGGGTGTCTGCCACCGTTGTAGCTCTCCATGTGGATTTGCTAAATTTTTGGAGGAAAATCCTCGCTTCATCCTCAGGGCCCGATGGTAGCAAATTGCAATTTTGGTGTAGTAACCAACCCATCAGATAGGTGTAGGGTAGCTCCACCCTTGGAAAATTGTCTCGATGAGGAGCATTATTAATCAACTCTTCACCGAAAGACCGTAGACCTGCATTTATTCGGCATACCATTGCCGACAGCAGGTTGATTCTGTGTTTGAAAACTAAACGTACCGCTGGCCACAATACATTGCGGTGAATTCTGTCTACAGTGCTGATCCCTGGCACGACCCATCTTCGTAGCCATAAGGATAGAAAGCCTGCCAGCAAGGCCTTCTTTGATATTTTCTGGCTACCCTGCCACAGGTAGCTTAATGCCTCAGTCCCCGCAGGGATGTCTCCAATTTTGGTAGACAGATATTGGTCGCGAGCTTTCTGAGAAGCCATCAACTCTTGGATTACATCTGCAGAAATTATTGAGCAAGGTTTAAGGGTTTGAGTTTTGTCTTCTCGAAACCTGCTCTTCTCAGTCTTGGATACTCTATTTTCATGGTAAAATAGATAGGTTGTCCATTTAGTTATGTATGCCAAATGTGACCCAGTTTCGTATATACTGGTACAAATTAGATAATGGCACATAAGTTCTTCATAGACTGGCACCATTTCTGGGCTCTTCTCTCGAACTTCTGCTAATTTCCGATTGGAAGGAATGTATTCTTCATAAGGGAATTCGCCCATCGACAGTTTTGAAATGAATTGCATCTCATGCAAAGCAAGGCCCATTTTGCCATGTGGAGTTGCAAAAGTTCCTGTCGAACTCATATACAATTCCAGTAAAGCTAGGAATAAGTTGCTGTTCGGTGGAATGCCATAACTGGTAGAGGCCACCGCTTCATACAGGCCAATATCGTCTAATTCTGTTTTAAAATTCTTCATGACCCAATTACTGATCTGAATCCAGTTACTACTGTAAGGGGTTAGCCACCCTGTCAGCCTTGGGTTGGTTTGAGGATATAAGACTCATTCCCTTACAAATTTATTTATGAACATAGGAATTTGTACCGGCTGGATGAGAAGTGAGTCCTCACTCGGTGTAAACCCGGGCAATAGACCAGAAAATGGAATGATACCACCACAGGGAGTGCTAATGTGATAACCCATGTCATTTGCTCTTCTGAAAATGGTCCTATCCGGTCTACCATAGCTATTGGGAGTCAAATTCCATAGCATTTGACGGTGATGGCTAGCATGGAAGAAAGCAGATAAAGGGTAATCCATGTCCATGTCAGGGAGATACATCACCCTTTCTCCAGATCTAAATACCCAAGCCTCCTTTTTGGGATGAGTTTGTGATTTGAAATCTATAGCATCCCCGAATAAGAAAGCTGGCTTTAAGAATTGTTGATTGTCCAGTGACACCAGCACTTCCCCGTCGATCATGGATAATAGCATCCTATCTCCTTGGGCAGATATCAGTTGTGCTCTCTCTGCAGGGTATTCGGGGTTGGATTGAGGAAATTTGACATGAGATAAATCCTCCAGATAGTTCGAGCCCACTATGCCCGCTGATGAGCCAAAAACTTCTTCAAGAGGATGAGCTTGTAAATCCACTAACAAAAGGAAAAAAGATCAAATTAGTGAGAAATCTAATTTGAAGTTTTATGAGCAAAGACATTGACTTTTACGCTTACTAAAATTAACTAAAAAAATTTTAAAGTGTAAAAAAATCTTTGTTTTACAAAGTTTTTTTATTTTACGCTAGCACATGCTAAAGTGAGCGTATTTGAAAATTTTACGCTGGCATGAATAGACATGAGCGTAATTCGAATTTTACGCTGACACGTATAACGTGGGCGTATTTCTTTTTACGCTGACACGTACAACGTGGGCGTATTTGGTTATTTCAGTTTCTACGCTAGCACGAATGACGTGGGCGTAAAATCTGAAAGTTCGGGTTGTCTTCTTCTTCTCCGATGAATGTTTCGGCCAAAAGATAGGGTTTTACCCTTCATAGGTGGAGCTACGACGGGATTGGGTTGTCGAAGTGGTGTCGGTGATCGAATGGGAGTTTGTTCACGGTCGGCCGATGAAGAGTCAACGGCGGGTTTCTTTCCCTTGTTGCCGACGGTGGTTTTCTTGGGAGCCATCGAGTTAAAGTGAGGGAGATTTTGAAGAAAGGGGGACAAAGAGATTCGGGATTGCAAAGAGACAAGTAAAGTCCTTATCGAACTCGAAAAACTCTATTTATAGATATTTTGAATCGGTTCAAATTCCCTATTTTTACGCGAATGACTGCTGGATATCCCAAATTTTACGCTGACTGGTCAAAGTCCGAATTTTACGCTTCTGTTCAAAGTATTTCAAATTTTGAAAGTATTTGAAAACTTTGAAGGGGGTCTTGTAGGAGCGTAAAAAATGCTTCATAGACTGAGTCAAAGAGATAGAGCTTTACACTCAAAATGAGCTGTTTTACGCCAACTACTTTACGCCAGGGACATGCCAATCACTTTACGCCAGGGATAAGTCAGCTACTTTACGCCAGGGACACGCCAACCATTTTACGCCAAGGACAGGTTGTCAAATCATGCATTTAATGTAAAGTGATGATGGGTCTGACATAAAGATCTACTGACAGCATATAACACAGAATTCGAAGGGATTTGTTTTACACAGAAACCCATATTATCGTTTAGTATGTGGACTGAGCTATTTTACGCTCACAGGATGGCTTCTTTTACGCATGAATACTATATGAGCTTTTTACGCTCAATGTTGACGTGTGCATAAAGTTTATTTTGGCTACTTTTACGCTCAAGGTTGTTTTATCAACCACTTTACGCGAGAAGTCCATTTTAGGGCTATTTTACGCCTAGTCTACTACTTTACGCTCAGAGTATATTTGGGCTGGTTTTACGCCCGATCCTTCCTGACTACTTTGGAACGTGGTTTGCCTACGTGGCTTTCATACAATATATCTCGAAGAACGTGTGTACGTGCATCCTATTTTTATTGAGATAATGGGACACGTGTCAATGTATGTAAAGGATGACTTCAGTTATGGGTGGCAGTTACCAGCGTAAAGACAGGACTTTGCTGAGTTTTACACACAAAAAGCCAAGTCTATAAATAGACTTATTTTTTTATGACAGACACAGAGAGACAGAGGAGAGAATATAGAGATCAGAGCCCAGAAACTTTGATTTTCCAGAGCATTCTTCTTCAACATTTCTTACAGAACAGAGTGAAGCAAAGCAGGAAAGCATTCGACCTCGCCATCAGTGCCCAAGTGTGTCGATACCTTTCTGGTGACTTAGTTCTTCCAGCTGTTCATCTTCTAGTAGTGATCTTCATCATCATCGTATGGTCCAAGGAACAAAGTGATCGCCTTCAGATCAGACTTCCATAGCAATACTTCCCAGAACAATTTGTACTTCTTGTACTTTTTCTCATTTTATTTTTAAAAGCCGATTTTTAGGCAATTTGTTAAGTGAAACATGTACAAGTTGTCCAATGACCATGCAAGACTCGACTTGAACTGACATCTCACACAGTCAATCTACTTCTAGTGTTACCATCTCTTTCAGGGCTAAGTTCAACACTTCTCACATCGGAGACCTTGCCTCGGTGACCCAGTCGCGAGCATTCTTCTTTCTTGTCTCGACGACCCAGTCGCGAGCATTCTTCTTTCTTGTCCTATCATTTCACTCAACTCAAGAACAACTATTGAAACACTTTCCAAAACTCAATAAATCAACCGTAGCCCGTGCCTTAGACAGACCTTGTTCTCTAGGCAACGCTATCTCTCCAGTCATATACTTTATACGACGAGCCTTGTTCTCAAGGGACTACGCGACTTGACAACCGCAGATAGAGCGGAACAGTGCTTGAAATGGCTTAGACCGACCGGCATAACTTTTCCTAAATTATTTGCGCAACGACTTGATGAGCAGAGGCTACGCCAAGTTTTGCATCGAGGGAAAGTGCCATGCACGCGATCGACTTGAACGACCAAGTTCTCGGGTGCCTAGACTTAAGCCAACATCCGTGCAAGACGACTTAACTCACGGGACGTACGAAGGCTATGCCGAGTCTTGGATGACAGAATCGTGTATGCATTATCAAGCATTCACGCGGGCGACGCCTATGACTTAGGCTAATCCAAGCGTTGGGACAAAACAACGGGACTATGCATGCTTTATCAAGCATTCACGCAGGCGATGCCTATGACTTAGGCTAGTTCGAGTGTCGTGGCAACTTATCAACTTAGGCCAACTTTCTTCTCCCAAGCCACGGGACGAATGATTGAGTATCATTTGAAAGCACGCTGAGCCGACTTCTAAGTAGACCGTGGGACCATTTTCCATGTTCTAAGACATTCCGGCCCGTTGGAATTATTTCCTTAGCTATGTGGATGCATCTGTTTTATTAACAAGCCTAACTTGTGCAAGTTGAAAACATATGAGTTATTAAGTGAAGGATAAGATGAGGCAAGTTCACCGAAACTACCCCACCTGAGCGAGGAGTCGCCTCGGCCGAGCGAGCCTTTGAGCAACCGCTGCAAGGCTAAGTCCGAACGCCGTCGGCGTTTCAATTCCTCCGATTGACTTTGCCGGACGGGGCACTACATCATACACCACTCAGAACAAGTCTCGTCCTCGAGACTTTTCTGAAGGCAAGCTATCCTACCATTTCTATGGCCAAGACTTAATCGAGCATAGCACGGGACTATAACAGTCGAACGAGGTACGCTATAATTTATCGTGTACCCTTCGTCTACGCGTTTCTTCGATTTTGAGCCACGCTCGCACTATTATTAATCTTTTCCTTAATACGATTTCAAATTTTCGACACTTTTTCATTCCTTAAGTCTTACTTGAACTTAACGTATCACTTGGTTGGATCGTGCACGCATTCTAGGCGTCCCCAAAATACATGCATTCAACCAAGCCGCATGATAGAGAATTCGTCGTTCTCCCTCGAGTCGCATCGTGCACATACTCAGGCGTCCCTGAAATATATGCATGTCAGCCGAATCTCGTGAGGGGCATTCCTATATTCCTGTTTCACTCCATCTATCCATACCATTCATCAAGATCAATCTTTCCCATGCCAATTCTTTAAACAGGGACGTCTCGCTTAACTGCTAGGCCATTTCTCAAGGCTAAGTCAATGTCGGAATTGGAATCATAGTTCCCCAACAATAATGCCAATACTGACCCCAATCCTAGGGTCAAACCAAAGTCGGTAGTACGGGGTTTTCTACCCAAACTCGTGTCACTCAGATTTCTAAACATCGAACATGATCACCTAGTTCGCATCAATGCATTCGTTACATATATTCAAATCTATTTTAAATCACCAATTCTACCCAATTCGTGTATTCGATCACGATGTCGTCTAGCTCGACAATATGTTGCGCCCCAATCTCACGTGAGTCCGATCATCCACGGTGGTTCATGAATCACCATGCAACGCTCCCGTTGAATAATTATTCTCATCGGGACGTAACTCTTGTTTGAGTCTAGACTAATTCATTTTCGATACGCGGATTGGTCCTACTCAATCCTCAAGTTCAATCGTCAAGCACACTGAGTCATACCCGAGTCCACCTTTGCGTCAAACCACAAGTCGAAGCAATTAAAGTGCCACTCCATGCAAGTTCGATCACCCCCGCTGTATGAATCACCATACCAGCGCTCACGCGAAGTGATCGCCCTAATCGGTACGACACATGTACGAGGCTGGAGTTGCGCTCGCATAAGACAAGAATGTCGAAGTTGTGGTTATCGACGAAGTAAATCCAAACATTTCATTTTTTATCCAAGCCAAGATCTCAGTTCGATAGTCTGATCGTCATACGTTCAACTAAAAAATCCTAGGGCCAAGTCTATCCTTTCCTCAACACATTTCAACATCCCGAGGATAGCATCCATTGGAACAATGACATTTCCACGATCGTCATTTGTCGAGTCAGAGTACTCCCGAGTTATCGCATATCGATCTTTGATACGCCTCAATACCATCGACGATATGCGTAACCTGACAATCTTCCTTTGCAACCAATTTTGAGTCGTGCACTGATGCTATTGTCCGAGTTGGATATTCGACAATCTTCTCGATATTCAAGATCAAGTTCAATTGCTATTCCTCAAGCTAGTTTCAAGATCGATGTCCAAAACTCAAGTCACATTTTATTTGACTCAATCCGAAATCGTACGTGTGATTTACTAGATTCCTTCGATCAAGACATTCACTTGTTTTCATCATTCCGAATCATTTTCTAACTTGCGTTGCCCATTCACAAGTTGTCCGAACGACATCTCGTTCGGGACATTCGAAGTCATGACCAACTAAGCGTGACGCGTTCTAAGGCTCTACGCGATCGCATCGTCTCGCCGACATACTCGTGTTACCTCTAATCCTTAATTTTTGCTCGAATGATTTCTAAGACAAACCATACACCACTCGGATTCGAGCCATCCGATCTAGTCCTCAATCACGTTCACACCACTCACTAATACATCTTTCAGATTCGTTCGACGAATCTCTAGTGTAACACCCATATTCGGAATACGTATTTTATCAGGCTTATACGTATTTCAGACTTGTATTTTATTTTCTTGGATTTTGGCATGTACTTGTAAGTGGCTTGACTTGCAGATTTTGGTTCTCGTAATTGGGTTTTACTTGGCTTGGTTTATTTTGTGGAGGAGAATTGGTTTGATTTGGTTTGGTTCGGTTTAACATGCATTGGAACACCTTAGCCTATGTTCAACCTCTCACACACCATAATCCACCATCATAAATCCCCACCTACTTTTCTCTCTCCTCATTATTTTCATTTATTTCTTCTTCTTCTTCCTTCCTCTACACAACACCATCACCTATAGGCAAATGCACCTTGCCACCACATGAGAACCACTTTTTATTTGTCCATTAGCTAGATTAGGCCATGGTGAACAACATTAGAACTTGACATTTTGTGATTTAGAGTTTCCATTGTTCTAGATCTAAGTTTTCCCCATTTTCAAATTTACATGGTTTTGATCTATTTAAGTTGTGTTTTTGTGGATTTTAATGCTTCCATGTGGAAGAGAATTCAATTTTATTCAAGTTAGAACTTTGAAAATCTAGATTTGAATTTGATTTGACAAAGATATAGAAATTTGAATTCTTGGTGTTCTTGGTGTTCTTGGTGTTCTTCTCGGCCTAGAGTAGCAGCCTGCAGCCTGCACTCTTTAGCGCAGTGCTGGACTGCGCATCCCCTCTCTCGGCCTGCGCTCTTTAGCACAGCGCCGACCGCGCAGCTTGCCTCTTGGCGAACTGCGCTCAACCCGAGTGCGCATGGATTCATGCGCAGTCTGCTCATGCGCAGTCCGTTCATACGCAGTCTGCTCATGCACAGTCCATCCCTGCGTAATCTGACCCTGTGCCATCCATTCCTGCGTAACCTGATCCAGCGCAATCCATCTGCTGCGCCATCCACCCCTGCGCAGTTGGTACCCTGCGCAGCTCACCCCTGCGCAGTTGGCTCCTGGCGTACTTGACTTCTGCACAATCCAACCCCCTGACCCCTTGCGCAATCCATTGGCTCTTGGAGTTTTGGTTTTATTTCTCTAAGCTTGGCTCTTCTATAGTCCTGTATATTGATATTTTATTAGATATTTTACGCCCATTTTATATCCTTACGCCTTTTGTCATGAACTTGATTTTACTTAATATGTTTGGAATGACTATTGTACATGGCATGGTATGACATGAACTAGCATAACACGATAGTGACCCGTAGTGGTGCACTCCTGACATGACCAACCTGACATGATAGTGGCCCGTCGTGGCGCACTCCTGACAAGTACCCTGACATGATTTATCTTGATAACTTGATAGTGGCCCGTGGCGGCGCACTCCTGACTTGACTTGACTTGTAACTTGTAACTTGACTTGACTTGATGCTGTTGCGACAGCTAACTTGACTCGTATAATCAACTTGACACTATGGGTGTTCCTGCTTGCTTGCTCGTACAATCCACTTGTCTTATCTTGCATCATGTCTAGGACGTGACTCCCTGGTTTCCACGGTCAGGGATTCATACTGAATATGGATTAGGCTAATGACTAGATCAAACTATAGTTCATGGAGAATTTCCAGTCACAGGCAATCTCGTTATCTGGGCGCTCTTAATTGGACTTGTAGCTTGCCGACGAGTAGAGCACATTTTCAGCGCACTGTCATGTGTTGCACCCTCTAAGTCACCTAAGGGTATATCGTCTCCGGGGCGATGTATCCAACCATACTCTCAACCCGTGGAAGGATAACTGGATGGTCTGCAGGGCTTGGGACTGAGAAATTCTCACTTGCATCTTGTTAGTAATTAGGCTTGTGATAACCCTAGTTAGTTAAGTAGTAAGCCGTAGTAATTGCTTGGCCGCTTGTGAATGGATGGAGTCCAGCCTTGTCTAAGTCTTGTCTAGTCCCTGTACCTGGCTACTCTTGTACATGCTTGTTTTACTTATCTCTAACAATAAATGGGTAGAGACAGTGTGCTGTTCAGGCGAATGGTTACAACCTCGGTCCTTGTCTGGTTTAAGGGTTGTAACCTGGCTCCCGAAATAGTCCCACGTCACTAGTTGTTTATTGTCCTGTTGCACTCTTTATTTACTTGTACCTTCTTCTATTTCTTTTCTTATGTTCTGATATGCTGGCTTTTGTTCTTATTTCGTGGCCTCCTTTGTGGCACTTGCTCTTTCTGGGTTTGACCCAGCTGGTTTTGTGTGGCCAGATTTTGGAGCAGCACCCGAGGATCTACCGCCTCCAGCCCGATGGTGGCGACTAGAAGGAACCCGGGCTACGAGTGGGTTTTCTATTTTGTTTCGCTCACTCTATTGTAAAATTATTCTTTTGAGGCGTTTAGCCGACGAGCACTTGTTAGCTCGATGCACTTTTACTTACTGTCTGCCTACGGGCTGTAAACATGATTAACAAATCCTAGGGTTGATCATGTATGACTTAACTCTTGCTAGTCCTAGCTTTTTATACGACTAGCTTCATGATCAGCTGATATGTAATATTTGGGACGCCTTTTATTGTATATTTGGTGGTCAAACATCTTGTGATTATATTATTTGCTTGAGATTGAGACAATAGGCTTGGCCTTAAGAGACTGTTGGCTTGTAGTAAACCCTCATATCTAGACAGCCGTGACCGTATAGCGAGATGGGCTTCATTTCAATATACGTAGCTGGCTATGTTAGCCCCCGCTCTCCAGTATTCTGGTTCTGGGGCGTGACATCTAGCGTAATCACTCACGTCGTATTAACGCACTAAGTCGTTCGCACTCTTCCTCAAAATCCAATCCAATTTTCTGTGTACGCCTAAGCGTTAGTCCGATAGCGTTCCTATCGATATACACTCTAAGTGTATCTCCGTTTCCCGACCGAGTGATACTTGATATCGCTCGTAAATCGTTTGCACCAAAAGGTCAAGGTGTGCGACATGCGACACAACTTAGCCAAAAGGCCGTGTGCATAGCTATCCCGTGCGGACTATATTCGAGTTTGCACGCTCGTCTGCTAAAGCCGATGTAGGACTATTCGGGCACATGCGCAACTTACTAACTTGAGCATGTGTCTTCTATCGAGTCAAGTTTGACATCGTTCGGCACAAAGGCCGTCGTCTATCGATGCGTTTGGTTGAACGCTTGTACGAGCTTTTGAAAATATTTAGATTTATTTTATGGACATGCCGAGGGATATTTGAGAGAGAGCGCACACTTCTTTTTCCATGAACGAGCTTTCAAAGCTTAGAAATTCAACTTGAAGTCCAAGGACGTAAAGCCGTGCTCTGATACGATTATGTCACGCCCCGCTCCCGTAGGAGCGATCGTCCTCACTAAGGCGTGATGCCGCACGAGCCTAGATTGCACTCGTGTAAGGCAGTTTCATAACGGCCGATTACAGCGACGGGGTCGTCGCACAGAAGTCCCAAGCAGAAATATTAAACATACAGCGAAAATTTAAAGGCAAACACAAGTTATTCAAAAGAGATCTTTATTGATATTGAACAATAAAATTACAATGGACGCAAGGCCATGATTACAAGTCTCTCGTGCTCACTTTTCTCTCATTTTACAAGTCATTCTGCTCTCTCTCATCTCTCGATTACAATTGCTTGAGCCAATGGAAGCTTCGGAAGGCAACGTCCATACATTATGTCCTATATAAGTCTTCGATTCCACGTGACCGCACGCTTCGAATCTCCAAAGAACTTCGTGCCTCGACGCATCCAAGCGAGCTCCGCGCTACGAGCTTTTACCTGTGCCTGCACATGGAAACTGTGTGGGTGTCAGTACTCAACTGTACTGGTGGAGTGAGCTCCTCACCCAACCCTACAAAATCGACACGTTCATTTACTTTGTGCAATACAAGTCACTTTATGATTATCTTTCTAGTCTTGCCTTAGGATCAGTTTTAAGACAACGACGCCTGACCAAACCAATGTGCAACGACATGGTCGTGCTACAATGCCAACGTGTATTTCGATCGAGGCAGTGCCTCATCGCCTAGGTACTTGACCAAACTTCAACTCGGGACGGCAGGATCGTGCCATACTCTATTCATGCCTTCAACTTATTCGAGATAGCGCTTCGCCGAGGAGCAACTCATACGAACTCGGCCGTGCCAAGACTTTTACTTAAACTCAAGTGCCTCTAGGCCAATTCTCGTGTGCGATCGACGTCAAGGGGGAATGACTCGTGCAGGTCGTGCCTCTAGACCTTGCTTAGACTTGTTCGTGCTTCAAGATTGAGGTCGTGCCTCGCAACTTATTGAGACTCAATCATATCGCCGCCTCGCGTCCCTTGCCGCCCCGCAGCCCTTTGCTACTAAATCATCAACTGACCCAATCAAGATTTGTGGGTTAAGTGTCACTCGACCGACTTTGCCTTGCGGTCTTTTCTGACTTAGACTCAAGACAACTCACATCCAAACTATGCAACTTATATGCCGACAACATAAGACTCGATGCCACATCTCGTGCCGAAGCACGTCACCTACGTTGCAACCAAATCTTAGGCCCAACATTTTGTGTTCCAACTATACTCACACATTCAACTCGACTTTCATGATATACACTCAAAACATTATCTTAGGCCCAACATTTTGTGGGCCAGATATTTTGGTCGAAAATATTGTAGGATTAGGTTTTGGTGTTGGCCCGACCCGACCCGACCCGACCCGACCCGACTCGAAACATTATCATAGCTACTCGCAGGATCCAAGTAGTTGTTAAAGAAAACTCGAGAGCTTTACAGCTAAATTTCCGGTAGTCCAAATCTTAGAATCCAATTACTGAAAGAAAGTCTAAAATTTTAGGTTGGATTTTTAAGGCTTATTCCTTAAACATATATTCTAAGTCAATTTTAACACCAGTAGAAGTGATACTCTCCAATTTAGGATAAATTGCAAAAAAATTCTCGTTAAATCGCCACGTTTTGCATAGAAAGACTTATTAGCCAAAATTAGCAAATAAAGACCCCCGTAATATATGACTTGTTTAAAATGGTCTCTACCGTCTAATAGACGTTAGAAATGGCCGTTAATGACATTTTAAAATTAAAAAAAAGACACCTAAACTACCCTCTCCCTCCGCCGGCCCCCCCCCCCCCCCCTCCTCCCTCCGCCGGTCAGCTCCCCACCTCCCGCGTCTCATCCCCGCCTCCCACCACCGGAAAGAGAAAAGGGGGGGGGGGGGGTTTAAAATGGTCATCACAGTCCCAACTTAACATCAGTTAACAGAAATAAGATCATTTGAGCATAATTGAAACGTAATGGGTTGTTCAAATCAAGGAGTCTTTAATTGCATTTTTCATAGACCTAAGGTTTTTTTTTTTTTTTTGTAATTTACCCCTCCAATTTATGTTTGTCCAGTCTTATCATCTCCTTTAACTGCTAAATTCTTGTACTCCGTAGTGGATCATTTTGCAGTCTTTACTTCAAGAAAAATTATTCAGTAGAACGGACTTCTCATGTGACATGGTGAATGGTGAGTGATGGTATAATGACACATGTTCATATCAAAAGTAAAAATAATAAAAAATTATCAAAATTGGATTACTAAAAATAGTAACATATTATCGTGTGTCATTATACAATTAGACGGACTCACCATTCACTATTGCTACGTGATGAGCCCGTCCCGCTCAATGATTTCTCCAATTTCACATGTTCAAACCGAATAAAAATATTTTATTATTTGATCTTGTACTCAACTGGTACAGCGTCCAACTTTTTAAAAATATATTACTTATCTTATATTAAATCACGTTTGATATGTATTTATAAATTTCTAGATTACCCATGTCTAACTAAGTAATGCGTCAGGTCTTGCAGTCTTCTTGTTAGATTGGGCCGAACATTTTCGCCTGAAATATATGAGTGTATATGGATATGGGCCTAGTCTATATATACGGGTCCAGCTTATTTTGGTTCCTAGAAGTGAATGACTAGATAAAATGGAGTAGGTAATTACAGATTTTACCGGACTCATCTGACTTTTGTGGTTAGTGAGGAGAGGTATAACCTTCTTGACTAGACGGACAGTCTCGGAATCGAACCGCGGGAAGGCGTGGACAGTTGGTCCAACTGCCATGCAGCGCAGCGTGCACAAAGTCACGAGCGTTACGCAGGACATCTAAAAAAAAAAAAAAAGGTAATTACAGATTTTCAGTTATGTGAACTCTTGAATATATTGCTCAAGCATTTCAATAATTTATAACTAAAAGAGTTATTATTATTTTTCTTCTACCATTTGAAAAAAAATGTGGAATCTGTGATTTAATACAGATACATATAAGACATAATGGACAAGACGATATGGACTCAAATATATTTTTTATATGTTCTAATATATTTTGGAATATCCAATTGGTATCTCTTTATATCTACATAAAACAAAATAGAGTAGTCGCAAAGTTTTAGCTTCTAGCGACAAACTAATGACTTTTTGATATATCTGTCCATTTTAGCCTTTGTTGGAATATATTGTGTTCTCTCTTTCCTAAATTCTTAGAGAGATCTTCCTTTGTAATGGGAGTTGTTTATTGATTATCATTAATGAATGTAAGATTTAGTTGCACCTTTTTTTCCTTTTTTTTTTCCAATGTAGAAAGTAATTAGAAAGAATTCGTGTGACCATGTCCTTCATTTTGATACTCTAATGACAGCCGATGTAGTGACTCTTATAAGTAAGAGAGAATTCTTTCTTTGTGTCTTTCCTATTTTATATTTAACATTTTTTTTAATTATTCAATAAAAAAAGCAAGTACTATTACTGTCGAGTTCTGATTTCGTTGGATCGAAAGTTGTTATTAGATGCGATGTCGTACAAGTTTTAATTGTAAATTGTACAAAACAAGAACAAACAATGTCGATAAAACAATCTCAGAATCAAAATATTGCATCAGCAAAAAATAAACAAAATAATTGATAGACATAAAATATGTGAAAAACGATTCTCTTTATTGATAATCTGTAACAAAATTATAACGGCTCCTATGCAAAAATAACAACTCAATTATAAGCACTGGACCTTATTATAATGAACGATGTCACATGACTTACAACTCGTAAAACTAATATAATCATAAATGTTCCAACGTTTTCATATTTCAGTCGAAGAACTTCAAGTTGCCAAGCAAGCGACAAACGTCTCATAATGTCCTAACGACTCATCGCACATGTGGATGAGGGGGTCACCACATTGAAATATGTACTGATGGGTATTGATAAATTAAAATTTTAAATTATCTATCAGTTCTATTTTTAAATATATTTTTTTAAAAAATATTGACCTATCCTGACTTTTTTTTAGATAATGTATACACGTCCCAAAAATATTGTATCGTATTTTTTATTTTGTAAAAAAAAAACTCATTAATTAATTTTGACCCTTTTTTATTCTCTTTTATATATATATATATATATATATATATATATATATATATATATATATATATATATATATATATATATATATATATATATATATATATATATATATATATATATATATATATATATATATATATATATATATATATATATATAATCATGGTAGTTAAGGTTTCACTTTAAACTTATGTCCAGACTTGATATCAGCTTTCAAAATATGAATACGCCACAACATGATATGAACACGACAAAACATAAGGCAACAAATATCTTAATATCTTATAGTATATTTTAGAGTGTTGTATGATATTGGATACTATGTGATCCTGTATTTTAAGGACACATGGTATAAGACTCTGGCTGGACAGCAGGAGATTAATAGATCGAGCTAATAAGATATATTATTCCTTCTATTTATTTGGTGGAGTTGAAAAATAATAGACCCAACCGACATACAATATAGTATGCAAAAAATTTCGTACGTATGGTCCAACATATAAAAAAAAAAAAATAAAAAAAATAACACATGGTTGATCTGTGGGAGTGCTAATAATATGTAAACCCGTTGTTGAAAGCAACCTTTGAAATCAAAATGAAGACCAAGGCCAACAATGGGAAATTGGTGGGTGTGAGAGTGTCATCTTCGTTGAGAAAGTGATTGAAAGGGATAAGCAAACCACTGATCCCTACGCTGGCTAGCTATGGTAGAGGGCTCACAAGCAGCGTACCGACAGCCGTGGAAGAAAAAGGAACCCCAACGACCTCAAATTGAACAAATTGAAAGCCTAACTAATCCATTAATAATTGTAGCTGGTGCCACCACTATAAGTTTAATCAATCATGCAATCACCATTACTATAATGTGATAAATTAACAAGTATGGCTTAGTGGCAACATTACTAAACGATTAACAAGTAAGCCTTCAAAATATTATTTTGTTTTGTTTAATAGCATTTTGTGACATTAACATCCGAACCAAATGTATAACTATTGAGCTACTCTAAACATTAATTGAAATTAAATTGTAAGAATCTAATATAGTAAATAGAATTGGAGCAATTCTAGTGCAACCTTAGATCCAGAAGGAATTAGACTAATATAAATAAAATAATATTAAGTAGACACAATATAGGCCTCGTTTGGTTCACGTTTGGTTCACGGAAGGAAAATGAATTCCTTTGTATTTTTCATATAAATAAAAAAGTAGAATTTATATCACATTTTTTTTTCCTTGTTTGGTAAAACAAAAAAAACAATGTAGGAAATACCATTTGATTTTCTATTTCGTGTTGGTTGGTGTAGGAAAGGAAAGAAAAAAAAAATATCAATGTTCCAATAATATCCTTATCTTTTAAAATAAAAATAACATTATGAAAATCTAAAAGTACAACAATTTTTGATGTAAGAGAAGGAGATCCAAAATACGATGAGTTAATGGTAAAATAAGCAATAACATAGAGTTATTTTTGTCATAATTTTTTGTAATAAATGTTGGAAAATGAGAAAGAAAAATCAATCACATGGATCATGAGAGGAACCATAATCCCTCATATTTTCCTATGAACCCCAAGTTTGTGAATACCAAACAAAGAAAAGGGACAACTTTCCTTTCCTCATTCCTTTTTGAATTCCTAAATACCCTCGGATATTTTATAAAGACTTGCATGTCATTTATGTTTGAAGTCAAAGCAATAAAGTTTGTATGTTATGAAGTTTTCTTTTTTCCATACAACTCTTCTATGTTCCAAAGGTAATAATTTTTTTTCTTATCATTTTTCAAAGGTTATTATTCTCAATAGAAAATTTTAAAAAATAAAATTCGTACTTCGAATCTCTTCGTATTGTAGAAAGAAAGCACACACACACATAAATAGTCATATAGAAAAGACATAAAAACGACAGCTGGCCTTATGATATTATAATAAAAATACGTGCAAAGCACATACATGCATGTAGACTAGTCGAAATAGCCAAAATTGAATAAACCGAATTTTTAAAAATCTAAAATAGAAAGTGAATCGAACCAAACCGAACTAATAATTGATTCGAGTTATTCATATGTATAGGACAAATTTTATGTTTAATGAACCGATCCAAAATTAAAATGATGATTTAATTATATTAAAAAATATAAATTTTAACCAGTATCCCAAACAATTTTTTTTTAAAAAATATGGCTATACACAGAGTAATCTGTTAGTACCTCCAAACAATCTATCCTGACGTGGTAGCTGACGTGAGAGCTAACATAACAAATTCTAAATATTTTGTTATAATTTTTTAATATTAATGTTAATATGAATATGAATATTAATATTATTAATTTTAATTTTAAGCTGGTGCTACAAAAGAAAAATACTTGGAAAAAATATTTTGGACAAATAGCAAATTTTTATTATTTTTATAGACAAGTGTGGATTTATTTGAGGACCCAAACGTACAAGGGCATAACTGACCTTTCAGAATGTGCCCACCGACAGAAACCACACCAAACTGGTGAGCTGACAGGGGCAGACGTCACTCACCACCGGCAACAGCCGGTCGGATCCACGCCAGGCTGTCAACAACTGGAGCGACGTCGACAGAGGCACCGGCAGCAGCTGGTGAGAGTAATAATCGAGACACTAAAAAAAATCAGAAGCTCGAGAGAAATAGAAAATATGGAAACAAAATAAAAGCCCTTCATTCTTCTGCTGCCATTACAAGAAGAGAGAGAGGGAGCGCTTCGGATTTCTCTCTTTGAGTTTCTCTCTCTAGAATGAACACTCTCTAGAAAAAGAAGGCTTTGCTGAAGCAGTAGAGAGAGAGAGAGAGAGAGAGAGAGAGAGAGAGAGGAAGCAGCGATCTTTGGAGCAATGGAGGCGAATGCGGGAATGGCGGCCGGTTCCCACAAGCGGAACGAGTTCGTGATGATCCGGAACGAAGGAGAGCCCGGGGTTCGATTATTTCCCTGATTTTCAATTTCTTCTTGATTTTGTTCCTAAAGTCTCGATCTTTATCGATTTTGAGTAGTTTTTGATAACAAATATAGACTGATTCAGTGGAAAGCTATTGCTTTCTTGCTTGGATCCGTCGATAAAGTTGATTTTACTGAGTTTGGCTCGGAGAATTTTTGGTTTCTGGATCGAATTGGGAAATGGTCATTGATTAGATTTGCTAAAAGTTGGACTTTGCTCTGTTCGTTGACTTAGTTTGAGTAGGAATCGACTTGGGTTTTGATCGGATCGGTCAGGATTGTACTACACTGCAGTTGATTAGGGTTTCTTTGGTGCTACAAACTATAGGTGGACTCAATTTGATCGGCCTTTGGCTTGGGGTTAAAGTTTTTATTTGACTGTATGTTTTTCTTTTTCTTTTTGCTAATATGTTCTTGATATTGAATTTACTATTTTGGAGGTAGATAGACTCAATTGTTAGTTAGGTTTGACTTGTGAATTATTTTGTTCTACATAGAAAGTTTAAATTTGTCAATACTGGTGGATTGCACTCTTATTCCATGTGTTTGACCATATTTTGGATAATTAGTTACGATGGTGCTTAAATCTGTAGATCCAATCTGAAAGTGATACTAAATTGGGGATTGGATGTTCTAGATGAAATCGACAATTAGCATAGGTTAGATTCGTCGAAAATAATGTTGGATGAGCAACTTTTTGCTTTGGAATACCATTAAATGGTATGTTCTTTTTGTTCTCTATAAACAGTTGCTTTAGGAAACAAAGCCATCCATTTATACAAACATACAATATCAGGCCTCGGAAGCACTCCGAAAATGTGGGCCGTGCCATGTCATACATTCATCGGACACTCCAAAATACACTATGACACACCAAAATAGGTGCCATGTCCATGGGAGGCTTGTCATGCCGTATCCGTGTCTGTACAACATACAGCTAACCCTGTCATGGTTTTGTATAGGAAATTCGTCATATTTTCCTTGTAAAAATAACTGTTGATTATAATGAACTCTTTGGAATAAACCAGTGTTGGCAGTTTCTATGTGAGATTGTCCTGTTGTTGGTTGTTTTGGCTCCGGATCTCTCATCTCCATGGTGTTAGGCCTATGAGTCCATGAGTTTTCATTACTGAAGTTACAATACATCTTTATCTTGTATTACTTCTGTGTTTCTTGGCTTTCTCCATTTGCCTAAGTCAAATTTAATTGATTGTACTCTTAAATTACTCAATGTATGTAGTTCAATGTGTTATTTTGTATTTTTTTTAGTTTTCATTTGATTCTGCTAAAAGTTACATTTATTGCATCAAAATTCTGATCCTCTGGTTGAATATAATCTTTAAGGCTTAAATATGCATTTGCAGAGACTTGTACATGTTTGTATCGTAATGCTTATGCGAAATATTGGTCTTGTTATTTTCTGCTAATTCAGTTTGTTCAAGATGAAAACTGGGCAGGCACTAAACCATTTATCCATTCAATTTTATCTTTATCCTTTTTTTTTTCGGAATTGTAACTATTTCGGGGTGATTTATTGAGGTTTCTCAGTTATCATGCTTTATGGAATGTAGTAGTTACATGAAGTACATAACATCCTTTCATAAAACCATGTGACCTTACTTGTATTACTAATGTTATGGCAGGCCAAGCCCCTGAAAAATCTGAACGGTCAAGTTTGTCAGATTTGTGGTGACACTGTAGGGCTTACATCCGCTGATGACATTTTTGTTGCTTGCAATGAATGTGCCTTCCCAGTTTGTCGTCCTTGCTATGAATATGAGCGGAGAGATGGAAACCAGTGTTGCCCTCAATGCAAGACTAGGTACAAAAGGCAGAAAGGTCAGCTTTTCTTAACTTGTATGGTCTCAGTATTTTAGGTGGTCCAACTTTAATATAAGTAATGTATCTGATTCTTATGACTCTTCTGCGTGTAGTCCAACTGACTTGTACATACATACCGGTTTCACTATAGTAAATAGCTTGAAATTGAAAGGGGTTGAGTCTTAAAAAGTTCGGACAGACAAACAAAACAAATAGAGTTATATGCATGAAGAATAACTATGTAAATTCGTATTGTTTGAATTGTGGGATGTTTGAGAATAAAATGAAAAGAAAATGCAACAAGAAAGCCTATATGTGATTTCTTATGCTCTTCTGCTTAGAATCCAACTGAAAAAAGAAAATGCATTACTAAAACCTAGGACTGACAAACAAAACAAAATCAAGTTATATGCATGAAGAACAACTATGTATATTCCTTTTGTTTGAATTGCAGGACATTAGATAATATGAAACGAAAAGACGGTGCAACAACCAAGCCTTTATTAATTATCACAACTAAACATGAAATAGGTAGTAACAAAAAATAGCAGCATTAATGGGAAATGTTAATATTGGTCAATTATATACATTGGTCAAGTTATTCATGATCATCATGATAGATTGAAGAATTGTTTATGTTAAATTGTTGAAATCATTGAATGCTGGAAGGCACACACTGAACGAATCAATCACATTAGTAAGAAAAAATGGAGACGGCTGTAAATAAAGTTCTAACTTAGATAATTATGCGACTATGACTTGTTCACCTATTTTGTATATTCTCCTGATGCTGCCTCTATGCTATGGATCTTGATGTGAGATATCTCCATGCTGCATAAAATTGCAGGCAGTCCTCGGGTTGAGGGAGATGATGAAGAGGATGGAGTTGATGATCTGGATAATGAGTTCAATTACACTCGAGGCAGTGGCAAAGCAGTGCATACTTGGAGACAAGGCCAGGAAGAAGTTGATTTATCTTCCTCTTCTAGACATGAATCTCAACACCGTATTCCACGCTTGACCAGTGGTCAACAGGTATGATAAGTGGATTAGAGCTATTATATATTCCTTCCTCTAGGTGTTGTGGGATCCGTCTTTACATTCTCAGTCTCCTTGTGCAAGTGACACTAGCTGTTTCCACCTTCATGTCAAAAGATAGAATGTTATGCAAAGTAATCATCTGGTAAATAGTGTGTAGTCTATATCATTGGTATTTAACGATCGAGGTCTTGCAATTTTTGCAAATATGACCAGATCAATAAGGAAAAATAAATTGATGTGGTAGAATCCTCGTGCGGTCCATTACTTGGAAACCAATCGACATTTGAAATAATTTGACTCAAACAATTGACATATAAAATACCTGAATTAAAAGTTTTCTTCTTGGACGAGTGCTACTAAGTATATGCTTAAAAAGGCTGCTTATCATCTTTCCCTTTACATAACTCAGCTTGAAGAACATGTTATCTCATAGATCTTGACATCTTACAACTCAACAATTCTTATTCCAGATGTACAAATTACAGCTTATCTGCATGTATTAACTATCATCACCCAAGTTCCCCCCCTCCCTCCCTCTCTCTCTCTCTCTCTCTCTCTCTCTCTCTCTCTCTCTCTCTCTCTGTATCCAGTGCTGTAGTAAAGTAGTATAGTACATCTGAATATCAAGTGAGTTCTAGAAAGGAATTGACCAAGTTCATACAAGAAGATGTTGACGTGACTTCAACCCTTTATGAGTTGGTGACAAATTCCTCGGTTATATTTTCACTCATTGTGACGCAAAAATCCAACATTAGATTACAATTGTATGTGAGTTGCACATACTACATCTTAGTTGCATAAATTCATTCTCATCATCCAAGGTTCCCTCCCAGTATGCGATGAGCATGTAGCACATCTCAGTATCAAGTGAGCTCTAGGAAAGAATTGAGCAACTTCATACAAGTTGTTGATGTGATGCGACCCCTTACAAGTTGGTGCCAATTCCTTGGTTCACTTTTCGCTCATTGTGGCATTAAAATACATCAGAGTATCATTGTATGTGAATGGTGATTTTGGTCCATTGAACATAAAATCATTACTTGGGTCCTTTTTTTACTTGGTTCAACCAAATTTTTTTTCCTTTTCAGATTTCAGGGGAAATACCTGATGCCTCACCTGATCGCCAGTCCATCAGATCATCCGGCCCCCTAGGTTATGGGGAGAAACGCACTCACTCACTTTCTAGCATTGATCCTAGCTTGCCAGGTAATTTCTTATTATTTCTCCTTTCGTAAGTATGCAACAAATTATTTGATACAACCCAACTAATGCAATCCTCTTAATTTTGGTGTGTGAGTACAGTTCCAGTGAGAATTGTGGACCCTTCAAAGGACCTAAATTCATATGGGCTGGGAAGTGTTGACTGGAAGGAAAGAGTTGAAGGTTGGAAACTGAAACAGGATAAAAATGTAGTGCAGATGACTAGTAAATATACCGATGGAAAAGGAGATATGGAAGGAACTGGTTCAAATGGAGAAGATTTGCAAATGTATGACATCTTAACTTTGTAATGCAATCGTACATACTTATTCACTTATTCTTTTTTTGATCGCTCCCTTTCCCTCCTATTGTATATATATAGAGTAAAGCTACAGTGCTACCATTAGGATTTAAGCTCATATCCTACCAGTGCAAAATCATCGCCTTGCACTTTAAAATAGAAATATAAACCTTCTGTCATGATTAATCTCATTTGAATACCTAAAAACTAAAAACATTAAAAACTAGGTACTTTAGTTCTTTTACTGCATCAAGTAGCCAAAAAAAATGAACGGGTTTTGTTGGAATAATATAAATATTTAACCCTCAACCCTCACCACAACTGGAGATTTTTGGTGTTACTGGCTGGGACATTAACTTGGTAATAGTGCAACCTAGGTTCATCGTCTAGCAGAAAAAACGATTTTTTAAAAAAATTGTACCACTGCCAGAATCCAGTTCCCGACTCATAAAATGGGCCGTAAACTTGGATGATTCTATTGGAATGATATAAATATTTAACCCTCTACCTTTCACAACTCTGGTGTTGTGGTGTAGTGGCTGGGATTTCAAATGTTTTCAATAGCACATTCTAAAGATCAACAATGTAGAATGTTCTATATCAACTAAAATATGGTGTAAATGGGCTTTTAAACAAGTAATCATGTTAAATGGTTGCACTCACAAAGTAAAATCTCTAAAATATGATTTCATCTTAAACTCATCAATTTTCACCATTCATTTTTTACATTGTTGATTCATGGGTAACCAAGTCCAATTGGTATGCGCTTTTGTTGTTTTTCTATGAAATTGATATATATCACTTATTCACTTTTAAGTTTTAACAAAACGAATTTCAACTTTAGCTGCTCCAGTATGTACTTCCAATTTTTCTAACTGATAGGATAATAGGATTCGCTAAGCATTGATGTTTAGGTTTTCCTTAACCTGAAACCGTGCTTTTTTGTCTCAAGTTGTCTTGTTAAAAATTCTAGTAATCAGTAGTAGTGGACATTCTTGCACTAAATCTCAGGTTAACGACTTTAATTTAACATATTTATAGAGCTTATTATTATTATTTTCCTTTTGACAGGGCTGATGATGCTCGCCTACCTATGAGCCGCATAGTTCCTATCCCATCCAACCAACTGAACCTTTATAGAGTGGTGATCATACTTCGTCTTATCATCTTGTGTTTCTTCTTCCAGTACCGTATAACACATCCTGTGAAAGATGCCTACCCATTGTGGTTAACATCTGTTATATGTGAGGTTTGGTTTGCTTTGTCATGGCTTTTGGATCAATTCCCAAAATGGTACCCAATAAACCGCGAGACATACCTTGAGAGGCTTGCATTGAGGTTTGTGGCAAAGGCACTACCCTATCCTTTTCTATGACATGTCGTGCATCTAGATTTTATGGAACTGAATTGCGCCGATGTTGCTAATGTTTTTCATCTTACAGATTTGACAGGGAAGGAGAGCCTTCGCAATTGGCTCCAATTGACGTTTTTGTCAGTACAGTGGATCCTCTTAAAGAGCCTCCTCTTGTAACAGCCAATACTGTATTGTCAATTCTTGCAGTGGATTATCCTGTTGACAAAGTTTCCTGCTATGTTTCTGATGATGGATCAGCAATGTTGACATTTGAATCCCTCTCTGAGACTTCAGAATTTGCAAGGAAGTGGGTGCCCTTCTGCAAGAAACACAACATTGAACCAAGGGCTCCAGAGTTTTACTTTGCTCAGAAGATAGATTACTTGAAGGACAAAGTTCAACCCTCTTTTGTCAAAGAGCGCCGTGCAATGAAGGTGTGTGGAACTTATTGCTTGAGTCTCCAAGATTTTGATTTTTGAAACAAATTTATTGATAAATGTTGAAATGATATGATACAGAGGGAGTATGAAGAGTTTAAAGTACGTATAAATGCTCTTGTTGCCAAAGCACAAAAAACCCCAGAAGAAGGTTGGACAATGCAGGATGGTACTCCCTGGCCTGGTAACAATTCAAGAGATCACCCCGGCATGATCCAGGTGTCATCAACCTTTCCGAGTCTAACTGCCATCATTTCCAATATCAACGTTGTACTTTTCTTTTTTCCTTTTACTTTTTCTGATTCCATTCTTGGAAATTGCAGGTCTTTCTAGGCCACAGTGGAGGGCTTGACACAGATGGCAATGAGCTTCCTCGACTTGTTTATGTCTCTCGTGAGAAGAGACCAGGCTTCCAACATCACAAAAAGGCTGGTGCTATGAATGCTCTGGTTTGTATCTCTGACTCTTTCCGGTTTAACAATTATATATATATATATATATATATATATACACACGCGTGCTAATATTTGTCGATGCTTTAACTGTTATCTGTCAGATTCGGGTATCTGCTGTCTTAACCAATGGTGCATATCTTCTTAATGTGGATTGTGATCATTATTTCAACAATAGCAAAGCTCTGAGGGAAGCAATGTGTTTCATGATGGATCCTGCTTATGGAAAGAAGACATGTTATGTTCAGTTCCCACAACGATTTGATGGCATCGATTTGCACGATCGATATGCAAATCGAAATATTGTCTTTTTTGATGTAAGAGGAGCATGTGTAAAGTGTTATTTCAGTTTGTTACAATGGATTATCTTCTTAACAATATTGTTTGCTGCAGATCAACTTGAGAGGTTTGGATGGCATACAGGGCCCTGTTTACGTGGGAACAGGATGCTGTTTCAATAGGCAGGCCTTGTACGGCTATGATCCTGTCTTGACCGAAGCAGACTTAGAGCCGAATGTAGTCTTCAAGAGCTGCTGTGGTTCAAGAAAGAAGGGAAAGAGTAGGAACAAGGACTACATTGATAAAAAGCGGGCTGTTAAGAGAACTGAATCAACGATTCCCATCTTCAACATGGAGGATGTTGAGGAGGGCTTGGATGGTACATCTTTTTACTCATAAGTTCATTTCTTATAATTCTTCTGAGATGCTTCAAACATTGACTAGGGAATTTCATTGGTTTCTAAGTTATATGTTTTTCTGTTCATGTATCAATTTATCGTTCACGTTGCAGCTATGTTAATCAATACATGCATGGGTCTTATGTGTGAAAACACTTTTCCCAAATAAAATAAGAGAGGGGCAGTTGCCACCATGGTATAAGTAATTGATCCAACGTCCACGTGCAAACCCTCAAACGTCCAGGCTAACATCCAACCTTCATTAATGTATGCCCGCCTCTGTTGCACGAGTATGGATACAGATAAGGACACAATATGGGTATGGGATACGGGCATTCTCAAATATGTACAATGCAATCACTTATGTTGCCCAAATATGGGCACATATACGGGTACGGACACGATATGGATGCTGGCACCATTTTTCCGTGTCCATGAAACATAGATGCCAGCATACACACATGCCCCATATACCTGCATACACATGCATGCAAGCTCTTTTAACGGTGTGCATGTTTTCATGTGATTTTTTGTGGTACGTGTCCCTTAAAAGACATGAACATCCTCATTTTTCTAGCATGCTAAATTGTAATAGAACTACGTGATATAAAAAAAACAAAAAACAATCTGGTGTATAAATGTTTGATAAAAACTGGTAGACCACATCGACATGCACATTTCGTGTCCTTTTTCTGCCCTTCCCTCTTATCTCTCATGATTTGTACTTAATATATAGATATGGATCCTTAGAGCATCTCCAACCCTATTGTCTTGTTAAGTGTTGTGAGTCTTAGGTGGCTCGTATGTGGCATGAGCCACAAGACAATGTCTTGTTTATGTGGCAAAACTATATCTCAAAAGACAATGTGATAGAAAAACTCTTTCCAATGCAAAAGTATTGAGGAGACAATAAAAAGTATTTTTTCCAACTTCCAAGGCAACTCCTCCACTTCTTCAACTTTTTTATAAATATTTCTATTCATAATTGATGATGTGGAGACAGTCATTGTGAAGTGCATTGTCTAGATCTAGACAACCAACTTCACATTCTCCTTGCCATGTCATTGCCATGTCAACTTCATGTTTTATTCTACATTTGCATTGGGGAAGAATTTTTGGAATGAAAGTTTGTCATTCCTATGTGGCAACCATTTTTTCTAGACTCACAATAGGGTTGGAGATGCTCTTAGTTTGCTCAATAATTTTGTATTTGTTTTGGTTTTCTGATTATGACATTAGAAACATCACTACCAAGTTAAATCAATTATACGCAAAAATTTCAGGTTATGAGGATGATAGGTTGCTGCTGATGTCTCAGAAGAGGTTGGAGAAGCGATTTGGCCAGTCACCTATTTTCATTGCTTCCACCTTTATGGATCAGGGAGGCTTACCACCATCAACTAATCCAACTTCATTGCTAAAAGAAGCAATTCATGTTATCAGCTGTGGCTACGAGGACAAATCTGAATGGGGAAAAGAGGTTAGCTAAATCAAAACTTGATATTTTATGCATTCATTAGACATCTATTACAGTTATTGTTATTGAGCCTGTCAATGTGGTTCCAGATTGGCTGGATTTATGGATCTGTCACTGAGGACATTTTGACTGGATTTAAAATGCATACTCGTGGATGGATATCAATTTATTGCATGCCTCTGCGCCCTGCATTCAAGGGTTCAGCACCTATCAATCTTTCAGATCGTCTGAATCAAGTGCTGCGGTGGGCCTTGGGATCAGTTGAGATTCTGCTTAGCAGACATTGCCCCATATGGTACGGCTACAATGGAAAACTAAAGCTTCTAGAGAGACTAGCATACATCAACACCATAGTCTATCCTATCACATCCATCCCACTGATAGCGTACTGTATTCTTCCAGCTATCTGCCTTCTCACAGGAAAATTCATCATCCCAGAGGTCAGTAATTAATTCATCTGGCATATACAACTATCTGCTAATGTGCACCCCCATCTATTTGCAGTTAATCTTGTCTTATGCTTATGGTACAATTACTTCTAAACTTAAGTAGACACCTTTAACATCTATCCACTTTGGTCTGACCATGCCATTTCTCAGGCAAAACGTGAATATCCTGACCATCTCGGGTGTCGTAATGTTTTCCATATTGCATTGTTATTGTTTATCATTGTTAGGAAGACATTAGCTAATAAGTCGTAGCATTTGTAGGCACTTCTTCAGGAACCTAATAGACTAGACTGGAGAAACAGATTCTATCTAGTAGAATTTTTCGTAATATTTTCTGGTAGATTGATGTTGAGGACTTGGCAAAATATCAACTACATCTTTTAGTTATAAATGTTTTTATACATGATCTGGCCAGCAAAACTTGTCATGATTGTGATCAACAATCCTGTAGGCATGTCTGGGCTTGAAAGAGCTATATGTGAATGGTCATCAAGCATGCTAGGATGTTTATTAGGCTTCTTTGGGCCTATAGGGAGTTTCAGTTTTCGTCACAGACCAGACTTTTTATGATCTTTTAACAGGCATTTGCTGGAAGTAAACAAATTTATCCCCCACTTGTGTATGTTAAAGGGAAAAAGATGATTTTTTTGGGCGTCATTATTGACACTTCTAAAATGTCATCCTGCACTCTTCTAATTTTATTCATTCAAATTTCAAATCTGCCCCTCCACTAAATCTAGCACTCATAAAATGTCATTTTGCACTCCTCTTCTACTTTTATTCATTTAAATTCCAAATTAATGTCAGATTTAATGCAGGGGCAGCTTCGGAATTTGAATGAATAGAATTTGAAGAGGAGTGCGGGATGACATTTATAACAACACCCTTTTTTTAGTATGCAAATATTACATATTAACATTCTTAATGTATATATCTTCTACTATATAATGAGGCTTCAAAACGGCTCAAAGTGAGCCGTCTAAGCCGTATTTATATCATGGTCCATTTTATTTTTTAAAAAAATTAAAATGTAAAAAATTGTTGAAAAAAGTTTAAATTTGTTATATATTCAACATGGGGAATCGAACTCAACCAAACAAGAAGAATATCTCCCACCTTAACCACATGAGTTAGAAGAAATATTTGACTATAATTGGATAATATTCTTATTATACGTGCAAAGCAAGCACGTGCATTTACTAGTGCATATAAACAATGTTTGAACTGAGCCCACAAACCTATCTTGGTCATATGTTATTTAGTTAGTTATATGACTCATATTGTGTTAATTGTGGCACTATCAGTTGAAATTTTACAATGGAAAATTGTGCAGATAAGCAACTATGCTGGGATGTGGTTTATTCTGCTCTTCATCTCCATCTTTGCAACTGGAATTTTGGAGCTCAGGTGGAGTGGAGTCGGCATCGATGATTGGTGGAGGAATGAGCAGTTCTGGGTGATTGGTGGCACATCAGCCCATTTCTTTGCTGTGTTCCAGGGGTTGCTGAAAGTGTTGGCTGGAATCGACACCAACTTCACTGTCACGTCCAAGGCATCAGATGACGTTGGGGACTTCGCTGAATTGTATGAATTCAAGTGGACAACCCTCCTTATACCCCCTACGACCGTCTTGGTTGTGAACTTGGTCGGGATAGTTGCAGGGGTCTCCTATGCGATTAACAGTGGCTACCAATCATGGGGTCCTCTCTTCGGGAAGCTCTTCTTTGCTATATGGGTTATTGTACATCTCTATCCCTTCCTCAAGGGTCTATTGGGCAGACAGAACAGGACTCCCACTATTGTCATTGTCTGGGCCATCCTTCTCGCATCCATCTTCTCCTTGCTGTGGGTGCGGATCGATCCCTTCATTTCTCCTAGCCAGAAGGCTGCTGCTAAGGGGCAGTGTGGCATCAACTGCTGATCCAAATCTGGGTGAAAGTACTAATAGCAAAGCGAAGCTCATTTTGCAATCGGTCAGAAAGAAACAAACAGTTGGGAAGGCTAGGAAGAAGTATTTATTTTCTCCAATTCCTCTTTTGCTTGGACTGGGTGTTGCTTGAAAGTTGGGATTCAATGTCCTGTGATATAATTATTCAATTTTTCATTTTTTTGTGTGCTGTGTATGTAATGGCTTTATGTGCCGAGAACTTGTCTAGAACTTTATACAAATGGTGGTCTCCAGTGTAATGTTACAAAATGTTGGTATATCTATTCATATCCATTGAAATGAGTTGGTCTCCTTGGTTGGAAGTTGTTTTGTAGAAAGTAGCAGGGTTTTGACTCAAGTTGCTGAGGGTTGGCAATAATGTGAGTTCTTGGTTAGCAGAAAAATTAATTCTTTGCGCTTTCCATGGACATGAAAAATTGTAATTTTTATCAAAAAATTTTTGGTATTTGGAATAGCCAGGAATATAGTCATAACACATCTTTGAGCATGGATGGTCTAGTCTTAATTTTTTGTAATAAATGTAGGAACTTTGAAGGGAAAGTGAATCCTTGGTTGGTGGGAGAAACTATTTTTCTTTCTTGCACCCTTTGGAAGCATCCAGGAAATAACTTTTCTTTTCTAAATTTTTGATGTATCCATCATCTTTACTTTTGGGTATTTACACACAGGGTATCTCCGGAGGATCTTTATAATTATCACTACTTAGGTTTAAATACCTCTCATCTGCCTCGTGTTAATTCCTCTCGAATCATACTAATATTATTATCTGATCAGATCATTGAAGAATTTCTTTCTCTTGACATACATTTCATTTTTATTTATACACGTCTTTTTAGGAGGTCGACATCCATTATGTGGCATAGGTGTTACATAACGTACGAAACTTAATAGTGTACTACTTCTACGAATTGCTCGTAATGTTGCATCTCTTCCAAGATCAGGACATTTTATCATAATTTCGGCTTGTTGCATGCGCTGATCAACCACAGTACGAATAGCATTTATAGCAGCAACTTGAGCTGCATAGGGTGTCCCTCCCCGCCATCTACTTTTGATATGCAGCTTTTTTCAATAGTGAAGTATCTTACCCTAATTAGTGATTTTTTTTTG